>JAKEEE010000133.1:0-558193 GCA_021498325.1 Bactrocera minax
TTCAAATTTCGAAACATGTGTCTCTTCAGGAAAAGTATTTTTCATTGCAGAGTTTCTAATTTCTCTTAAAATCGCTATAGCAGTGGTTCTCAGTCCTTTTTTGAAATGAATTGCAACCTTCTAAGTTTTCCTACCATACTTCTTTTTAGTTCTCAATTTCAGTATTTGACAGTAATAAGTCTTTTAGATTAAATGGAAAGGCCTATTTCAAACTAACCTCACATCTAAACCAAATTATCGAGCTGAAAGAAAAGCATTTGAAAAGGGTCAGAAACTTTACCGCAATCTTCAATGACCCCTAAGGAGATCAATGAGCCCTAATGAGCACATTGTCCCACTAAGGACTGATGACCTCGCTAAAGATGCTCAAAGAAAGAAAATGGTCATTGACCTCACCAAAGAGTAATTGACCCTCCAAAGGTCATAGACTTCGAGAAAGTTTAAGCGAGATTCAATCGAGGCCAAGCTAGTGATCACTGCACACTTTTTAAAGAACAAAAGTTAGTAACACGCGCAAAATTCGCTTAAAGGTATGATCTTACAGATAACAATAGTGAACTGATTTCGTCATTTGTTTCTGCGGGATCCTTGTCGCATTTCGCCCTTTTAACTGTCATCTGTTCAGTAGCCCATGATTTGGTATTGCTGCCAACTTCAACCACGATATCATAGGCTCCCTCAACAAGCAAAAGAGAAGTGTCTCAAAACGACTTATTTTTTATTTGAAGTGATAGTTTTAATTTCATTTGAACTGAAAGAGTATGGGAGCTATAAAATATACCTCTGGGGCACTTGAGTAACTCTCAAAAAGCTAAAAAAGTGGAGGCTTTGTAAATTGAGAATCCGTTTTTTATTTTGTGTCATATAGCACGAGTTACTAGAATCACCGTCGCACGTGGTAACCCTTTTGGGATAGATAATTTGTCAGTAGGCGTCATTTTGTATCCAAAAGCCGAAATAAAGCCTGGAAGAGAGAACTACGATTGCTTTTTCCTTACTCACACAATAAACATTCAAAGTAAGGCCATTTGTAAGGCTCTAGACTGGCTTAAGGTCTTGCTTTTAAAGAATATCTTACAGTAGGTACTGTAAGATGTAACTTGAGTATGTTCGGGAAATCTTAATTACTGTTCTTTATATAAGAAACGAATTTTCGGAGCTAATTAATGACCAAAAACAGTTGAAAGAAAATTAAAAAAATAATTACAGAGGAATCGGTGCTTCTCCGATTTCTACGAGTATTCTTCCCTCAAATTTTAGACTGGATGCAAATGAATCTAATTTCCGCAAATAAGAAACTCCCTTCCACATATTAAACATCATATTAAACAACTTTTTTTAGAACAATAATATATTTTCGACTTGCATGTTTGGTTGTTTGCGCCATTATGACGCTTCTGACAGGCGGCAGTGATTAAAATCTCATTATGTCTGCGAAATTAAAATTAACAAATTCAAAGCGCTGCAATAAAAATTCATTTGCTCGAATGTATGTATGTTTGTATGTGTGCATGAGCGGCTGTCCGTGCCTACGTGTGTGAGCGTATGTGTGTAATTCGGAACTTTTTCACATTACTTAGTTATCACTTTGCAATGTGGGGGTATTAAAGTAATTTGCATAAATTAAATTTCCACAGTAATAGCAACAACAACAACAACAGCAATACTAACTAATGTAATAAAACAAAAAGTGGAGAGAAACAAAACAAAATCCAACTAAATAGCGGAAGAACATGAAACTGCGAGTGAGAAATGCAAAATGAGTTCGAAATGAACGCGAATTTAATCAAAAGAAAATAATCTGAATATAAACAAACCGCAGCTAAAAACACACCCACACACCCACACACCGAAGCGTGTACGAGTATTTAGATACCAAGCGCTAACGGTACAAACAAATAAGCAGCGCTGCTGATGAGTGCCGACAGGATGCTGTCGGAGGCGATGAAGACTGACAGTCGCGGTTCGACAGCAATAACAGCAATAACAGGAACAACAAAAACAACGCCACAACCATAATATTGCAGAAATAATAAAAATAGAAAGAGAAACGCTTCTAAAAATGCAAATGAAAATGAAAATTTTGAAAAGCCATCAAAGCCATCAAAGCCAGCAACAACTGCTTACGTACAGCACAAATACGAGCAGGCGAGTGGAAGGACGATTTAACGCGACGCATAGCCACGCTGTGCATCAACTGGCCAAGATTGGCTTCCCGCTGCTAGATGCTTGCTCCTCTTCCCGCTTCAGCTGCAGCGCATTCGTAAGCTCGTCGCTGGCGTTGTCGGTTGTCGGTTGTCGGTTGGATTTGTGGCAGCAGTGGTGGTGGCATTCATTAAAGTCCCGTTTACAACCGAATGAAAATTTCAGTTCGGAATAAAAATGGCAATCGCGGCAATTGAAGTAAGAAAAATTAAATCACAAAATCAGAGAAGACATCATTCAATTTATGGCTTAACTAAAAGCGATTTACCCAGTTGCAGCTCTGAAACTTAAGTACAATCATTCTTATGGCACTTCTATTTGTATTTAGCATGATTTGGAAGAAGAAGATGCTTTAAGGACGCACTGGTATAACTTTTACGACTTCAAATTAAGAGAACATGAATCGGAAGTTGAGAATGTCTTGTTTATGTAAATATCACAAGAATTTTGGAGAACCTTATATATATATAAGAAAGGATTAAGTTCGATTTGCTTTTTGTGGTATTCACATTTCGTTTTATCGTTTTTGTGCTACTCTGTTATATATTTGACGACTTTTTCGTAAAAATAACGATCTGGGAGTCCTAAAGACCATAGCATACGTAGAACTATATACAACGACCCGCTGCTCAGTACCGATCAGTTGTTAGGCCAAGTTTCTTCACTCAAGTTGAGGGACGCAGAAGTTTGAAGCCATCTCGGAGCGGCATATAAATTTCATAAGAAGAAATTTCGTAGCAAAAATCATTCGGAGGATCTAATGGGAATAATTTTTTTGGTGTTGTAAAATAACTTGAAGATGAAGGTAGTATCGAATGAGCAACATAATTTATGTTATGGAGATAGAAGACACTCTTAGGATCTCATATATAGTCAGGGTAACTGGGGCTACCACTGCCATGAGAGTCATATGTATATAATAGGAACGGATACGGATATCCCACCAAGAATTGTCAACTCATCAGCATTCCTCTAAATTTTTTTGGAAAACATAATCTGTCACTACAAGAACATCAGCAAGAGCAGAGATCTCAAAACAGGTCCTTACCAAACGAAGCATAAATAAAAGGTCCCCATCACCTTATTCACAGTTGTTCTCAATTTATGTGTAAGTTTCTGCAGATTTTTCGCCATTTCTACTGACAAACTGAATTGCTTATGTATATGAGTGAAAGTATTCGGGAAACTAGATAGCATAAGCCTGAGCTTTATTTACAAGTTGTGAACCAGAAAGTGAAAATTGTTCAATAAAAATCCCTCTTAGAAATCGACAACGCGCTTTAATTGCAGGAAATCGGGCAGATGATATATTTCCCATTTAAAACTGTAATGAACTAAGAACTGGGCTTGAAAGCTCACTCTTCAAACGGGGTGGTTGGCAGGCTTGCGCTTATTATCCTTGTTGTTTTAGTTGTTTGGGGGTCGCTATCTGTGTTGTGTCTGCTGCTGGCAACTAAATAAAGCGAAGCGCAACGCTTTATGTTTAGACCGGGCGCGGAGAGTGGTCACATAACTCTGAATGGAATATTTTTCTTTAATTTAAAATTTTGCATTTTTTAATTTACAAAAGAATAGCAAGGATTTATGCGATTTTCTATTTATATTGCAGTTGTATTTGTATTTGTTATGTTCAAGAGCCACTCAACGCGTTCGCATTGAAGAGGCATATTGGAACAAAAGCACTGAATGGGCGGCTGGGTGGCAAGCACTCAACTTGCAACATTTCAATGCCTACTTATATAATTCAGCTGCCAACAACGCCGCGGCTGTCGTCACCAAAATACACGGCTGACTGGGATTTTACAGGATTTCGCATTTGAATAAATCGACAGGACAATACTCCAGCGAGCGCACAGAAGCAAAAGGCAGAAATGTTGCAAATGATGAACATGCAACACAAGCAGTGGCGCAGCGCACGCAACAATACACACAAAAGCGGGCGAACTAGCTGCCCGAGCAGCAATAAAATTAAATAACAAATAAAAACGGAAAACGAAAACGAAAATGAAAATGAAAATGAAATGAAAGAAGAAACAACAACAATAAGGTTGGGAAAAATTGGCATAAAAGCCTTTGTGCGCACAACCGACCGCAGCCGCCTCAAAGTCCCCAAGCAGCACTTGCAACAGCAACAGCAACAGCAACAACAACAAAAAAGAAGTAAATAAATAATAGCAATAACAACAAAAATTGCAATGCTGAAATTGCATGCAAAAACATTTGTTGCCAGGCGCGAATGGCGCGCATAAATGTTGAGACTGAAACAAAAATCAAAATAAATCCAAAAAGAAAAACAAAGAAAAGAAAAGCAACAACAACAAAAAGCGAAATGCTGCGAATTAAAAAAACTTGCAAATTGTGTGCGTTGGCGCGGCGAAATAGGCGAGAAATCGCTGCCTGTTGACGGTTTGATAAGCGGCTGATGCGACAACAACTATTACAATGGTAAATACTACAGTACACTCACTACAACAACAATTACTGTACAACAAGCAAAACGTACATAACCACACTTTTTATTTTGTGCAGGCAATTGGAAAGCGACAGCTGCTGCAACCATGCAACAACATTGCTGATAGTTTTCCAACGTGTTGAACGCACGCAACAAAAAGCGACAGGGATAACAATAACAACAATGTGGAAATGCGGCTGGAAAAAATGCAAATGGAGCGCCAACGAAGAGCGGAAATGGATGCAAATGCACGAAATCCGCACCGCGGAACGGAAACATTGTGCGACATGCGGTGTGCAATGCCGCCTGGAGCGTTTCAGATTTTTGAATTTTACCTCACAGATGCCAAAGCGGCGCGCACGCGGCAATTAACTGCGAGTTTTGGCAAGTAAAAAGTCGGGATTTTTCAAAAACAAAACCGAATTTCAGCAGTATATCGGCAGTCGGCATATTCCGACACTTTCGAATGCGTCCAACTGGCGTTTACACACACGCGCATACATGCGTGGCAATGATGAGCACACACTTGCAGCAGCAACACTTCGGCCATCACTTTCACGTAGGCTCATTGCGCCACATACAGCATACCGTTATTAGCCAAATTCTATGCAAACCAATTTTCCCAAAAAAAAAAAAAAAAATACAACAAAAATAGCTTAAAAATAGCTTAAAAATGGCGAATACCAAATTAACCGATTGCTGTGGAACACAGTGTCGTTAGGCGATTTGTGGCCACGGCCCACTACAAAGCACTCGCTGAGCCCACAAAAAGGATTAGAGCAGCGTTTTTGTGCTGCAATTTTGTTTGTTTACTTTTTCATGTCGCTTTGTGGGTGTTTTTCTTTTGCTTTTGTTTTTGTTTTTTGCTTGTTCGCCGCATAGCGAATTTGCATATTGCATCGGCTGCGATCGAAAATGTTATTGAATTGCCACAAAACCCATTTCGTTTGTAGTTGAGTTGTATTCAGTTCGATAGGATTGCCATTGTTGCGGATGCCATTTTGACAAATGATGTGTCCTGCGCCACTATGATAAGCGCGTTGTATGCGCTTATAGCCGAATTTCATTTCACTACAGACGCGTTTCATTTATTTTAAATTATCATAAGACCACGTGGATTAGAATTGGATTTTTGTTAAGCTCCGTCCAACATTGATGCGTGTAATTTCTCCCCCATGATTTTGAATGCTTTTTATATTGCTGTGATATGGTGGCAATAGTTTTCAATAACTCACCGGGAGATCTCTTACCTGCAATCACAATTCGTTATTGACACCCCAGCCCTTGAAACCCTTCACAGTGGATATCTGCGGTCCCAAGGTTGTCAACTATTCCAGCTCTTAGAAAACACTTCAGAAATTTGTTTCACAGATTTTTCAGCAGATTGACAACTAGACTTAAAATATGCGCACAAACAAAAAGAATTTTGTATACTTTCATTAAACCGTTAGAAATATGCCAAAGTAATAAAATAACTGAGAGATTTTGTTAATTGTCGAGACAGAAATCTCCATCGGATTATAATTGAAGCGGTGCGAAGCTTTTTAATGAAGTCCTAGTGGCGATTTAGGGCAATAAAATTTTTGCTCAGCTTGTACTTTTAAAATAATACCTCTGAAATATTTTTCTTCCATGACAAAGCGTGTGCGACACAAATTGCCTGGTGAGAACTTTCAACGTGATATACACTTAAATTAGAATAAGGCTCTTATAAACAGGATGCGACCTTTGATATTTACTAACCCATTGGTTAGACATTTTTTGGATACACCTATTTAGCGCAATTGTAGACATATGTAAATCGCTTAACACTGGAACTGCCCATTGAAAAAGCAACACTTTACGATGAAAATAGTTATTCACTTGTATCAGGTCAAATGACGGCGTTAAATATCGACAATGTCATAATTGGGAAACAGAAAATCCATTCGAGACCATGAAACGCCATTGAAATACCAGTAAGTAACTGTCTCGGTCAACTTTTGCGTCGACCAATGAAAGGCCATATTTTCCAAACAGAATGAAACGGTCAATGGAAATCAATATCTATGCATCTTCGCTCACTATGTATGCCCTCAATTGCTTGAAAAATGTCTTCAGAGTTACTAGTTTCAATAACTTGATGTGCCATATCTTAACACGAATAATACTATTAAGTTTGCAACTAAATTTCATTGGAAGTCTGATGTGAAAAAATTATATAAACTAGCGACCGAGATCTACATACCTGATTCTCTCTGATATATTTTTGAGTGTTATTTGAAAATCAAAATATACGCCAGCAATACTCCGACCATTTGCTAGCTCAAGGAAAGCATTCTGGAGGAAATTGTCGCCTCTGTCATAAATGATTGAAAGAGTGATGGAATAATGAAGGAAAGGAGAAATTTCTAATTTTTCTGTGGCGATTCAGAAAATGGTCTCAATTATTTAGCAAAAGATGAATTTAAATAAAAATGAAACTTAATTATAAATGGCATTTCGTTATTTTCAAAGTTGTGCCGGGTGTACATACCGACTTTGAAGATGGCGCACCCTGTATACTTCTGAGTGAATCTTGGAATACGCATTTCCCCCACAAAATGTGGTAACTTCCGAAACTTGTATTTACTTACCATTAAAAAAATTATAAATCTCGTTCATAAAAACTTATTTTATTATAAATCTAAGTAACAACAAATATTTGAGAGATGAAGAATAGCTCATATTTTTCAGCTAGATTTGACGATGAAAGCGAGCTAGTACTCTATACTAGATATCATAAATGGAAGTTTAAACAAACCAAACCAATACCAAAAGTTTATATATTTACTCGACTTTTTTAACTATCCTTTCTTTGTGTTTTTGCCAAACACTTGCAGAACACTTGCCGAACTTAAAAGTCGAGAGGTGCGCGTAATCACCTACCATACAAAGCCTCAAGCCCACTAGTCCGTTTGAAGCGTATGTTAAGAGACTACTTGATACAGCAAATAAATTTCAAGTGCCCACAATTTGTTTGAATGGTATTCTCATATCTTCAAATTGATAGTACGGTAAATAATTGTTTAAGCGTTAAAAAGAAAAATGAAACAAAAAGCGATTATTTTCAGTATCATTCACAGAGGATTACACTTACGTGGGAATTATAGTGAAAAACCTAGATACATATGTATAATCTGTATCTGTATATATAATATTATTTTTAATGATCCGTACTATTTATTTTTCAATTTATGCATATATTGTAATTTAGCATTCAATTTGCCGCAATAGTTTTTGCACTCATGGTAGCATGTGTGTGTGTGTGAGCAATTTCACAGAGCGGTGGTAAGTACTACTCACATTGGATTAATTCTGTTCTGGTTCTTTGGGGACCGGTACTAGGTCGCACAGGCCACAGTGGATAAATGAGAGAAGTGGCAAGCCACCAAAACTAAATTCAAAATTCTAGAGTTTGATATAAAATATTGACACGTACAATCTCTATGAGGCAGAGTATTTGAGGACATTTTTAGACACATGCAATATATTTTTCAAAGAGCTCAATTTCCAAAGCAATTCCTTGTTTTTAGATATAATGGTGTCTTTTGACTTGTGATTTTGGCTAGTAATACATCTCAATATTGTTCTAGTGTATACTTTTAGTGATAGGCTTCGGTCAAAAATCCTCGACACACACCAAATTTGTACTACGGGTTATCATATGCATTTAATATGCCCGGTGGGGTCTTATGCATATAACATTTACATTTATATACAAAATGTTGTGGCAAGTTTAGCCGTATTTGATTTTTTTGATACAGCAAATTTATTCCGAAACGATCATTGGTTATAAGAGTACTTTGTATGATCCCTCAGGGACCACCATCAAAGTGCCAAAGCAAAAGCATCTCAATAGTAGGGAGCGGGCTTCAGAGCGCGAACGATGAATTTACTGCAAAATAAGCAAATATCAGCTTGCCAAAGTGCACTGGTGAATGGGTAAACTAGGGTGGCATGGAAATTTCCGGTTCGCCTGAATTTCGAGAACGGTGTGCTGAAAACTAAAAACAGGATTAACTTTAAAATATTTTGCATCGTGTGTTCAAGAGATTAAAAATTTTTACATACGATTGAAATTCCAAAATAAATTACGATACTAAAAATTAGAATGAAATGATCGATCTCAGTGATTTTAAAAATAAAAGAAACCAAAAGAAGTTTTCTGGATTTGTTTCGGAAAATGGTAACCGTGAGAGCTGTCAAATCGGCATAAAAATTGTAAAAAAAACCAAAGACAGCAAATCAGCTTACCAATTGGCTAAAATTTATAAATTTCAGTACATTTCAATTAATTTTTGACAGTTCCTGAAACTAAGCATGCGAAACTTGTCTCCAACGGAATCTACATTTAAATAAGAAAAACATTATTTGAAAGCGGTAAGTTCTTTCAGTCAGTCAGTTCAGTCCTTGATGATTTCTAAAAAAAATTCTTTTATGCTTTTCGGGAGACCGTAATGTGCATTGTACGGCTATATTTGCTTGGATGCTTATGTGCACTACTAGGGAAATTCACTATCATTTAGTTGTTGAAATTGCTTTTAATTTCGTTTATTTGTTTTCAGATATGTTTATACATATGCAAATGAAAATATGAACACCACCAAATACACAGACAGCACATCAGCATTTCGTGTGTGTGGGTATGTGGGTATGTGAGTTGGCATAACATGAAATCGAATCGACAAGAGAGCATGAAATTGATAATCCCAACATGGCCCGCGGGCGCCATCAATGAAATAAATTCAAACGAGATGTTCGCCACAGCCACAGTAGCTGCGCGAGCAGAGCGCTGAAGTGCTAGGCGCAGAGGGCCGCAGCGTGCGCAGGGGCATTCAGTGCATTGCAATTCGATTCCTGCATATTCGTACGTTTTCAATTTGTTATTCAATTCCAACTAATACGTTTTTGTTATTGCTATATTTTCGCTATCGTTGTTGGTATTTTTATCATATTTGTTGTATTTTTATTTGTTAGTTGTAGTTTTGTTAGAGGTTTAGCGCAGTGAGCGGGAAGGGATGGCTACCTCAGCGAGTTTGCTTTCATGTTTTGCCAATGCGGTTGGAAATTGTTTTATACAAATTAGACAAGCCACCGCATGCTAAAATATATACACACATACACATGTAAATACATAAATGCACGCCACATACGCACACACGCACATATATATATGAGTTTTCAGGGCAATGAAAAAATAACACACAACCCCCCTAAGCCTTGTTGCTGCCACACGAACATACAGATGGAAATATATGCATGTATGTGTGCGAGTGTGTGTGTGTGGGCGTGTGTGCGTGTGAGTTCACTCTCGAGCCAAGCGTTTTGCTTCATCGCGCCGTCCGCACGCCCGCCCGCCCGTATCACTCCGTGACATGTCTGCGGCATATAGAAAAACGCAAATTTTTATAGCCTGCAGAGGTGTAATTAAAAATACTGCACCCGCCCCCATCCGCTCCAGTCGTGGCAAGCAAATGTGAGCAGGTTCAATTTCAACAAATACATGCCAACAAAAGCTCATACACACAGCCACACACACCCACAAAAGTGTGTAGTTATTTGAGAAAACATGCTTGTGATATGTGTAATTCGGCACACACACACATCTGTGCATATGCATGTATGTGTGTGCGCATCGCAATTTAGTTTTGCACTCCATTTTCCGCTTTTATGCTGATTTGTTTGTCTGCCCTGTTTTTTTTTTTATCATTTAGAAATTCCAATTTGCCCCAGCACTCGGCGAAATCGTTGCTGTTGCGCCTTTGATTATGCTATGATTTTTTACACTTTTCCATTACCATTTTCTTTTTTTTTTTAATTTTTTTGGCGAATTTTTTTTTTTTTTATTACTCGTTATTGCTGTAGCAAGTGTTTTGCTTAATTCTTTTTTATGTGCATATGCTTTGTTGGTGTTTGTTTTGCTGCCATTTAACGTCGGAAAAATATGCGATTTTATTTGTTCGCCGCTTTTCGCGCAGATTCTCATTTTCACATCAACTGATTCAGCATTATGAGAGAACAAAAAGAAAAGAGAATACAAATTGCAAAAAAAATTGTTGAAAGCGCGCAAAAAACGAAAGATTAAAGTAACAAACTTTAATTCCAATTGTGGGTGAAAATGCGATTTCTAGGCATTTCAAAACTATACACAAAACTCTTTGATAATTGTTAAAATTTGATGAACGAACGTGTACTGAGTAAGCTTCCTTCCAGTTTTTCGCTTTAAGACAGAGCATACTTTAAAAGCAGAACTATTTTAGGCGATTTTACAAATTCTCACTTGTTTCTCTCAATATCTCAAAGTATATAATCATATTTTGAAAGTGATAAGACTCCAGTCAAATTCAAATTAGCGAAAAACAACATAGATTCCACATGTTAAATAACAGTGAAGCGTTAGAGAGTAGCGAATCGAACCAACGACACCAACTGTTCGAACAGTCTAGCAGCACTTTCGATGCAATATTCCTCAAACATGTCCTCTGACACATGCGTAATTGCGTTGGGCTTCCCTCTTCTCTTCGCCAGTAATTCATTAATTTCGAGAAGCTTACATGCCTTACAATTATAACTTATATATATCTCATATTAAATTTTTGAAATCAACAAAAAAATTTTAGTATTTTTATTTTGAGAATAGTTTGGTATTTTAGCCATTCATCATCGAAGAACTGGTGTAAAAACCGTAAAATAAAACTTTGTTATGCCACCTTTAGGAGGCATCCGCATGCTCTCTAGTAACGAACTCAACTCGCCAACTTTGTTGCTGTTTTCATTTGTAAAGTTTAGGCAAGAGAGCAGCGCTCAACTATAATGAGCAGAGAAACGGCGAATCGAAGTCGGCTAATATTATAAAATATTATAATTATTGTTGATGTTATATTATTTAATATTACATTTTAATTAAATTTTATTAGCTGCATATAATTAACCTAAAAGTGTGTGGACCAAATTAGGGTTCTCACTCGAAATATAAACCTCAGCTGAAGAAATTTGTTCTGGCTTGTGCAACAAATTGTGGAAGTATGAAAATATGTATCTGGCAGCCTCTAGATCTC
The DNA here is from genome assembly GCA_021498325.1 of Bactrocera minax. Taxonomy (NCBI): domain Eukaryota; kingdom Metazoa; phylum Arthropoda; class Insecta; order Diptera; family Tephritidae; genus Bactrocera; species Bactrocera minax. The sequence continues at coordinate 11,737 of JAKEEE010000133.1, forward strand.
ATTTAACCAATAAAAATTCAACATTAACAATGGTTTTCCCTTCAGGGACATAAAGATTTAAAATCCACGATTTGCAACCTCCATATGAAAACTAATGCGCTAGCGCTAGTTCAGGTTGAGTGGAGACTATTCACTACCGTCGACGTGCTATATTCTAAGTACTAGCTAGGAAGTAAAATAGAACACAAACTGATTGTTAAAGCAACAAAGTGGAGAAATTTGCTCTCATATAAAATTCAAAAAAACAACAAAGGCATTAAGGCCCGTAATGTCAAGACAGGTGTGTATAATAGCAGCGAAAACGGACAATTCTAAATCCGAAAGAAAATTCATTGCAAATTTTGAAAGAAGAGAATAGCAAGGAGCAATGCCACAATATGAGGCGCATAAACTTTGATAGGCTATTGCCACGAACCAACAAACATCATAAAAACTGCCAAAAGAAAACGAAGTGACAGAAATGTACACGCACCAAACAAACGAAGCAAAAACAATTCCAACAATTCCGGTTAAAAGTGCTAACAAAAAGGATAGTGGATAACAAAACGGCCGAGCATGCCGGAGATGGAAACATAAAACGTAATCTTGTAGTAGAGCAGCTGAAAGCGGAATTAAAACCCGGCACTAGCAAACGGAATGCTTTTTGGAGATGTGACAAAGTCGTAGTTGTTAAATGGCGGCAGCGATAAATGATAGTTCTCTACTTCTCGCGGCGGGAGGAAAACTTTGCGAAAACTACTTTCATTTATCCAGATGTTTTTATTTCGAAATTTTTAACAAAAATTTTCGAGAGACATCCTGAATAAAAGTTCGGGAGAGTCGCTCGCGTTGAAAACTAAAGTGAATTGTTCAAGCAAAGAACTGAATAGTAATGCAGGTAGGTACTGAATGACCTTCAATAAGCTTTGAATTGGTTTTCAGACAAGTTCGAGTTCCATTAAGACCCAACTTAAAAGCACAGCGCTCTCTGTTCATATATATGCATATGTTGTTTCAAGAGAAACGGAAAAAAGAATAACAAAAGGTTTCTTCTAATCACAGTCGCTTCACGGCCTATCAAGCCTCGGAGCTTCTCATAGAAGCCACCAGCCATTTGGAAGTGTTTTAAGATTTTCAGAGCTCTTTAATTGTCGAAAAATATCAAGGCATTCACCACAAATACGAGGATAAGCTTCATGAACATTTCTTTGTTTGTAAATTTAACATTGTTTTCCGAACTCGAGTCAGTAGAAGAATTTAATTTCAACAAGTTTCGTTTGACTGACTTCAACACTTGCCAAAAAAAAAAACAAAAATGAAAAGATTTCGGGCAATTGCAAACACTTGAAAGCAGACAAAAACGCCTTATATACCTACATATTTCTAATATATATGTAAACACATGAGCTTACACATTAGAGTGGATCAAAGGTATGTGGAGAAGAATGTATAACTAGCTATAGTTTACCATTTTTAAAAAACTGTAATAGATTCTAAGCAAAAAAGGGTTGCCAACTGTTCCAAGAATTTAAGTAAAAAATTAAAAATAATAGAGAAAGAATAGAGACTCGCATTTGAGAAGCGTTGACACTTGATTGAAATATTTAAGTCAAAAATTAAAAAGAATACAGAAAGAATGTGTACTGCAATATGGGAATCTTAATAAATGGTCTTACTAAGCCACACAGTTGAAAATATTTTTGGAAAGAGCTGAACCAGCTGAACTTAAAATGTATCTTTAATTAATTTGATGAAATAATTGACTTATTATTTAAACAGATTTGAGAAATGCATATGACGGAGATACTTTTGGGGAGGGTTGCCAACTGTTTGATTAAATTCACTCAATTAAGTTGATAAAATGTATTTTAGGAGTATTTGATGTAGTGTGTATTTACAACGCACTATTTTCAATGAACCTTATTTTTTAAAACAAAAACTATACAAATTTTTAAGCAGAGAAATTTCCAAAAAAATACCACCACCTTAGTGTTTAAAGGAAATTACGCTTGGTCTCCGACAGTGCAGCAATTTAATCCACATAACCCTTGTTGCAGCCACATAAGCCGCATGAACTTGGAATTTGCAACTAATCTTCTTTCGCTGAGCTAATTTTGAAGCAGTTCAATATATTTTATCTACTATTTTCAACCTTTTTCGGTTTCCTTGCGTTCAATCACCTACCTTTATTTCATTAAATATAATGTTTATTTAATTTATTTTGTGAACAACGGCATAAAGGATGGTGTTTGGCTTCCATCAGCAGGCTTGTTGCGCTTCAAAGCTCACAGGGTCTTGACGTTAATGTGAGAAGTGACCCTATAGGAAATTGTTTTGTCAAATATAACTTGCTAAAAAATTTTCTAAAATTAAATACTTGCAAAATATTTATTTTAAAAAATTTTTGTGTCCTTTGATCCTTTGAGACAAATAATGAAACTGAGAACTGGAATTATTTGCAAAAAGCTTTTTCACTTTTAAAAATTTATATCACTATACTCTTTAAGAAACAGATACAGTTGTTTTTGCTTTTTGTTGTAAATGTCATCAGTTTTGCATTGATATTGCTCACCCAGTATCTGGTTTGCGAATTTCCCACGGGCCAGCCCATCTTCAACTTCCATTTCAGGCTTCGTCTTGGCATTTTCCGAGTTCAAATACTTTTCGAAATTCTAGACGAAATTCCACGTTGTGCAAGCAATTTGGCCTTTTGCAAACCCTTTTGACCAACACACTTCCTGATTTGCTGCCGCGCTGCCCACAGTGGCCAACAACAAAACGGCTTAATGGTGCTACATGCTACATACCACATGCCACATGCCACGTTTGCCTTGTTGCAACGGCTGTTATTCGCAAATTGCTAGCGCACAAGCACTTAGCAGCCAGACACAGGCAGCGGCAGCGGCAGCGACTCTGGCAGAAGCATAGCTGCGAAGAGTCGAACAGAGAGGCACATTTAGTGGTCAAATGTTGGTTGTAAAATGTTATTGCTCGCACATACACATGTACGGCTATGTACATCCACACTATTTAGCAAGTGCTGCGCATCGTTTGCGGTCACGTACAGGAAATTTTTCTTATCGGCAGACAAATTTCATTGAAATTGCTCAAGTGCTACTACAAAACTGTGAGCGGCTGTTGGTCGTGCAACTCATATGTTGCTCTTTATTTTGTGCACAGCAATAACCGAAATTCGCAAGCCACAACCACACACACGCACACACATATATATAGACGCAGTGTAAGTGCGCGAGTGTGTGTGTGGTATAGTTTGAAGCTGTATTATATTGGTGATTTGCTGAATTTTGTACATAAAAGAAGCATAAAGGAATGAAATATGAATTTAAGATTTACTCTCCGACATCAATAAGCTAGGATAAGATTGGGATTGATTTCTTCGACTTTGATTTTTCAGCTTTGCACAATTTTCAACAAATGTTGCTGCAACAAATCGATTTATGTGGCAAGTGATCTGTGCAATCTTGTTGAATACCAATTTCTGGTTAAAATATTGTTTCAGTAGAATTTTTGTAGTTTCTATGGTATCTAGGTTGATTGAAGGAGGAAAAGAAGCTGATTTCCGAAAGGGTTCAAAAATTTGTGAGACGTGAGTGATAAGAACACCAAATGGTGACTTAATCTTAAAATTGATGAAATTTGTGGTATGCCACTAAATACAAATATTCTGAAGCATACATGATGCATACGGTATCACTGAGGTACGAAACGTATTTCTAAATCCTAGGAAGACCACTCCAATTTCGTAGACCACTTCGGAGCAGCAAACAATTCGCGAGATGGAAATAGAAACTTTCAGTAACGACATCGAAAATTCCGAATTCAGACGCCACATCAAGGGACTATGTTCTATATACTACTACTATACTGTGTTCTACATGTGTATGCTCTTTGGAAAAAAGAGTATCTAAATTAGAGGAAAAAATTATTTTTTTTATTGACCACCCTGCTGTATAGACGTGGTCAATAAATCTGCAAAACTCCAAATATATTCGCTACTCAAGGAGAAAGTTAGTGCTATTTCACAGTTATACAACTTAAAATTCTTAATGAATTGATTAATTTTAAAGAAAATTAACTGTTCACCTAAAGTGCCCTTACACCAAACCATTTAACATACTTGAATCCACGGAAACATTTAACTTCGAATATTCAAAAGTATAGTTTAATTTTACTTTCTAATTTTCCAACTTTCTCTTTAACTTTGACTTTCTCTTCAAATAAATGTTATATATACACAAAATCTCTGTGGAAAGTTAACTTTTCGTCTTTAGCTACGATCGAACGAAAAGAAATTTAAACAAGCTTTCGCCAAAGTATCCTTTTCTACTTGACTAAGCTTTTATTAATTTGGTTTCCTTTCAAGGATTTTCATACAGAAAATGTTGTCAAACAAATGGAGGCTAAATGAAAGCTCGAAAATGAAACAAAAACTAAGTGGCACAAGGAAGTGGACAGCGGAAGAAATGCATAAAAGGAATAAAGGGAAAGCAGGCGAATAGATGGTGGAACGCCGCAGGCTAGGCTACATATATCCTCTGTTGCTGCCGCATACAATATGCCTGCCTATATCTGGGCGATGTGGCACAACGGCATGTGTTGCTGTGGCATTGCCAAGGCTGAGGGGAAAGTCTATTCTCTATTCGGCAAACAATTTGCAATCAGCGTTCCACTAGCCAACAGACAAAGCAAAAACCAACATGTAAGAAATAGTAAAAGGTAGAAGAAAATGCACATGAAATTATAATAACAGATACAAATTTTTAACTTGTTTGTTGCATAAACCTGATATGAAATACTGCATTTAATATCAAAACTAAGAAGTTATAATAATATAAAATGCATAAAGTAGAAATTACATTTTACGGAATTTATTCGGAATTATTCAATGCCTAAGACTTTTACTAAAATCCTTTACAATAAGCTGGTATTCCACAAAAACATTCCTTTATTTTATTGACTACTTGTTATGCCACAGATATCACACAGATACCAGTTGGGTCTGAGTTTATTGCATTCTTACTTAAAGACTAAAGCGATAGTTCTTAAAGCTCTGAAGGTGAAAGTGTGTAAAATTATATTACAACTTCGCAAAAAAAGTTTTCTTCATCCTGCGATTTCATAGACATCAAAATTGTTATAAAACGACATTACATTGCGGATGAAACTTAAGAGCCACAAAGCTAAGGATTTATTCGTAACAGTTAATATAACTGCATTGTATATATATATATATATATATATATACATGGAAATTTGTATGGTTGTATATACGGAAGGACTAATTCAAGTTGGTTTAATTGAATAAGAAGAATAGAATGAAAAAAAAATTTTCTTCAAAGGTGGTTTTTGAATAAATCATAGTATTAAACTGTTCGGAAATGAATACCCAAAGTAACCATATTTATTTTTTACTCACCATCTTTCTTCATCTAAAGGGACCACAAGCGCTATTCTTGCTTAGATTTTCTCAGAATGCGAGGTTTCAGGAAACTCAATGAAAATATAACGGCCATTCGTGTAGTTGAGTTAGATTCTTAGGCTTTACTTAGTAAAAGCACCACGCAAAGTATTTATTAAGCTGCTAAAACTCAAAATTCTTACTCTCAGATGCTGCCCATGCTTTCTCTATACTTTACTCTTGAATGCTCAAGTAAGGAGAAAACCAAAAAAAAAAGTACTACCGGTTAAACGGTCTTTAAAGTGAACCGTGCTCAAGTTCAGTAGCGGCTGCCACGCAATCGAACTTTAGTTAGTCCGCTTTTACATACTTATAGTAAACAAATGTTTATTGGACTTGCAGGGTAATTATTGCTAGAGCACGCTCTTTGCGAGACCTCAATATTACAATTTTTGGCCTCATTCAACTTGTTGAAGGCACAATACTGTCAGAACAGTGCGAGCGTCATAAAAATACACGCTTTCGCACATAAAATGAACCGCACATGGCCGCAAACGAGAGCGAAGCAATCAGCTAGCCGAAAAACGAATGTTGCAACTGGCAAAATTTTCACACAAACATAATTTGGGGTGGGTGTAAAATATATCCGCTACACTTACGATTGCTCGGCCTACACTTTTAGTCGCATAAATCTGTTGTGATGCTCCTCTCGTTAGTTGTTTCATGGCGTGGCGATTCAACTACCGAAAAAAGCGAAATGTGGCAAAGACCACTGCACAAACAAAAAAAAAAACTTAAGTAAAATTGTGCGCACAAAATCCATTTATTCGCACTCAGCCGCAATTTCGTTGCCACACTCGCACTTTCGCATTCCCGTATTTACTTTTACTTTCGTTTTTATGTTTATGCCTTCGTGAAGATAAACGAAATAAAAATCTGTTTTAACTTTCGCTTTTAATGCGCGCCAATTCGGACACGGCGTCCCCTAACGGCGCACGGACAGCTGCCAGTGCGACGGCAACTCTGGCTTATTATCCCCCATTTGGTTGTAGTAGCTTTGTTTTTGCACACTCACTTCGGCTTTGCGCCACATGCTGCTGCTCGCTTTGTGGCAAATAAATTTGTTTTGCCTTAAATTAAGAAATCGTATTGCAGACAAATGTGTTTTTCCCTGATGCAATTGTCTTAATGTAACAATTTGCTGCTAATATCTCTGTGCGAGTGTTGTGTGTAGGCGGGGGGAGCGCGGCGAGTGGGTGAGCAAATTATTATGGGAGTGCAAATGAGATAGCGCAGCAAATTTATTAAAATGAAAATGAAGCGTAAAAATAAATGACTTTCTCTATATTATTTATTTTAGAAATTTCAGTAAGCTGTTTATAAAAATAATCGAAAACTAGAGTCTTCGGTACCTCTTTATATCAATTTGAGAAATATAGCTACTAACTCCTGTTTATCACTAAATATATAGGTCTAAGTGTATCTTCTACAAGATTCCTATTTCATATGGTTTATGAAGTTTATTGGGTTCTCTGAGGAATTTTGCACGATATAAATATGGGTTTCCCTCCATAATAGCTTGAACCACCAAAAAGAAGAAGTGTAAGAAAAGCTCTCCTTTTATTTGTATTTATTTATTCTTTATTTATTCCTTACTTATTCCTTACTTATTCCAAGGCAGCTTTACCTTTGGTACCTTGGCCCTTTGGTTCTGGCAGCAAATACAATACATTGAAATATCTCACTGTCATCAATATCAATGACGGATTTAGCTTTCTGATTAAAAATAAATTACACGTAGAGGCGATTCAAGCAAAAATACATATAAAGGAATGTTCACCCGGCCGAACAGTCCTAGACTTTAATAACTGATCTTTTTATCCAACCTATATAAAACTCCAGACATTCCGAAAAACGTATAGTGTTTAAGCGCAGTGTTTAAGAGCAGTCCTAGACTTTAATAACTGATCTTTTTATCCAACCTATATAAAACTCCAGACATTCCGAAAAACGTATAGTGTTTAAGAACCTTAAACTCCTTGGCAACTATTTATTTTTATGTCCGTAGATAATTCAAATACTACAAAAACTAATATCTCAAAGTCATCCTCAAAGGCTTCAGTTTGTTAACGAAATGCTATGTAGGCACACCAGCTTTCCATTTATTTTCTCTTAGAGAAGACACACTGTCACCTAAAGGTGCTTGTTGACAAAAAAAATTGTTCGTTCTTACGACAGTCGGGTCCACATAACCGGACAATTATGTTATTTATATCCAGCAATATGTTATGTGATAGATCTTCGAGGCGGATCCAAGAACTGTAATCCCTGTGGAATTTAACTTCAATCTTCAACAATCCCTGTATTTATAACCGATTGAGTAATTTTGAGATTTGAAAAAGAGAAAGAACGAGAGGAAGTTTGAAATTATTAAATACGACTCAAACCCCAGGTGAAAAGACAATTCTTAAATGTACGTTTAGTTTCTCCCACTTTCAACAAGACTATTCCTTACACATCTCACTGCCCACCACAGCTAAAGTTTCTGATAAACTTTCGAAATCGCTGTTGGAAACAAAACAAATAGTCGCCAAATTCAGAAGAAACAAAAAGAAATCCGCTTCAACAACAAGAACAATAATAAGTAGGAGCAAATAAGAGGAACTGCTGCCCAAACAGCAACCAACAAAAACTACTACAATCGCTACTCGGTTGGCATTTAGGCGACGACCGGACGAAGAAGCAAATCTGGGCGTGACTTGGGGAAGTTGAGGAAGGAAGCGAGGAGCGAGAAAAGTAAATAGTGAAATAGTCGTGGCAAGTGAAATAGAAGGCGAAAATGTTGCGCTAATTAGAAGCCTGCCGATGACGTGGCAGGATGAGTTGCAAGCGCCGCGATGCCAGTTGCCAACTACAAGTAGCCTGCCACTGCCCTTTATGCGTTTAGTAAATATTTCTTTGTGTGCTCGGTAGACTGTGTGTGTGTGCAATTGTAATTGCGAGGCAGCTAATTAAAGTGCTGCTGATGCAGTCAGTGTGACGCCACGCCCACTTGCCATCGCCCCCCGCCATTGGTGGCGCGCGTGGATAACAATTAGTTGCATCATTAGTTCCATTCTGTTGCGTTCGCGCCAGCAAAAGATAGCCAACTTGGCTCGGCAACAATGGCGCAGCAACAACAACAGTATAGTGCCACTCCACCAACAAACATTTATAATCGGAGTATAACAACAATATTTTAAGTAATAGTCGCCAAGAATGGCGACACTGTTGCATTGCGCGCCAACAAAACCCGCTCGCCATTTGAGTGCCAACTCTCCTGCTCCAAAGGAAACTGCTGTTCGAGCAGCTGTTGTTGTCTTGCGAAAGTTCCGTTGTTGAATGCGAAAAGCGCAGATATAAACAAAAGTAAGTTTGGGGAAAAAGAGCCGACGGGAAGTTTTTGGACGCGAAGAGTTAAATGAAATTTCGCGCGTAATTTAGTCAAGTTGTTGGTTGTTTCCGCTTGTCCAAGCGACACTTTAGCATAAGTGTCCTTTTGGCAAGGACTCTTAGTATTTGTGCAATTCACTTTTACGGCATTGTTTAATGCCGCTGCAGCACTAATGTTCTTACAGCGAACACATAAGAATTAAAAAAACGCTTTCAATTTATAAGTAAATTGTGATTGTAATTGAGTAAAGTTCTTGCATAATATTATTATATTTGCAGAAGCGTATTTCCTTTAGCATTAAGTGAGCACGGCACTTTTTGTAATTTGATTTGATTTGCTGAGAATTGTATTATTTTAAAACGAATACTTTTTAAGCACTCAAGAACGTAATTCTTGCACAGTGAAATCCCTATGAAAGTCCAACCGAAATCGATTTCCTGCATCTTAGTTTCTAATTGTGAAGTAAGACGTACAGAACACTTTTGAAATACGATTCCATTCATGTACTGGCACGAGGTGGACTGGATCTGGAGCTTTTAACACGATTTTTCGTGACCTTGGTGACCTGGTCAAGCTATATCTCACGAGTGACTCAGTTGACCTCGACTTACGACCGTGAATTCGCAACGAAAAAAGTCCAACAGAATAAATACCCTTCCATTCCGCATTGATATGGGTGCGACCTTCAACCGAAAGGTGCAAAATAGTTGGAGTGGTGTCCTTTAACACAACTGAATATGCGTTTCGTTTCATTCTGTCCTCGTGAAACAACTGTTTACAAGCCCATTGGCAGTAGCATCCATGTACACGTGTTCCTTACGTGTTCGATAAAAAATTTTATTTATATAGCGCTGAAGAAAGCGGTTATACTGCTTTAATGAGGGATCTTCGTACTCTCTTCTCTCGTATCGAATTTGGTTAAATTATCTTAGATCCAATACTATAAAATCGCTGTTGGAGTTGTTAGATTATAAGATTCGCTTTGGTGGAAAGTATCTGGAATAAAAAGTCTCACTATAATGGAAATAGATCAGAGAGCCGTAAAAAAATTTAAAAAATTCGAATATAACTAATAAAGCAAAATTTATGCTCCGTTAAGGGCGCTTAACTTTGCGAAAACCCTTCAGTCCACAAAGTCAAATATTAGAACAATACGTAAATGGATCAAATATTGACGCTATCGTAATTACATAGCATTTTACATAGATATCTTCGTGCATTCATATGTACAATATGTCAAATATCTGTGACTACAAGAGATTGCCCATTGCTGGAAGGATAGCGGAAAGCCGCCCCTGAAACAACAAACGCACTCGGAATGGGGTCAGTTTACAAGGATGTCACACTCGACAGCAGCAAACGCGCCAGCAAAGCAGACACAAATTAGAAAAACAGAATATTGACGGAGAGGGGGAGGGAGAGGGAGAGCCTTAAATGTTTGCTCTATGCGGACGTTTGTGCGACGGCAAATAGATGGGGAAATGTGTATATACATAGTTGTTGTTTTTGTGTTTTTTATTTAAGTTTTCTAAATTGTTGTTGTTGTTGTTGTTGGAGTTGTTGCGGTTTGTGGTATGTGAAAAATCATGCGAGACAACACCTAAAACAACAAATCATAACACTGCGTAATGAAGGCAAACAAAACACTTAAGGACATTCGCCAAGCGCACGCACACACTCCAAACGTGTTTACTATTTACATATGTATACATGTGCATATGTATGCAGACTCTCGTACTTGCATACGCACATGTATCTACAGAGCAAGTGCATAGCGCAAGTTTTTGTTTTTCTTAGATTTTCAACGTTGTTTGTATTTCGTCTCAAACTGACGACGGTTGTTAAAGGATACAAGTTTGTGCAAAAAATATTTAGACGTGTGTGGAAAGGCGGGAAATCGGAGAAAATGTGGCACTGCACGATTTAGCGGAAGTGCTTATAAAAATAAAAGCCGGAAAAGCAAAATTGTTAAACTTATCGCTTTGAATTTGGTTCGTTGAATGGAATCGGATATCTCCAAAATGTTTATTCAGACGCACGCAAGGGAAAGGCATTTCGCCTCTAGTGAAAAACTCGCAGCTTGAATATATTGGAAATTCACTTGTGGACCCCGAACATCTTCCAATTGATTGAGTGTCAAACGCATAAAAAACACTACTTGAAATCCTCGGGATTCTGGCATTTTCCAGTAGCAATTTTTAGCCAATATTCCTTTCAGAAAAATTAATAAACGTCCTTGGTAGTCCAAAGTTTCGGTATACCACTCGATTGGAGACCTTCACGTGAGCTTAGCGGGTGTGGTCAAATACTAACCTTTTCTCGCTCGCATGATACTTCCAGCCCGAATTGAATCGCAGGAGTTCTAGTGAGGTCTTCACCCTAAGCACGTTTTAACTTTTTAACTTTGCCCACGCTGGGTCCACGCTGTAAAGCTAGAAATCTTACCGGATGCAAGTTGTAGAAGGTAGGGGGGTAGGTAGTAAATGTAGGAGACAAGGTGAAATCATGTTAAACCTTTCCTTTTGACAGTTTCGCCTTTGCGAGATTACACTCAGAAATCCTTGGATCTTACACCTGCAACCATCCAGATGAACTAGCCTAACAACCCATAAATAGATTTGTGTTAACTTCGGGGTGTTCTGCCAATACTGTAGATCCAACTGAAAAAGTTCAGTGACTTAATTAGAGCACTGCTTTCTTGGTTCGGTCGACCAGTATGATACTCCCACACATTACCTAGAAAAATTTCGTCTATTCTGACCTTTTGAAAAACTTTCTTTTTATAAGAGCAAATATTTGTACAAATCCTTTAAAATGGTTCAATTGCTTGCCTCATGTACTCTGTGACGGTAATCAAGCGTTTGATTGAACAAACACAAATAACTGGTTAATTTGTTGGTGTTGACAATTCTTATGGCCGACACAGTTAGAAATTGTTAAACACCATAGACACCACCCTCGCTATTTACACACGACTTAGCAGACCCTTCACTCTGCCACACGCCAGTTATGCATAGCAATATGGTTCGACTTCACCAATTGGATTATCTCCCCGCTACCGTCTATTTGTTGCAAAGATGTGCACTCTCTTCATCTATTCTTGCAATTCCGGTTGTCAAATTAGTGAGTCAATGTTGTTAGTGAGTACATGTGACGCTTTGGTACGTGCTGTTTCTGAGCTATGTGCTAAAAATACAGGCTCGTTGATCTTTGGAGAAACAACTGCAGAAATTTCAGAGCAAACTGCCTGCTCAGTAATTAATTTAATTGAATCGTTCAATATAAATAATGCAATGCTAACATCCAGTAAATGACAAAGGCGAGCACTTATGAATATATCACTTAAAAGAATCAAATGAGAGGAATTTTAACTGATTCAATATTCTCAGACATCAATGAAATTGAAAAAACTATCTTGGTATATTTATGTGAGCTTCAGAACTTCTTTGCTGTTTGCTGAATTTGAAATATTAAGCCCTATGCGCAAAAAACAAACGAGTGTCGAAAGCATACTTTTAGAGCGGAAGGTTTTATATTTATAACGGTACATTCGACAGTTAGGAAATTTTTACAGATTATGTCGATAATAATAAATTACCGATTAAAAAAAATAAAATTTCACGTCATGGGCGGGTATGCCCAGATAGTATGAAACTGAGTGAAATCGGATAACAACCACGTAAACTCCATATATAACGGTTACATTGAAAACTACTTAAAGTGGGATAATTCGCTAAATAAATAGGTCAGAAGCTTTAAATTTCACAGCCAAGATAGTACCTTAGGGCTTCATAGGAATCGATAAAAAACTTTTATTTAGGATAATAAATTAGAAAGTACCCAAAATACGAAACTTAAATGTAATTTTAGTTTGATGTATGAAAAATGTTTTTAATTTTTTGATGAAAGTGTTTTAATAAATCTCATTTAAAACGGGATTTTCAAAGAAAATCATTCCAAATTTTCATTTCGGTTTTTGGGTTTAGCCTTCACTCAAAAGTCGAGTATACTTGGGAGGTTACCACAATCGGGTAGGTGCGTGGGTGTGTACACATTCTTCAAAGTCCGATATGCGTAACATACAAAAACAGGAACAACAACATTGTGGACTCCTACAGACCACTCGATGTGCTCGGAGTTCTAACCGCTATCGATTTCAGATGAGAACAGAACTCGTTCAGCAGCCTAGAGGCCACTTAACAATGGAAGGATCCACGCATTGTGTAATAACATAAATACGATCCTCATAAATAGAAGGGGAAGGTGGGCTAAGCATCTAGCAGAGGCGCAGGAATAAAATGAGAAAGGCATGAGAACCGTTAACTTAGTGTGGCAGCACTGGTTGGAATATCAAAACCCTGTTTCTGACAATCTCCTAAATTCTCAACTCAATATTTTGCCTTTACACGTGTTAGGAGCTGTCGAAACTCCTTCATCCTAATGCAACAGCAATAGCTGCCTGCAATCTGTATGAAAAGCGATTTTGTGCAGAACGTGCCTCAATGCAAACTATGCGAAATATTTAAACACACCAAGTTCCGTAATAAAATATTGAGACTTAGCGGGTTTGTTGCAATTCACTAAAAATAAATAAACTCACTCACACGCACACACACACGCAACAACAACATGACACTAATATAAAATATTTTCGAAATTTGATGAAAAGCGACGGCGCCAGTAGCACGTTGCATATTGCTGAAGCTGAAGCTGATGCGAACAAATCTGACTGAAATCGGCTACAATAACAACAACGACGTCGTCAGAAGATTGCTTCGCTGCGAGAATGGGGCAACACTGTTACAACCCAAAAAGCTAATAAACGCAACACATGTTGCTGACAAGCAGTAAATGAAAAGCAATAAATGGCAACGAAAAAATTGCTACCCAAACACACACACACGTATACACCCTGCACCACGAAACGTGCAAATATTCACAGATTTACGCAAGTTGTTGTGAACAGGCAAACGTTGTATTTGTTGTATTGAGGAATTTTACGGGACTCGGGTATTTTATTAATCGAGCGAAAGAAGCAAGACGTCGGAAAAAAACTGAACGAAAAAAGTACTACAAATTGGTGCAGATCATTTTTATTACTTCGCCTTCATTGTTGTTGTTGCTTTAATATGTTCATCTTATTCGGATTGTTGCGCTAAAATATGGGAAACTCATAAATCAGCACAAATGTTGTGATGATACGCCGTCGAGGCGTTATTGGACATCTTATAGCCAACACAGCAACGGTGGAAAAAAACAACAACAACAACACAAACACAAACACAAACACAAACACAGGCAATGAAAGCAATGTAATGCCAGTAAATATAGAAGATATGCAACATTTTTACATAAAAGTGAGTGTGTGTGTGTGTTTGTGTGTATATATATGTATGCACAATATATATGTGCGCACATCAATATGTATACGTATGTGTATGGGTAAATGTTTGTTTGCTTATTACTTTTGTGTATTTTTTCATGCTTTTCTTTCTCTTATTTTTTTGTTGCTGCTGTTTGTTTTAGTGTTGCACGTCGATCACGCGCAGCTGACGCACACACGGAAAAGGACACGTTTAGGCTAATTTGTTGTTGTATGCTCCACATGGCCGCATTGGCAAGACATTATCGCCGATTGACCGGACTCAAAGTCATCAAAAGAAGTCACGCCCAAGCATGCAGCGAACTGAAATTGTGGTACAAATTGGTAACAGTTGCTTCCAAAAAACTTCAGATAACTAAGCGTGTGCAAATGGACACTTAAATAAGCCAAATTACTAAGCAAGTGACTAATGGAGAGCAAACAAAACTTGAATGGTAGTCAATAGCACTATTTTTCAAGCCATCTGCTACTCTTGAAATATCTGTAATCAGTTTTTTTTTTATTGACTATAACTAAAATACGAATAAATTAATTCAAAATGGACATGAGGTTACCGCACTCTAGCCCAGTACCTTTTAGTAGTACTTTGCTTTACCTCTCATCACTCACTAGAATAAATCGGCATGCATTTTACGAACACCGAGAAAAACATTAGCACGCATACCCTTAACCTCAAAGCTGTGCTTGGAAGTTGTGAACAAAATACTGAATTCTCTTTATACCACAGACCTCAGAGGAGAGGTCGGAACATATAAAATATTTTTTGGAAGTGCCCATCAGGCAGTACGAGGGGTCTTTGGGCAAAACAACATTTGCAGCTAAATATACCGCAACAAATTGTTAAGGAATTTGATTTTGTATCCTCACAAAATATGTTACCGTCTCGTGGCAATTTAAAAAACTCTCGAAATAGTTTGTTGCAGTACCCCTGTCTGGTGGTGGTGGCCTTTAATTCCTCATGGAGGTTACTTTTTATAACCACCATCCTCTCAGAGGGAAAGGAAGATTTGAGTTTTGGATGCGATATACAAGTCGACATGGAGTCAAATCTTGAGAAAAAGTTGGCCGTTCCCACTGCAACTGAGATTACTTTGTTCAAACGGACCCCTATTTTTATCCGGTGAAGAACTGTCCACTATTGCTCAAAATTATTTGGGTTATATTTCTGACGCTACAACAACAACAAAAAGGTCTAATCTGAATCAAAAGGCCTATCATCTAATAATGTTATTGTCAACAAGGCCAACTTTCTAAAACATTATTCTATTATTTTTAATAAATAAGTATTTAGCATCAAAACGTGCAAAACACAATATCGGATAAATAACCTGCAATTTTCACAATCTCACATCGGTTTGAATGCTTCGTGCAAAATTTTCAGCGAATCAGGACCGTGCTAAATGTAAACAAAGCTAAAGTTCATTGACCTCAGGAAGTGATGTGTACCTCGTTAAAGGTAAAGAAAAAGATAAAAAAAAGTGGGAACAAAGGTTGTTGACCTCGCTAGAGATAAACAAAGAGGTCAGTGACCTCGAGAAGGTTAGTGGATAACGATCCCGATAAATGTAAAGGAAGAGGACATTGTCTTCGAAAATGGAAATCTGATTCTTTCACTGCTTTCCAGTTTTGAAGTACAATAATACTGAAAATATCGGTCACTCTGTTAGACATATTAGTGAAATTCACAATAACATGCCCTTGTCTCCGAAATAGGTAAACTCGGCTCGGAAGTATTGAACTTAGCTTTCACATTTTTTCCTTTTAAAAATGCCGTGTTTAACGGTCAATATGTATCTTAAATATACCTTAGTTTGGTGGTAAAAATTAGTGTAATCGATGTACTTTCCCACAGTAATAATATCATGATTTGCCATCATGATGATTTGTCTTAGTTGGATTGACTTTATGAATATGTGACCT
Organism: Bactrocera minax; assembly: GCA_021498325.1. Taxonomy (NCBI): domain Eukaryota; kingdom Metazoa; phylum Arthropoda; class Insecta; order Diptera; family Tephritidae; genus Bactrocera; species Bactrocera minax. Next base: position 27,871 of record JAKEEE010000133.1, read on the forward strand.
AAAGTAAAAGTTAATGTGATGCCAAATATGATTGCAATCCATTCGCACTGGCGTCGGGTGACAAACGTTGAATTCTTATGCAACATTTTCTATATATAAAGTTTCTTCGATCCTCGCATATTGCGAGAGTATAAAATGTTCGGTCACACCTGAACTTAGCTCACCTGCTCCTTACATGTTTTGAATATTTTCTGCCCCGAGATTATTCGGCATACAAAATGCGCTCCGCAATATTGTAATTTAATTATTGTAATATGTCGATAAATTCAAAACACCATAAATTTATATTAGCCTCTGCTTGCTCTTAGGAGTAATTGATAAATATATATTTGTTTGTAACTGAGTGTGCAGTTACTTAAATCAGTTAGTAGAGTGTGTTTAAGTGACATAAATTATGTCATTTTGTTGTACAAGATCTCGCTACAAAACTTAAACAATTACAAATGCTTTTTAAATAATTCTAGCTTGAGGCGAATAGACATTTATGAGTATAAACATACTTTCCTACAGTTTTATTTAAAAATAAATGTAAGTTACGAGGACTAAACTCGGCACAGAGCATATTTTGAAGCCACTCTTCTATTCACTGCTTCTCCACACAAGTTTGTAAGTTGAATTAAAAATCAATTAAGACAAAGATTCAATGTCCAAGTCATTCGCTATACAAATTTGAAGTGGATACACTTTAGAGAGCCACCATTAGCCGTTATATGTCAACCCATGTGGCTACCATTCAATTAACAATATCAATTGCAATTCATTTTACTTTTTATACGAATTTTGTTATTGCATCATTTGAAATTTAATGAAGGCGATTCGCGATTGATTGGCTATGAAATATTCGCGCAACAATAATCATGCCATTCCCCTGATGCTCAGGCTCCGGCAGAGTTCTTTGAACAGGTGTTGAGCCAATAATGATGAAAATGAGGCAATAAAATTTTATTCACCACTTGAGCCATTGTTGTGCAGAACATTTATGCAGGTATGCCTCTTATGCAGGGCGAACGTGGATGGGGTGTGGATGGGAAGCAGTGATGAAAATTTTCATCATTAGCCACACTTGAGTTAATTACCCGAAATACAGGCAATTAAGCAATATTGCTGGAGATGGTCACAGCCAATCGGTGGCAATCAAGCGGCACTAACAACATCACAAATAAAAACATTATTTAAATGTGTTAGTAACATCGTGCAATACTTACAGCCAAAAACTGTGAGGTGGTGAGGGCCTTTTAATAGATTGAAAGAAGAGTTTGGATTTTGATTTTGGAAAACAATAAGTTTTAATGAATAGTAGGGTGTGAAGTGCCAGTGTCCAAGCTTCGTTGTAAAAAGTAAATCTGGTTGCCACAGCTCTCTAATCCAACATAGATTCTTGATTTTTGAATACTTTTAAGCAAGCAGTATGAAATATTTGAGTTTGTATTGAAGTTCTCAAGGCAGTCATGGCTACGTTATGGCAACGATACGCACTTATTTGAGATTTACAACGATAATAGACTCTTTACTTTACTTTAGACACTTTAGAACCCTAAAAATATTATACGTTAAAGAGAATAGTGCAAAAAAAAATGTTTTTCCCTGTGGAATTCGCTGTAGTGTCGAAACGTTCAGATCAGTCAGCAATTAAAGCTTTAAACCAGTTTTTCTCGAAATAGCATTTTTATATCCATCCCGATGGTACTCAGAGACCATCGCCCGTAACCAATTGAAATTTTAAGTGTAGCTTCACAGTAATAGGTCACAATTGAGATAAACCCTAAATGTCGAGATAGTCTACGCCAGCGCAAAGATTCAACTGCATATGAACCACAGTGAACCTTAAAGCAGTGCTTGTTTAAAATCCCTTCCCTATGGAGCTAGAAATCTCTTCTTCCCAGCTTACCTTTATTCTATATACGACTTTTATCAAAATAAGCCAACTACCGCTATGGTAAGTAATTTGAGAGGCGCCACACGCTGAACATGCGACCTCACTGCAGCATATATCCACAACTAAGTCCATTAAAGCTAGGATATGCAGCCAAGCGGGTTGACAACGAGTACACAATAACCAGACAAAACATTATAAAACCGTATTAGTGAATGTTGCACTTCAAAATTTGACAGCCTTGCAACGATTGCAAGCTGTCGCCAAACAAGCCACGAGGGACACTGAGAACTCATACGAATCGCTCCTACATACATATGTAAAAATACACATGCATAAATATTGCATGTGCTTCGAAATAACCGTTATGCAGGCGTGCAACAAACTAACTGCCCATATTGTCATCTGCATGTGGGTTTGTACTTCTGTTTGCATTCATCAACTAGTATGCTTGTGAAGGCCTGCTAATATCGAAATAAATGGTTGGCAACGCATAGCCATGGACGGACAGACAGTCAGTTAGTGAGAGAAATGAACAAATGTACTTATGACCGGATAGCCGGTCATTTAGGGTTACGTTGCATGTTGAGCAAACATCCAGCCGGTCCGTTGGTTTCACGGTTGCACGGTTGCATGGTTGCATGGTTGCATGTCAAATGGTGCCTACATGCTAGATACCGCTGCAGCTCATTGACGCTTATCTCTTGCTTGAGTAGCTTTTACGAGCCGATCGATTGGCAATGCGAATGCGAATAGTTTTCTTTATTTTCTTTCAATTTTCGCTTCATTTCTCACTGTTGGCCACGGCTGGTTGTCAACGATGGGCGCAACGCCCTTCCTGGTTCGCTTTGTGGCACGACTAAGAGATCTGCGCCAGCAACGGACTATGGCTAGGACAACAAGCTAGCAACTAGTATATATTGATGTACGTAATATTGAGTGTGTGTGTGTGTGTGTGTGTGTGTGTGTGTGTGTTGTGCAACGCATCACATGTTAATGTCACATTTTATTATCTGCGGCACACATTGACTTTGTGTCTGCGCGGACTAACCATATTGGACTCACCTACAGATATTTAAACACATGTGTACATGTGTGTTTGAGGTGTATCGGAGCGCCTCGTTGTCATTCGTAGCTGTCAATTTGACAGTTGATTTATGATTTGCCTCTGATTGCAATTTACGACTCGTTTCGTGTTGCACCGCCGCACACGCACACGCACACGCACACATTCACGTGTGTTGTGCGTGCAACAGCAACAACAGAAACAATGAGGGAACACTTTCCGCCATTCTCACCCACTATTTGCGTTTCGTATGATAGTAATTTGAGTGTTTGTTGTGGAAAAGTTTTAATTGTTCTCCCTTTTATGCTGCATACTTTTAATTCTTCCTCACCTTTCCTGCCACGTTTGTGTCTAATTGTGAGCGGTTCTATGCACTCAACTAACTGGTCAATGATTGAATACGAATGTGTGATCGTTTGGTGTGCAGTCATTTGTGTGTGTGTGTGTGATTTTTAGGGGTCCCTTAACCTTCGTTCGTACAATTCGTTTGTGTGTGGGCAGCCTTAATGACTGCAGACATTAAATACGTGTTGTTTTCGTTGGTGCAGCCAATTAATTTGCAACCAATGATACAACCAACCGCTCATGTAGGCATGCGACCGTCACAATGCTTGTTGCAACCAGGTGTGGCATGTGACATTACTCGGAATATGTTTTGTAACGCATTTTTACATCGGTGCCTGCTGTGTTTATCCTTAATGTCTCACCTTTTTATAATATTTTTGATATGTTTATGGTCTTTTTACTGTTTTCTTGGTTATTGTGGGCTAGAAGCCTGACAGTTTGGCAATAATTGCATTCATATGGATAATGGCGAGCTTTATAATTTTGTAATATATTTCGTGTACAGTTTTACATTTCTGCCCTAACTGGTCCATTTAAACTAAACACCAAACAACCACCTTCGCTAATCGAAATATAACAGCTAGTTGCCGTTTGTGTTTCCAATGGAGTTAATGCATTGTAATCATTGAGAATATTCTTCGAGTAATTTAGGAAATCTACCTTTCTATCAATCTATCTATCTACCTCAAATATTTTATTAAAATCAAAAAAAGATCTTCTCTATAACAATTTACAGCTTAAACAAAAAAAAAAAAAGAGATTGGAAGTTCTTATAGGGGAGATCTCGAGAACATTTAGATGAAACAAGATCTTAAAATGTTCCAACTTAAAAATTATGAAAGTGCAACTGTTAGATAGGGTCCCTGAATATACATTTTTCTGACACTGTTTTTGAACAGATATCATTACTTGAGAAAAAACTAAGTTGAGGAGCTTGGATTTTATCCGAAGTTACGTACTGCAAGTTTGAAGTCCGATCTTCTTGCGAGTTTTACGACGGAAATTCCCTTGGACCGTCACTGGAAACAACATCTCTAATAATTTAAGGTTTTTTGTTTTCAAGGTTGTAAAAAAACCCACCAGTATCTCCAATCTTGGCTGCACCCAGAAACCTTAAACTGCAAGCGCCAACCAACTTCAAAAGCTCTATGACTCATCCATTTACTCAGAGCACAGCGGTGACAGTTTTATACAGCGCCTTGCGGACATTAATTCCACATCAAAGTATAAGCCTGCGGAGTGAAAATTACGGCAACTTAGAAAAGAGAGCAATTTGCAATAATTCAAGCATTTTATGTGTGTCTAAGGCCGCGCAGGTGAACTGGAACAAATGAGAAAAAGGAGCAGAGCAAGGAAAGTTGCGTAAAGCAAAGTGTGCTGCAGCTGCAAAACAGTAAACTGTGCTTTAAGTGGTAGCTAAACAAAAACAAAAACAACATTAATTGAATGCCCGCAGTTAAATGGCAAAGGCAAAAACAACAAACTACACGTAAATAAAAATCACAATTTCAAATTAAACAGATATCTTTACTTACAACCCACTCACTCACACACACCCATACATACCGCATGTACCGTACGTATCTATGAAACACCCAAGGCATTTTCAGTGTAATTGAATTTCAAATACATTGTTCCAACAGTTTATGGGCCGCACATACACACACACACACACACACACTCACACGTACCTGAGCTGAGCTACTCGCGCCAAATAAACAAACACACAAACATTTGTTCAGCTGCGCGTGCGCGTGTGTATGTGTGCGTGTAGATGTGTGTTGGTAGTTTTGATTTTTGCCCACCTTTTCATTTGCTTCAGTGACTTTCACTTAAGTGCGCTCAAATAACTTTCACTCCAACCACCCACCCATACACTCGGGCGCCCGGTCTGTGGCAGCACAACTGCTCGGGTATCCTCTTCCACCTGTTTAAATATTGATAACAAAGTGGCCAATCGGTCAAGTGAAAACTTACGCAAAATCGCACAAGAAAGCTTACTTTCGTACATTCCAAGGAAGACGCTTGTCGCTGCCGCCCAAGAGGAGCAGGGTGGTGCAGCAAGTGGAAAATTGCTTAGCAACCAGCTGGAAGAGCAGTTTGTTTGGGGAGTGATGGCCACTGCCATGGCGCCTAACTAACGCTATTGACCGTCATCTCTGGCTCTTGACTTTTTTGTTTTTATCGTCGGGCCTTTGGCATTGCGGGGTTGCTGCCACAAGTATAAAACGCTGAGAAGTTTGTATCAAATTGCTTCTTAGTACGCTCATAACATTCGAGCTGCAGCACAACTCCTTGTTGAGCCGGTGGAATTAAATGCTTGTTAAAAAATACCTTTTTTAAACGCAAATATTTATTTTAAATTCTTTATCAATATTTATAAGCATATTTTTAGGTATTTGTCGGGCTTGTTTATTTATTGGTGTGTTTATTTTCCAGCTCCCTGAGAAAAAACATTGTTTTTGAAAATTAAATTCGGTCTGTTACAGTTGAGTTGATGTTCCATTTGCCACACCCATTCACACGCACAATGGAGAGATGAGGTATTCTTTGGTCCTTTGAATTTTTCCGCTTTCCATGTCTTTTGGGTTTTATTCCCACTGGCTATCTAGCACACAGCTGTTGCCTTGTCAAATTTAATATGTTGCAGCAGTGTGCAAACAAACACGAGCCATCGCACATCCTTTGGAACATTTACACAAACCGGAGTGTCTGTCAAAACTAGTCGAATATTCACATATACATATATGATATCTGCAAATAGTAAAGACGTATGTGTGTGTATATAATATGCAAAACAGTTAAAGTTTGTGCATAGAATAGAAAACTTGTGAACTCTCCCCCGAAAAGAAACCTTTTGGAGCGTTGTAGACATCAAGTGCGCAAATATTCACGCGCAGGAAGGACCAAACCATTTTGGTTATGCGCTGGTTGTACGCCCATATGTTGCGGCATTCAACATGGTTCCAAAAATATCCAACAACTATGAAGAATTTACAAGCACGCTTGCTTTTACACCCACATATGGTAAATACATATGTATGTATGTATGTATATATTATATATGCATAGCAATAGTCCTCTCCGATACCGCAATTCTTTTCCTGCTTTCCTAGAGATCTGCTTTCTTATCAAGAAATTTACAAAAAACCAAAAGATCTTGGGGCAGGCAACAACCAAGCTATCCAGTTGAATTAACAACAAGAGAATATGTGGATAACTCATTAATGTATGATGTCCGCTTGATAAACTATTTATATTGAATAATGTCAGTTTATTTATGCAAGTTGTTTGTTCGTTTCGCCGCTCTACAAAGATTGAAGGATCGAAGACACCTAATCCAATTATCGGAATTTGGTAACATATGGACAGTTGATTTTGACACAAAATGTATCCAAGTTCTTCTATTTGATTATCAGATAGAAATGAAAATCAATACGTCGGCTACATACCAATTTAATTTTTATGCCGAGTTGAAAAATAAAGTCGAGTTCTTAATGTTTTCCTCAGCAAAAATTTTGATTTCTTTTCATTTTTTTAATCTCTCGGAGAAAAAGTTTAACAGAAACCAAAAACTAAGCATATCTGTTTTTGTAGGACCATCTGCAATAGTTCCTCGTAGATTATTTGGCAACTTTCGAGTTTGGCCAGAATTAAACAGTGTGCCCAAGTACATATGTAGGTTTCCCGGACCCGTTAAGTAATTATAGACGAAACCAACAATTTTAAACTAAAATTTTTGAAGAAATGTCTTACACGCAAACTTCTACCAATAACTCAATCACCCCCAAAGCAAAACTTCTGAATATTCATATACCTATGTACATATATATATTCGTACTCTCAGAAGTCATTTAATTGTAAAAAAAAAAATTGTCATATGATAAACCGTATAATATTGGTTCCGAACAACTTTAGTGCCAAATATAGTAAATTTGTCCGAAATGGAGCTCAGAATGATCTTGCGGGCCCTAAAAATGAATGGAGCATACTAATACTTTGCTGTTAATTTATGTTTATGCTCTCACACCGAGTGACTCCCCCGAGCTCTGAATGAATCATTTATTTTTCAAATGTGTTAGTTATATTTTATATTCGATAACTTTGAAATATAAAAATTTGGAAGAAATTTTTTTAAATAAAACCATCCAAGATATGAAAAAAGTTAATACAAATTTGGGTATATATTTTTCTATTATTACTGTACTATATTTTTCTAAACATTTCTAAATATTTGAAAATATATTCCCGCTCCCGAGCCCACTACCAACGCGGGCTCTGAGGAACTTACCGGGCTGACCTCCTTCACGACGCGCTGGGATACCGCTCTTAATGTTGTAAGATCATAATGAGTATTAATTATTACAGGGGTAATAACTTTTCGAAAGCCAACTTATATTAGATTTGAGATTTCAAGCTTATTGACTGAAAATCTAATATTCAATATTCTCCTTATTCTTCAATAAAATCCTTACTTTATAATATAATCTCCCATATTTTATTCTACTTAATAATCTTTTGAAAATTCACTGAAGTACCAATGCTAAAAGGAATTTCCTGATCCAGACGATTCTCCTAAAAGTATCGATTTCATTATGGTTATAATCCTGTGATAAAGAGCCAAACAAATATTGCCTTTGAAGCGTGTAGATTTGCTGAAGATAACAGAGGGGTGCCTACGTCATTCATCTTCTGAAAGGTATGAAAAAGAAACTCTAAAAAAATGTCATTCCCACGTCAGCTCAAGCTTGAGTGACTAATTGTCAACCACTTAAAATACTCACTTTTTCCACAGTAACGTCCGTCGCTCGCCGTCTGCCGGCCGCCATCCTCTTAATGAGCCACAAAAGCGTCCAATTAAACTCATTTTGTCAGCGCGCCAACGGTGGAGTATCCACACAAGTATCACACACACACACACACACACACACACATACACCAACAAAATGTGGGACACGCTTGAAACAGGACGAAAAAGTTATATCAAATTTCCACACTCACTGGAAAAGGAAAGCAAGAATCAACAACAACAACGAACATGCGTGCAACATACAACAAGAACAAGGAACAATTCCAGGCAAACTAACACACACACACACACACACATATATATCCACAGGTATATAGATCAATTACGGCGCATCCGCCTATCCATGCCACAATCTACGAGTAATTTGTCAGTGAAAAAATGTGTGTTTTTATGCGCTTGTGTGAGTGCGTACATGTGAAAGGATGCGCCAACAGAATTGCAGCACAATTGAAGTGTAGCTACCTGCTAGAAAAAATACCAAAGGCGTGTGGAAGGTAAATTTTAAAAACATTTCGATAATTTTGCCTTGTGTGGGGGTGTGGGTGTTTAACGCGTTTTTGATTAATAGCTGCTGGCGGAGTAGAATTTTTCATCAAGTAAAAACCACATCGTACTTCAAAGGACTTCTGCATATTTGTTGTAAGTTCGAATAAAATGCGATATGGTTATATTAAAATGAGCTGGAGACAAGCACTTTCACTTTGAAACGCAAATAAATTAGATGGGCGTGTTGTATGCGCTGGATTCAGAGAAATGGTTTCAAACTTCATCTCGCATTGTCGCAATGTGTAGCTGTGCAACGGAATTAATTCAGATTTCCAACCAAGGCGTAGTGCATCTGTTCGTGTATGAAAGAATTATTTCATTTCAAATAAGTATTTTTTGAAACCCAAGCATTTGTTTATTTATTAATTACAATCCCAGACAACATAGGTGCGTGTTATGTAAAACGCGGTGCATGTGACAGCTTCAATATTTATAGCCGATCTTCGATTCGTCAATACTTGGAGAGTGGTGAATCGAACAAACAGCTGGCGAAATTAAATAGGAAATGTTTTCACCAATTTTCAGAGGTTAACACATACTCTCTCGCATTGAATTTCATGAAATGTGCTGTTACTTATGTTTAATAACATATTGTTAGAAAGAGTTCCTAATGGCGAACTCCAAAAGATTTTGAGCTGTATACAACCACTATGTAAGCTATGAACGTGATCTCAGTTCTTACTATGATGAAAATTGTTTCAATGAGCGAGCGCCCGCGACAGATCGAGCCATCTTTCATGTTTACTTTATTAGATTTCATTTGATTTCATTCATTACAAATAGATAAAGGAGTTCGACCAAGTCCTTCACTAGTCACTAGTAAAGGTCACCCTGATCTATAAGAAAGTTATGTGTGAATGGATGTAATTGGGTTCGTGATAACCCAGCCAATGAACTGTCAACTCATTAAAAAAGTAGAATCAATTAATAATTTTATTTAACATTCGAAATAACGCTAAATAAATATTTATTAAGGGAATTAGAATATTGAATTTCTCTCACAAATCCTCGTGCCATAAAATTTCGGCATTTCCAATAACATTTTACGACCACCAAGTGCTGGCCGAATTCTATTGCCATTATTTAGATTTTTATTACAAAAAATGTTTATTCCTTGATTTAGGCGCTGCTGTCCGTTTAATGGCCCAAGTTAATTTGCTCTTTGTTTTCCTTGTTTCGAGCGGCGCTAGAGGAATAGAAAAAGGTAAGGGAGGGAACACATGCGAGCGGCAGCTAATAAATAATTTCGATTACGGAAGTGCACAATTTTACGAGGCAAATTTACGAGTGATGTAACTCATTATTGGAACGTTTTGTATAAACCAATAAAATGACGGCTTAATGACAATCCAACAAAACTTTGCAACAACAGCAAAAGCTCTTGTGCTACGCATCTGCAAGTATGCATATGTAAGGTTGTGTGTGTGTGTGTGTGTGTGTGTGTGTGTGTGTGTGAGTGACCAAAGGCGATGGTATTGCCACTGCAATTGTTGATAATATAAATCGAGTGGCCATAAAACGGCAGGTGAAGAGGAAACAAGCCGCCCAATTTCGTTATTTTAGGGTGGCAGGGGGCTGCGGTGGAGTGGTGGAGGTGCAAAGGGCCCACAGCAGCGACGTTCGCCGAAGCGACTGTTGTTGGCAATGTATTTCTTGAATTTTTTTGTATTTCTACGCGCATTGCGAGTGTCATCGTTAAAAAGTCATTAAATCGTAAAATTACCGACAACAATAACAATAACAACATCAAATGATGCGCAACTTAGAAGACGAATCGCCCATAGGCGCCTATTTGTTCTGAATTCAATTCTCAGCTCCTCCAGCTGAGCGTGTTTCATATTTACAAAACACTCGTCTGCTATAAATTCATTAAACTAATTGTTTATTTACCGAAAAACGAGAGCAGTGAATTGAATTTTAAATAAAAATCAAAAGCAGAAAACAAAAAACAAAAAACAAAAAATAAAAAATAAAAATCGCTTAAATTTTATAACAAAATCAACGCTGGATCGAGCAAGCAGGTAGCCAGCGCACGCTGACTAACAACAACAAAACCATTTTAATGGCAAAAAAATATGCCGGGAAGCAGAGCTTTATTGGCATTCTTCTGTTTTCACGTGATGCCACATACATACACACATGCATACATACATTTGGAGGCGCACATTTGTTTGGATAAAGCTTTTCGCGTCCGTGGAGTGCGGCTTGTTTATACAAACATATCCCAGCGTCTTGGTTCAATAAAGTAGCGAATTTTACGAGCTGCTTTCCTCAAAAATGAAGAAACACTCTGGGGTACACCGCGGCGACTCTAAACGCCAAGCAGCAAGCACAGCAGTCAGCGTTTCCCCGGATTGACCGCGATGTGCTGTACAGATCAGCATTTTTAATTGGAGCAACTATGCGTGATCGCTAAGAACAACAACAAGGCACACGGCACCGGTTTAACGGCTGAAGCCGGTGGATATTGAGCGCAATGGTTGTCGTGTTTGTAAAGTTACTAACACCTTTCTGGGAAAATATTGCGATAACTTTTTACTTATAGTGAATTGTTATGAAATTTTACTTCCTGGAATTATCTGATGAAAATATTTACATAATGTAATATCCACTTGCTCTATTTCGTTGTTTCCTTCACATATAAACTTTAGACAAGAGATGAGAGAGAGTGAGAGAGAGGTCAAACAGAGCAGAGATGAGAATTATTTAAGACTTTAATTATATACCAGGCAACCTTACAAATTTATATCGTTTCCGTAAGAGAGAGTCAATAGAATTTGTGTGTATATGTTTTGTAGTAAGTCCTAACCTCCAAGAAGCACTTGTCGGACAATTGAATCCCGAGATATAGGACAATGAGTGACGACGACACCTTAGGCATTTTGAAAAAATGGATAAAAATGGAGAAAACATAGTGTTCAGGAAAATTTCGAAATGGAAAACTCTCTGAAAGGTAGATGCTGAGCGAGCTCAGAATTATAATTTCACCGTGTCATAAATCGATGAAAATTGTGATAAAGTTCCATGATTTGGACTTCAGAGCGCTTGCGCATCCACTGTATTATTCGCATCTGGCTTGAGAGACTTTTTCCTGTTCTCGTGCTTTAAGAAAGTGCTCGCTGAAAGAGATCGTCGAAACGAAGACCTAATTTGAAGCAAAAGACAAATCGTAGCATAAATGGAAATTTCTCTAAAACCGTACTTAATTTTTTGCCTAACTGTTATGTAAGAGATATACATATTTGAAGAGGTAAATGTGAAGTCGCTATATGTATATCACATATCTCTTTAAATCGAAATTTCGTTGTTAGTAGACAAACTGAATATATTAACAAATGAGATGTTGAGAAGAGAATTTTTGTGTACTCGAGTAGTGCTTTTTAAAATAATTAGAATAAAATTCAAAACATCTAATATATATGTATGCCGGTTGATTTTGCGCAATTTCCTGGTATGATATGCCACATAAACTGTTTACCCAAATCTTAACCTAATCCTTTCGAAGACACAAACATTGTTGAAATATATGTATATTTTGCGAGGCCGTGGACCACCTTGTTTTGCGAGTAAACGCATGTGTGCCCATGATAGTATGAAAACTAATTATTTGTGTACTTAAACTGCTTACTAGTTCTTTTCTTTAACCCTCTTATTCGACGTGTGATCCAGTAAACAGCTCAATGAACAACTTGGCGGCGAATATTAAATAGTCAATCTATATAATATATATCTATGTGTATGCGTATGTGTATGCTCTCAATGTTTCCGTTCTTCTGTTTGTTTATAATTGGTTGGACTAATAAACAAAATTTTATTATAAACAAAATTCCTTAGGAAACTTTAAGATTCAACAGAATGAACACCCAAAGCAAAAACAACAAACCAACAAAGAGAAATTAAGAGCGCAACGAGCAGAGCCAGAGCCCCGGCATATCGACCACCAGTACCAGCAGCGGCAGGAGCCGTCCACAACGCCAGCAATTTGCAGTGTCAGCAGTCAAAAAGGCAATTATTTACCATACACACACACAGAAATTCACACAGTAGTGTGTACATGTAAACATATTTAACGGCTGATACCGAAAGTAGAATTTTTCAATTAATTTTAAGAAGAATTCAAATGCCGATATCGAACAATTCGGTGTTCAATTTGCCGCAATGACCCTCTCTGCACATTCCCATTCAAATCGAGCGCACATGCATACACACATATATCCGCATTTTCCTCACTTCCTCAATATATAATTTCGGCGTCATTAATAGCCGACGCCTCTTCTCTTTTTTGCTGCTGACCCATTTCTCTGTTCCTTCTTCACCCAATGAATATTTGCTTCAACATTATCTGATTTTTATTGCTTTCGATTGAACTAATTAACGAGATGTTTTTGGTATTTTTTAATTTAATTTAATGTGTGACATTTATGTAAAAGCTGCCGTTGTCATCGCTGCCGCTACTCTTTTACGCTGGCTGGTGTTTGTTGTTGCTGGCGTTAGCTCTGGCTGCATTTGTTTTCGTCGCTGCTGTTAATGGGCGTATTAAAGTTCATTAGCGATCGTAAATTTCCATGCGAAGCAGGTAGGATTAGCCTCGCTTAAATGGGCAGCTGATTGAAACATTGAATTAGCGTTGGCAACGGATTTTCGGATTTTCTTCAAAATATGAGCGCAATAACTACACTTCCACATGTGCGTATAGGCACAAACATACTTTCATACAGCCGTCAGTAGTGCCATTACACTGGGGGTCAGATAAGTGTTGCAAGTTATGATCAGAATTTTGGATCTTCACTTTGGATGAATTATGAGAAAAAAGAGTTGAAGTAGCAGTAGCAGAAACGCTAATGGTAATAAATTAATCGTAGTCTTAGATGTCATCTAAAAGGAGGTCCCGGAAAAAATCTGTTTCGACAAGTTCGGATCAAATATAGGCGAAAGTTATAAGAGAGATCTGGAGCATATATGAAAAGAGGTGGTAGTGACTGTTTGAGTGTAGGACGTACGTTTATAGGGATAAAGGCAGTATCAGAAGGAATTCTACCTTTCTAGACTGTAATTGTGAAAGTGTTACACGTCTCTCACCAGACAACTCGGCGAGAGATTTGTGATTGAATATCCTAAATGCCTTTTATAGAAGAAATACATGCAGAGCTTATCGATAGAAGACTTCAGTCTTTATGAGATGTGTTAGATATGGGATAACAGGGTAAGATATAGATGTCTTGTTTAAAGGACAGACATTTTGTTTGCACAAATACTATCTATTCCAAAACCTTACAAAATCGAGCAGTCATCAGCATACCAAATGAGATGATGGATCCGATGATTAAACGTATTTCAAAATATAGATACTAAACAAAAATGACGAGGGGGTACCCTATAAAATACCTGTCTAACTTTAATCAGAAAGAAGTTTTGACTTTTGAATTCCGAAGTATTGATTAGTTAATTAGTTAAATAAAAAAGATATAAAAATTTTTGATTTTCCGAAATTCATCTCTGCTTGCTTTGTAAAACACAGAATCATAAACTCAAAAGCAATAAAGTAGAAGAAATGAACATGTATTTATTTCCATAAAAAATACAGTGAAATACTGACTATCGCCGGCATCGATATAGACCTAAACAACTAACATCCACTATCGATTGTGTCGACTAATCGATACTTTGCCATAGCTAAGCAATATCTATTGGGTTGTTCGGAAAGTCATTTCGTTTTTTCCCGCCAGAGGATTTAATTACGTTTTTTCGAAACTAACTTCACACTTAAGCCCCATAACCATTATATGTCATGAGAGCTGATATTGCAAGGCTTGTGTGTGAAAAAGTTCTATTAATTCTACCCGGTAGTTTTTGGTTGGTGCCTTTTTAAATATGGAGAGCAATAAGCAGCATTTTCGTCATATTTTACTTTTTAACTTCAGAAAAGGTAAAAATGCTGTCCAAGCGAGAAAAAAATTGACGGATGTGTATGGAGAAGGCGTGTTAACAGTACGCCAGTGCCAGAACTGGTTTGCAAAATTTCGATCCGGCAATTTTGATGTCGAAGATGCACCACGGTCTGGAAGGCCAGTCGAAGCTGACAAAGATGCGATAAAGGCATTAGTTGATGCAAATCGGCGAATCACCACACGAGAGATCGGTGAGAGGTTAAATTTGTCGAATTCAACTGTTTATGGCCATTTGAAAGGCATGGACTTAACCTCGAAGCTCGATGTGTGGGTGCCCCATGTCCTTACCGAGCGAAATTTGTGTCGTCGTGTTGACGCGTGTGATTCGCTCCTCAAACGTCTAGAAAATGATCCATTTTTGAAGCGGATTATTACTGGGGACGAAAAATGGGTTGTATACAACAATGTTAAACGCAAGAAGTCATGGAGCAGAAAAGATGAACCGGCTCAAAGCGTGTCAAAAGCCAACATTCACCAAAAAAAGGTGATGCTCTCCGTTTGGTGGGATGTCAAAGGAATCGTTTTTTTTGAGCTTTTGCCGGACAATACAACGATTAATTCAGAAGTCTATTGTCATCAGCTGGACAAATTGAATGATTCACTTAAAGAGAAGAGGCCCGAATTAATCAACAGGAAGGGTGTAGTGTTCCACCAGGATAATGCGAGACCTCACACAAGTTTGGTCACTCGCCAAAAACTTTTACAGCTTGAATGGGACGTACTGCAACATCCGCCATATTCTCTAGATCTGGCGCCTTCCGACTACTATTTGTTCCGGTCCCTGCAAAATTTTTTGGATGGCAAAACCTTTACCTCAAATGAAGATGTCAAAAACCACCTGGACGAGTTTTTTGCCAGCAAGGACCAAAACTTTTATGAGAGGGGAATTATGTTACTGCCAGAAAGATGGCAAAAGGTGTTGGACCAGAATGGCCAATATATAATTTAATAAAATATTTATTCATTATACGAAAACTGTCTTTCATGTTCCCCAAAAAAAACGAAATGACTTTCCGAACAACCCAATATATCTACTTTTATGAATCAAGGCATAGATAAAACTTTGTATGACATCTTGTTTCAACTAAATACTAAAAGTATTATATTTTTAAGTGACCACAATTGAACTTTTGATCCGCCCATTAAGATTTTTTGCAGAGAAAGAAAGGAAACGGTGGTCGCGTATATTGCACACAAGGTACCAAAGCGAAAATTCACTGAGTATTAAAAGCCTCTGCTCATTCAATAACCCAATGTGCTTAGAACAAATACACATATACGTATGTGCCAGACAGCCCTGCAGCATTCTCGCATTTACCTTAGTGATCCCTGGCATTTGAAAAAAGGGACCCGATGCCGCAAAAGCATAAATGAGCAAAATCCGTTAGCGTACTGAAAGCGAAAGCAAACTTGGTGAGTGAAAAAAATTGGAAAAGAAAAAGCGACAAAAGTTTTTTTAGAGCCTAATTTCGCAAATAAAAAACGCTTAACAAAGGCTAATTCACAGTCACACACGCCTCGATGTGTGTTTGTATATGTGTGTGTGTGTGTGAACACATGTTCACGTGTGTTTGTGGGACTTCAAAGCCAACCGCCGCGATGGCAATGCGTTGCGATTCTTTTCCGGGACAACGCGCCAACTCACCAGCTATGTAACGGCTGAGCGCCTAGTCAGCCATCAGCGGAGCCCAGCCAACGAAAACTCAGCCAGTCAGGACAAGAGTGAATGAAAAAAGAATTAGCCCATGCATGCCTGACTATTTTCTTTTATTTTTAAATTCATTTTATTTCAACAATTTTTTTCATTTTTAGTCACACATTTGACGGCTCGGGTTCATTATTCGCAACGCAAATGCGAAACTACGCCGAAAATTCGTCAAGAGGCCAATTAAATTGCCAACGAAAAATAATGGCTCATTGATGTAATGGCTCACATGACGGCGAATTTAAATAAACTACACAATAATCGCACACATGCACACGAAATCGTCGGTGAATGTTGGAAGTTGGTCGCACTCACGCTGGTTGTTGCGATGGTGGAGAGCTTCTTTCGCAGCACCACCGTCGAGCTACATCAATACCAACCGCGCCACCGTCATTGAAATCCACCACTGCGCCTGGGTCACATGGACCACACACAACCACATAGTGCACATACATATATGGCATGCAGGCGCACTGACGCACACACACCAGCGCTATCGGTGTCGGTTTGCTTGTGTCGCTATTGATGTCGCAGCCACAACTTCCGCAATTGCCGCAAATTTTCGGTAATTACGCGTACAAATCTAATTTGCGCGTGTGGGCTTGCATGAATATATGCGGGTATATAACAGTATATTCCTTGTAAGTAAACAGTTCCATTCCAAACATGGATGTCGGCTCATTATGGCTGCTCGCAAATGTGTGTAAAAGGTATTGAAGCTTACTGCCTCGAATAAGACTGCTCAGTTCCTGCAACAAAAATTCCGTGGGCGTTTGACGTTTGACGTGAAGGGGTAATAGCATTGAGTTGTCACTTAGACCACCAGATTTGACTGCCGTCTGACTTCCTTTTGTAGGGTTATTTGAATCGGATCACTGACGAGCGCAAGGCAGGGGAGAAAGATCTCACTTTGTTGTATTCAATAAAACTGACTACTTGGCTAATATAGTACTCAAAACATGGTTCGAACAAATTGCAAGAGCCGGTATTTTTTTCCAAGTTATTCACTATTTACACACCGAGATGAGAGATGACACAGTGCCCATGTCACATAAGAGAAACTTCAAAAGTTACAGTTTGAAGAAGTATTTACAAAAAAAAATTGATGGATTAAAAATAGAATGCCAGCCAGTTTTTGCCTTGAGCCCTGCGCATTTTCCAACAGGGTTTCTATATGGGTTTCCTGTGGTATTTCTCTACAAATGCAAACAATAGTTTTTAATCGATCTCAGTGAAAACCCCACAATGGCCGTGCTGTTGAGTATAAATCGTGACTAATTCGAGAATGCTTATTAAATTTTCTATTCACATAAAATATCTACAAGTACATTTAATTACGAAGTACATTTATACAAATACACAACTAACTCGCCGTGGTTAATAGCACCCTGTGTTAATGTTAAGCAAAATTTCTCCCATTCATGCAGTAAATTCAGCCAAGGCTACATTGTACCCTCCCACTTCTGAATTTACATTTGCGGAGACTTTACATGGGAAATTATAACTGTTTATTTTACCACATTATTATTCAATATTTTTGCATACGAATATCTGTTTTACATAAACCACCGCAAGCTCAGAATAATATATTTTTGTGTACAAGCTGAACATATGTCGGAATGGTCAATTAAAAAATTAGTTCAATTAGATCAAGCCTAAGTAATGTAGGATTTCAAATATGTTTTTATTTTTTTATTTCGAGAATTTGACTTGATGGCGAATCGCTGAGGAGGATGCTGTGTTTTTGGAAGAGTCTTGAATGCGCGATTCAACACTTTGCCTGGGTTTTAGGAGTGATTTTGTCTTCTCGGTATAACCGAGTTAGGCGAACCATCATTGTGAAAGGCAACTCACACCCACACCACAAATTCCAAAAAGAAAAATGTTGCAAAAAACACTCTTTGAATTTATATATATTCCTCATTATAGCATACCTTTCCGAGATTCATTGATTTAAAGGATCAGAATAATTTCGGTACATGATATAAATTTTTTTTTTGTTTTGAAATCTAAGAAACCAAAAATTTCAAGGTGTAAATCGTTTATTCGAATTGAAATTTAAAATTTTTTTAAGAAGGATCTTTTGGTTTGGAGGTTTGCTTTTCCAATGCGTTCTAAGCTCGCTTCTGTTCGTACACATACGAATTTTGACACAAGTTGATCTCTGTACAAGAAAAAAAACATAATAAGGCCCTCAGTTATAAAAAAACAGAGAGTTAGTTGCAAGCTAATGCATTTCCAAAATAAATCTGTGTTGCAAGCTGGCTTGAAATATTCACAAAATTTTTCCGTTCAACTAGCAACAAAAAAATTTTCTTTATTATCCCTTGTTGAATAAATAAATGCACAAGAATATTCAAATAAAATCACAAAGGATGGAGAATGATAATTGAAAATTCAAAAAATTTCCATCATTTAAGCCCCTTGCTGTCACCAAAGGAATATGTCTATATGTCTATATGTGCACATCAACCTACACACACACACACACACTGGGCGCTCACTCGCATATCCCTCAACTGACACTAAACTCACTGAACAAGCGCATAAAATGAACTCAAATAAAAATTGGAACTGCACAAAATACTATCTGTCGCATTTATGTGTGTGTGCTTGTGTTTGTATGTGTGTATAGAAATATATAAGGGACTTTCTATGACTGAAAAATCGGATTAGAAATAAAACTTTCAACTTGCAATTCCAAATTGAATACTGAACCGAAAGTGAACCGTCGACTGGCTGCCACTGGCTGTTGCTGCTGCTGCATATTATATAAAAGCCTGTTACATCAAAATATGTTGAAACTAAAAAATAGCAATAAAATAATATGTTAAAAGTGAGAACTTCATCCGAAAAGGATAACTTTGCCGGAAAAATGAGTAGTTGCATATACTTTTTGAAGTCTTTCAACCAAAATGAACTCACAACGCAACAGCCATTAAACGGAGGAGCTAGTCCACTAAAAGTTGGTGACGCTGACGCACACACATGCAACATCGCACATAAATCCACATAAGAGCTTAAGTGAAGACTATACAGTTTAGTCGAACACAGTTTAGCCGTTGAACTGGCAAAGGATGACAATTCCCGGCGACGCAACTCGTTGCAGTCACAAAAACTCAGCAACACTCATTCAATTCGGTTGTCTCACTTATTTTCGCTAACGCACACATACGGAGCCATCCTTATGCACCAAAGTGCCCAGCAAGTGACCAGTGGTCGACGTACAGTGAAGCAAATGCTCTCCTTAGCTTTTTCTAACTGTTCGCATGTGTGTTTGTTTGCACAAGTGTTTTTGTGTGAGTGTGTGTGTGTGAGAAAAACTTGTGACTTTTTGATTAGACTAATTCAATTCTGTTGCCGCCTGTCACACACTCATAAACTCAATAACTTTGCAACGCGCCCGCATACATACACACATACATAAATAGTTTATAACTGGGTTTGCATTTTTCTTCTGTTTTTGCATGAGCACTCGACCTGCTGGTTGTGGTGGGTGCTGGAGTGCTGTAGTGCTGTAGTGCAGTTGGTCAGAGCGAAGCGAGAAAGATAAGCACACACAAGTAATTTTTTAACAAAACTTTCAATTCAACAAAAATACTAAAGTCACAATGGCACAATGGCACAATGGCACATGCTCTTCGGGATATGGAAGGAAATATAGAAATATAGAAAAATACAGTGGTGAGCATCATGAGTGATACCGTGAGTGTGTGGTACCGAATAATGTAAGCTATGCTGAAAGATTTCTATAGTTCAAAGATAGGATATATGTTTCTTAAAGGACATATGAATATCCTTAAAGTTCAAAAGATACTTAAAAAAATCTAAAAGAAAGCTTCCTTTCGTGGTCTCCACTTTACTTTCACCTTGATGATTCAATGTTTTGAGAAAATTCGAAAATTGTAGGTAAAAAATGTCTTAAGCTTATAAAAGCGGACTATAATGCCAGCACAAGTTCATAACTTGGCCTTTCTCGTTGCACTAATCTGATCAC
This sequence comes from Bactrocera minax, assembly GCA_021498325.1. Lineage (NCBI taxonomy): Eukaryota > Metazoa > Arthropoda > Insecta > Diptera > Tephritidae > Bactrocera > Bactrocera minax. The sequence continues at coordinate 48,161 of JAKEEE010000133.1, forward strand.
AGTGCTATACTTTTCATTGCTACTGTAGATGTGGTTACATCCGCTTTGTTGGCAAATAATTTGATGTCATATGTGTAGATATGTATGCATTTACCTAATACTTATTTATTGGACTCGAACACACTGCCCGCAGACAAGTCGAATGTTAATTCAATTATAAGTCACACAGGGTTGCCATAATAAACAACAGGAACAACTAGTTCAAAAGTTTTAAAGGGCAAATAGTACTGTAGTAGCTTAAAACATACCTAGCAGAAATTATCATCAAATCTTTTCTACTTAAACTAATTGAGTGAGTGAATAGCACTGATAAAAAGTACTCCTCGATTATACTCCAAGATAAATCATCTTCACTTAAAAAATATTAAGAAATCGTTCAAAATAATGTGGCGTTCTCTCAAATCTCTCGTTAACTTAGTATTTCTGTCAGTAAGCGTATCTAAAATTTGCACAAACTTTACTTAGTAAATATCCAAAACATTTTCCCAGGATTCAGGTATCAATCTAAGGGAAATATTATTATATGGAGTTTATATATTCTCGATCATCTATATCTGTATTCTATTTATATATATACGTTCTAGAAAGACAGTGAGCACAAAAAGTGCCCCCGATTATACTCGAATTGGTCAGAACAAATTATTATTATTGAATACTCTCTTTCGCCGTTTGTCTCTCATACTCTCACCCGCTTTACCTTTCTCGGACTCATTTTCTCTCTCAACAGCAATCTCTTCAAATTTCAGAAATCCTTTTGAACTTTATACTGGCTAAATGTGCCGTTCAAAATAAAACTGTTGTTTAACTTGTTTGCCATAAAAGCACCCTTTATAAACTTGACATAAACAACACTTGTCGATTGTGATATCCGTAATTCGGTTTGTCAAAGACTGAAGCACCAGCGAGCCACCAGTCAACAACTCAACAACTGAAACGAAATAAACTAAGTTTCCGGCGGTTCTCACAAGCAGTCATCACCAACCAGCATGACAAATGTCAAAACAAGAGAGGCTGTAAGGACATATTGTATGTATGTATGTATGTAACTCATAGTACATCAAACCTATTATCAGTTAATCCTTTCGAATGCGACGCTTCGCGATGCCCGCTGCCGATGAATATACACACACCCCGCCCACCCTCACCACTAAGCACATTTTGGGAGCGTTGAAGGACACAAATTCCGATGAGCGCGTAAAAAGAAAATTCTTCGGAATTAGCGAATCGGAGCGCAAGAAGACACACACATGCACACGTGGTATTGGAAAAACTTTGATTTTAATCGCAGGGATGGCAGCCACATTGGGAACAGCAATCGAGCGATGAACGACCAACAACCGCAACACCAATGATGCCAACCGTCCACCAATCGAAGGGGAAGCGGACCATGTCCTGCAGCTGCCGCGCTGCCGCGCTGACGAGACACTTGTGATCACTGGCGTTTGCCAGTTGAACGACGCGCAAGTCGGATTAGCAAACTTCCATGCTCCTTCATTGTGCTCGTACAAAGCGAAAGTTGAGCGACGCCAAAGGGAGCGAAGGAAGCGGACGTAGCGGAGGGCGCCGAGTAAAAACAAACTTTTTGTGCGAAATTGCAATTGAGGGAAATGTTGATTATTAGTTTTTCCTACAATTTTGCGGTCTTAATTTTTATGTACTTACTTACTCGCCCAAAATAATGCCGGTAGCTACAAGTTGGGCGCTCCAGTGTGCAATTTTTTCTTTTTCATGTGCCTCAGTTGTGTGAACTCAAACGGGCGGCTCGAATTTCGGACGCTTGCCGTTGCAGCGCTATTGCACTTACATACTTGCATATGTATGTATATGGTGTGTGAGCGCTTGTGGTAGTGCGTAGTTCGAGTTCAGTTAGTTGGTCGAATTATTTTCTCAAATAATGTTTGCTTTTTTGCTTTGACCAACTAAAAGCCATTTCAAGTTTTTAATGAAGAAAGTTAAATTATGTGCTGGTGCTGCTTTGCTACCAAAGGATTTGGGGATTTTCCAGCCACGAGCAGCTGGCCGACCTCAAGCAACTGCAGTCGGCAGCGCATTAACTGCAGCTGCGAATTATTATCACCATTAAATGCATACATAAATCCGCAATTACTGTTTGAGACTTTAATTCCATGGCTTTTTGGCAATAGAAAATTGCTCTCACTCTGCCTCGTGCTATCTGCCATACTCGCTGGTGCACTCAAATCTGTGGCAGTGTATGACTCGTAAAATGGATTTAATGCAGAAATTAGGAAATTAACTGGCGTAAAATGCATGGTTGCATTTTAACTTAACATTATGAGGCCAATTAGATTTATGGGCGACTCTAAACTCACTATTGGCTCAGTTCCGCTTGCACTAGCTGCCACAATCTCACTGGCATATTTAGTATGCAAATTGGAACGAAGGTGGAATATTTGGTGAATTAATGGGAAATCAAGTTGCTTTACGTGTTTGCAGCCAATTCACATAATTTTGTAGGGAGAAGTTTAGTTTTAAATTTTTTTAATAAATCTAAGTAGTTGCAAAAGAAATGCTAGAAAGTAAAAGCTTTCACTTGTGTAGCCAAATTAGAATGGCATGGGATTGTCCCAGTTGTTAAGTAGTTTACGTCAAAGTTTTTGGTCTTAACCCTTATGTTTATAACCGCTGTGTTCAGCTCGCAAATTAGAAATCTTCATGGATCTTCTCTGATGTCTATAAGAACATACACCACCATAAATTTCTTGTTGACTTCGGTTACCGACGACCTGCAAACGACTTTTAATCGTCGACTGTAATGAGAGGTAATAGATAAATATATCTTTTTCTATATCTATATTTGCTCACCATATATCTATAATTATATCCATATTTTTATATATATTTATATCTACCGATATATCTATATTTGTTCACCGTAGCATTGAATTCTATATATTATATATATCTTATTATATATATCTGAAAGTTTCTTTTAGCAGTTCGTCACTCAATTGAGGGTGCCTTTAAACAAGTGAAACTAGTACTAAAAGTGACTTCGAACAACAATAAAACAAGGGTGTAAGCATTAGCGGCTCGGGTACGATATATCAGCTTATGGGAAATCAGTCTCCTCTGTAAGTTGAACACAAAATATTTCAAAAAATCAGTCGACCGCGTTCCGGTCTTTAAGAAGCAGAACAGGAAAATATTTCATTAGCTTTGTGGGCATTAGAGGGCCTTGGACGTCATTAAATCCGAAATTATAGATACCTGCACGTTCAATATCAGAAATCGATAGCATCAGCAACAAGTATATTTGTATGAATTAGAAGCAGGGATGAATTGTAAGGCCGACGAATTATGACTGGGCGCCGCATCAACGTGGGATTGAAATGCAGTAGGTTCAGTATATTGATTATACAGACATCTTGGTCGTTGCGCCAAGTAAAGTTATTAGGTGCAGATTTTAAGAAAAGTTCCGAATCAGAATTTATCAGAGGCATCAACCTTTATATTTTTAACATCCTTTGGAATATTTTCATCAGGCCCGATGAACTAAATGCTCGGTGTCAGCTCAACTTATTGAACTTTGTCTCACGTAAACACACCTTAAACACACCTTAAATCCTGTCACAGTTCGCAAACAACATATTGTCTTTGTTATTTAGCAGAGACACGTTTGCAACATATTGGCATATAGGCATATAGGCATATAAACATATGTATGTATGCGCAGATATAGTGCCGCGTTAAGCCCGAATGCTTTGCATACGTCGTTGCTTGCCAGCAGCTTCGATTACTTCCGAAGAGGCGACATTTGTGTTCAGTTGTTTGCGTGCGAGATTAGGACAATTTATAAAATAATTTACGACGACAATTGCTTCTGCCGAATTGAACGCGATTCGCATAAGCATAATAATGCTCTTCCGAAAGCAAACGGCACTCACATTCACACATAGCATTATTGTATCAAATGTGTTTTAGAGAATAAATATTTTACCGTTTATGTGACTGACAGGTATTATGGCGACTTAAGCGAAACGTACGAGTGCGTTGCTATGGTCGTCGCTGAATGCCCCACATACGCTTCGGAGTGCCGTTAACATGCGTGAAAGCACTGCCTCTAACTGCTGCCACACTGTTTGTGCTTTCACATAAATAAAAGCGCACAAATGCGCAAAGTGCCTACAGGCAAGGTAACTACAATAAAATAGCAAGAATACACTCTTGTGTTATATATGATAATATGCTAATTTTCCGTAGCGCTATAAATTCCTTCTAGTATTCGGTTGTCGCGTCGTGTTTTCGCAATAGCAGAGGCATGCTTATTTATTCTCGTTTAAATTTGGTGGAAGTTCTTCGCCTAAGCTGCCTAACTGTTTGTTAAAGCTTTAAAGTTTAGAACTGAAATGCCATAAGTCCAGTAAAAATCGATTTGAACTTGCGCTTAAGCTACTTATTTATAAATATTTGCGCAATTATATTTATATATTTACTTATGGTCGAATCTTTGCAGAGTCGAGAATCAGCCAGCATTTGCTGCCACAAAATCAACTATCACTTCAATCATCAGCATTGCGGCTTCTGCCAATTGTTTGCTCAGCCCTGACTTGACTGCAGTAAGACCACCACTCAATTCGGCTAAGGCTTGGCCACTCTTATCAGCCACATCGCACTCCGTGCGAACTGCTGCAGCAGCGGCGAAGGATGCCATTGTGCTGCCACCGATTGCAGCTTTCACCGTTAGCCTCGCAGGCTCAGTTTGTGTGCGCAAGTCAAGTGCGTAAATCAAAGAAATCCCTCTCTAAACCGACTATTACTTACTTATTTAACAATTCCTGTGATAAGTTCTACGGGCGGCAACAACAACACTGCGTACACACACATTGTCTAAGAATTTTACAAGCATCGGTTATTTATTCGCTCAGCCGCACTGCGTAGATGCTATCGAAGATGTGAACAAAGCAAGCAAGTGTTGTTGCTGGTTATCAAACTTTGCTTTGTCTATTTCTTCGATTTCTTCCTCTTTGATTTCGTATAATTCATTCACTGTCCGATTGACAGGTATTGCAGCAGATAAGCACTTGGAAATTCTGCCCACATGGATGTGCAAATCTCTTTCAAAGCGATTTAAATCGTGCCAGAATGCTATTAAAGTTGGTTTACATAAAAGCATTATGTATTTATGTAAATGTAATGGAATTTCCTTAAATAATAAACCGATGAATGTTAAAGTATTATAAGCTAAACATATGATGTTCGAATGTCCTTCGAATAGTTCTTAAAATCTCCAACTCAACCTGTGACATCTTTAGCTATTTCTAATCTAGCCGCGGATAAATCAATTATATTAATGATAAATTATCAAATGAATTTTCAGAGTTTAACTTAAAATGGCATATCTCAAACCTGGTTTTTCGGAATTTTGTATAGGGGATAAATATGTAATAAATCTGTAAAAATATATAATAAATAGGGCAAATGATAGATAGATAACAAAATAACACATCTTTATAATCGGGATTGGGATCATTGATTTTAAAAATCTTCTCAATGAATATTAAGATTCTTTCGCAAGAATTGGAGATAAATTTCGAAACACTCTGTGTATTTATATGTATTTTTAATGCATTAACCTCTTCTGTAATGATAGAAAACCTTGACCAGAATGGAAAAGAAGAAATTCTTGGATTACAGTTCAGCGCTGCTCGGCGGAGAACCCATTAATTCGATATTTTAATGATTACAAATTTTTTTTTTGTTTTTTTGGGCTAGGACTGAAAGCAGGCATGATGGAGAACGACTCGTCTTCTGCCACTTCAATGAAGTACCATCCGAATTGCTTCGTGCGCGAACAACTTTAGTCGGGTTTCTTCGGTTTGAAAGAGCTATTTAGACAATTGTCGTTTAATTTGGGATTCATAAACATAAAACTATGATTTGTTGTATATACTGACATTCCGGAAGTAGTTTAAAGCACTCAAATTGAGTTTGTTAAACATTTCTTATCACCAATCTACATGTGCTTTCTTCGCTATGGCTAACGTGTCGTACCCAACCCTAACAAATATTTTAGCTTCCGAGTGGAACAAATTGCCGAACAAAGTTCGATCTTACGATACTTTCTGCACTACGAAAACCGTTAGACGACTTTCGCAACGTGCACGTTCATTTGAATTCGGCAACTAGCCGAACGTATTGACTCGAAGTATGAGTTCAAAGTCATAAACTTATGTGGAAATGGTACGTGAGAGCACCTTCTATTCTAGTTTTGCAAGTAGAGAATTAGATTAGATCCAAAAATTTCTTGCAGGCCTGTTCCACTGCAACGTCAAAAGTAATCAACGAAAAATGAGAATAAAAGATAAACAATTGCAAACGGAAGACAAATCAAATATTTAAGAGCAAACGAACTTAAAATATGACCGTCAATAAAACGACCAACAACAAAAGTAATTAAAACAAGAAAGAAAGAAAAACAACATTGAAATACGATTATAGTCTCAATGCTTAAAATATTTATGTGCCAAAAAGGCAACAGACAACGGCACACACATTTATACACCATGTACATAGTTTATTATGATCCTGTTATTTATCCTGACCGAAGCCTTTGAAGGCAAATAAAGTGCTTCACAGCTTCACATTTGTGTTGAGCATAGAAAATTTATTTGTATTTTTCCTCTTTATTTGTCATTAGATGGCGCTTTGCTGACCATTACAAGAAGTTCAATGTAACTTGGACTATTTATGGGCCGAAAGCACAGCAACCAAGAAAGGATACAAAGGATATGTGGAGGTATGAGCATGAGTGTTTTGGAAGGCAAGTAATAGGGTTCATGGAAGAAAATAAAATTCAACCAAAATCCGTAAATAATTGTCACAAAGGGACAAAGAGTCGCGCACATTCAATTTCACACTGCGGCAGTCATCAGGTCGTGGAGCGAGTGTGGATCCAGTGCCAACAATTACAAAGAGCAATAATATTTTGCTAATACAAATTCGAATGTTCCGCAAAGGGGACACCAGCTGTAGAAGACATAAACTGCCTTGTATACTGCTTGTTATTATAGCTGTTTGTAGCCATAAAGTGGCCTACCCTGCACCCCGTCTCCCCGTATCACCTTATCCCCTTCTCCCAAGCACACTTCAATCCTATTTTTGTAAGCATCTTACACAGAGGAGCATCAGAAGGGTATCATCTCCATGTATTTATGTTTATATAGATATATAGAACTATAGAAGTATGTGTGGAGGAAGGTGACTTGTTTGTGTAACCGGTCAAATGTGGGGTAACCACTGTTGTTAATGATAATTGCTTCTGCAACGCCCAGCAATTCATTAAATGGGCGACTCGAGGACGATTTGACACGAACATCGATAACCCCACACACACACACATACACACACACACACGCACATATATTCGAATATGTATAGGTACTTGCAAAATTGCTAGCAAATGCTTTGAGCAGCAGTTCGGTGGCTGGAAGTGCAGAAACTGTGGCAAGTGGCGCACATTCAGCGTCCACTGGCCATAAAAGCAACAACAATATTAACAGCAGCAACAGCAATTGGCCGCTGACAATCACCAAGCATGGCGAAATGTTATGGACAACATTATCATTAACGCTGCCAAAGTGCAATCTGCGTTAGGCGAAGCGAATCTTCTCAACGACATCGATTTAGGAGCGTGGGAGGTGTCTTCAAGAACACATGGATACTCTTTTCTGTCTTGGTGTAAACACATATATTTGTCTGCTTAGTTCAATGCTTAATAGCCTGCCAATGGCGAATAAGGCCACTCAACGGAACATTGCTTAACCTTCTAAGTGCTTAAAACAACAACAATAGCAACTACAACAGGTCCTTTGCTGTTTTCCCTGCGAGCGATGCACCTACATAGCACAATTAAAATGTTTATTTATTCACACACATGCATACGTAACTAACTGTGTATGCATATATGAGGAATATGAGCTTTAAGCGCAGCAAAATATTTTGACTCCAAGTGCTCAAAGCCAAATTATCTATTTTCTTTCTCTTTGCATTTAAGCGTTGTGTATATATAATGTGTGTGTATCTCTATATATATATACATTTAGTTACTGTGTATTTATATGCATTCATTTGAACTTGTTACTTTCCAGTCAGTTTAAAATTATTCAAAAGCTGTGATTTAGTCTGACCTGGACTCTGCTGTGCAGATGCTGCTCCTCTTTGCTAAACACTCACTTATGTTTTTTTTCTAGGCAGCAAAGCTTGTGTGTGAAAGCCAAATTCCTTTTCATATTTATTTATTTATTTTATCTGCATTAAGGACTTGCACTCACACATACTCATGTATGTACTACTTAACATTGATATTACATGAAGTTGCATTACGAAGGTTACGAGTATGTTCGAATACCTTCAGAAGAGTAGAAAGGACTGCTAGAGAATTTGTTGACATTGCCTGAAGATTCTTTTCCTTGGGAACCATTATAAAATTGAAGTAAAACTAAGAATAGTTGCTTAGACCAGACGGTTTCGAACTGCCACCTTACACTGGCTGGCTGCTAAGCCCTCTTATCCTTTAAACTCTCTACAAGAGAGTGTGTCAGAGAGTGAGTTTCATAATTTCTTCTTATTATTATTATTAATGTTTGTATCATTGTTATTTAGTTTAACATTTTTATTGTTTTTTATTATCATTATCTTTTTGTTTCATTGATTGTACCATAATAAATGGTTTATGCCATTTGTTTGTTCGATTCGCCATTGCCTTAATTTTGGCGTGTTGAACTGCCATCTTCCTCTATGTGGACTGATGAGAAACATCTGTTTTAAGTACACAAGTAGTCAGCTGATAGTGACAGAATCGAGAACAAGTAAACGATACATCAAGCCCGTAGTCTTATATTTTTTCCGTTCAGCTAGAAGACGAGAATTAATAAAAACTATTCGGAGAACCTACCGAAAATTCATAAAAAGTTTAAACATCTCGACAGTTCGGAAAATCTGTTAAAGTCAGTCAATCGAGTACAAATTCATGAGAAGTCTCAATATAGGCCAAAGAAATTGAAACAAGCTTCTAAATCTATCAAGCTTTCTATTTTTTTGACAGATATGAGAAATAAATGGAGTTCGAGAACATTATATTTTGCCAACGGGAAACAAAAAAGTCTTGGAGAACACTATGAGGACACCGCACGATCCATTTCAACATCCTGTATATACATAACTAACAAGTCTCTGGAAATAACAAAATCATAAAAAATTGGAGAACGAAAGTAAGCAAATAAAAAATACATAGAAATAGTCCTGTATTTGCACTATATTTTTTGTCGGCGAAGCCTTTTTTATCAAATGTGAATATATATTTTTGCAGGCCGATATTATAAGTAGCGCCGTCAGATCAACTAAATGCTTGGTCAAAGTCAAAATGCTATAAGTCCGCCTTGATATATATATATATATATATCTTTGGTATAAAAACATCAAAACGGGAAGGCATCATCTCAAAGGAGAAAGAAGAAAACGTTTCCATTGTTGTATCTAAAATTAGTCAGTTTATTCCAGAAGAATAATTGCCTAAGAATTAGAGCTCGTTAAAATTATTTATCCTCTTAGAATTATTTCTTCCATTATTCGTATTTTTTGGAATACATGTCATTTAAAAAGATCTTTTCGAATTCCTACAGGGTCTGCACGTTTAAAAAAAGAGGCGTTCAAATCGTCTGCTCAAATTTGGGAAAACTAAATACTCAAGCTTGTTCGAGTGCAATAAATTTGCAAGTAAATTCACAAACACGTTGAGCCAAAGAAATGAATGCAGTGTGAAAAGGTCGGTCCAATGGTCAAAAGGAGTGCTCGAACTTGGCTGGCGAGTGGTGAGTGAATGCATACGCTCCCGCTGAGAGTCCATATGAGTACACACTCTTCTTGATGGGTATGTTTGAGAGTGCTCACGCAAGTGTTCTACAAGAACGGCAGTGGTTCAAAGTGAAGCGCTGGGAAAAAATCACCAATGAGGACAGAGAAAAGACTAAATACAAGTGCCCTCATACACTCACACTTGTTCGCGTGTGTGTGGCCGGCAAACAGCCTTGCAAAGATACTTACTGGAACATGAACGAGAAAGGATGCGGCCGTAATCATTTTATGCGCATGTGTGTGTGTTTCTGTGGGTGTATGTGTGCATGCACATGTGGCTATTTACGATAGTATCTTAAAAAGTTGAAATTGAAACAAGTGCTTTATTACTTTGCTGAGAGTGGTTTTTGTGGCCGAATGCAAAAACAACAAAAGGCAGCAACAACAGTAGCAAAATAGCAACAAAAGCAACAAATGCAACTTGAAATGCAACTTGCGTGAGAACAATACCACAACGAAATACTCACGCGCACTCACATGCATACTCACTTATGCGTGTACTTCTATGCACTTATGCATTGAAAGCGAAGAAAATGAAAATCTAGTCGGACTCTAAAAAGCAATTAAATTGCAGCGAACTAAACCAGCAATAAAACTATGAACAACAAACACAAGAATTACAACAATTGCATTTGTTGTGGGCATCGCAAAACTTTTACGAAATGAATGAGCTTATTTTTGCACATACATGTTAAATGGAAATGTGTGTGTAGTTGTGCAGGCATTAAATTAAGTATATTCGCCTTGCTTGCCAGCTTTTCATACTACTGGTTTACAAATAAGCCTTGAATTTAGTGCAGATAATCAAAATATAATTAATTTAGCAGAAAGTTACAAATTATTACATATTCACACCTGCAAACCGAAGCGTACAAGTTTGCATATGTGAAATTCACTGGCAAGTTTTAATTATGAAATTGAAGAATTCTCGCAAAATTTATACTTAAAGTGAAAGAAGTGCGACTTCATTAGAATTTCACACGCACTAATACACTGGCAACACACATGTAACTACACAAATTTCTATATATAATACTTATATTTGTGATATTAGGGTGATTCTTAAATGAAAGCAGAAATTTTATGAAATATTGTTCTAAACCTTAGTCCCATAATCGATACTATTATAGTCGAGAAATATAGAAATGTAATAATTTCGGTTCTAATAGTCGATAGTAAAAACCGTCAGAATTTTGAAGCCTTCTAGATATGTCTTCAAGACCACCAACCGGATATTCATCACATTTAATAGCTTAGCTTAGCCCCTCGGCAGTTAATGGCACGCTTCCGAAAGCATTTAAAACATGAAAATGCTTCTCATAATATCCCAAGTCGTTGGGAGGCGGCTTAAGATTTAAAAGTCTCCAAATTTTTCGGATAACACCAAGGCGAATAACACAAAAGGGAGGAAAATCTCGCCCAATAATGCGATAGAAACCTACTTTCGGCTGATAATTCAGCGCTGTGACTGAAGTGGCATAGTATGGTGACGATTATAGCAAAATTATAGCAAATATTACAAATTGAGATCAGATATTGAAAGAATTTTTAATTACTTTTAAGGGCTACCTCAATATAAAAACGCCTACGCTATATGCAATTGTAAATAATGAACAAGTACTTAGATGAATGATTCAAGCATTGTAAATTGCTTGAAGTGAATGAGAATAAAACATTCATTGAATAAAACATTTATAAAGGTTTTTCACTCTTATTGTGGTGATTGAGACAGTGATATCAGGAATCTGTTGTTGAACACTAACCTGTAATCAATCAAATAGGAGCCAGAATAAATTATTTAACAAGAAAAATATTGCGAAATTTTTCGTATTTTTTCGTATTTTTCAGATATGGATATTTGTTATTGGCCACAAGTAGTTACAGTAGCAAGGAAGAGCACACTTCTTCACAAGATCATTGAGCTCTCACTTTTCTTTGGCGTCGTTGACTTATTTAACTTTTCCCATTAAAATCTTTACACTGTGAATTAATTTCATATTATCTGAAAAATTATATTTGAGCAAACTTATAATTTCTCAGTCCATAAGCTCTGCTACACCCGGTAAAAATATAGGTAAAAATACAATGCCTTCACTTATTCGCTCTCTTCTGCCACATACTCGCATACCATAATGGACATTGCGATAAAATGTGAGGTAATGAAGTGGAAAACGAAAGCTGAGTGCAGGAAATTCTTGACTTGCCCAACTGCTGTAACTCAAATATGCAGAGGCACACAGACCCCCACACACACAGGCGCTCCCCTGCTCATTGAATGGGCATATGAATTGATTGTAAATATTTAATGCATGTCCATTTCCCATGGCCCAACATCAATACAGATGTCAAAGGTTTGGCAAAAATCAAAGGATGTAACCAAGTGTGGCCATAAGTTATTAAAAAGCCAATTTGACAAGCAAGGCAAAGAAAAAGTTAGCGCAGAAACGAAACGAAACGAAACGAAAGAAAACACAAAAAGCACTAAAATTCTAGAAGAAACTCCAACGGGTACTAAAAGCTATAAAAAATGTTTAAATCAAATGAATGGTGGACTCAATGAACCTAAAAAGGCGAGAAGCGGAAACTGCGGCAACGAAGAGCAACAAAACAGCAGCGCCGACCGTTTCGCTTGAGTGATGGATGCCGCCGGGTGTAGTGACATTAGATGGGTGCACATTTGCTGTTCACTCACTTAGTCAATCACTTTACTTAACAGATCGTGAAGCTGACAAGCATCCTTTTTCGAAAATCCTTCGAAGCATATTCCTTCGCTCAATATTTATTAACTTTTTTATTGTAATTTAAAGTTTTTTGTTTTCACTCACTGAGTTTGTGTAACTCATTGGAAATTTATTTGATTTTAATATTCGATTTCGCCTACACCCAGTTCAAGTGGATGCACGAGTGCTCGAATGATGCGGAAGGCAATTTTAGAGCCCAAAAAATACCTTGTTGTGAATTTGGCTGGGAGTAGACTTGGCGGTTGATGGCATCAAGAGGAGAAACAATTTCGTCATGTAGGATATTCCCATGTGAAGGTGTCAAGAAAGGTCACCTCTGAACTCTTTTAAGTGACTGGGCTAAACCATTGCTGACTGCGTCGCCTATTCGATCACTCTCAATTTTCTCAGGCGCTTTTGATTCCACGCCAGCGCGAATACTGGTGATCGAACAAAAGTCTGTGAGCTCGATCGAATTTCAAGTGAATCGCAATTATCAGAACATATAGCGGAAGAGCGCAAATAGTGAAGAATAATGTTCCGGCAGATTTTAAGAGTTTCGAAGGGATCTCTTACGGTTTATTGGAACTGACAATCATACGAACTCTCTTTCTCTATTACATTTATACAGTAAAATCATAAATTTCCATAACTCAAGTAACATTAACATCTCCGAAGACTAGTCGATTTCCTACAGGCACTTACACAAAAATGCATTTTCAGACTTTTCGGTTCGCTTCTGTTGATTTAATCGAAAATTTATGAATTTTTATTTGCACACGAAGTCAAAGATGCCGAACTTTTGAGGAATGTCGGCGGATCGCTACGTGGGCGGGGGGGGGGGAGGGTGTTAGAGTCAATCAGCAAAAGCAAATATGAATATTTATTTGACGTGCAGATGAACCCACAAATCTAAAGCAAAGCAAAGTACGAAGTAGATAATTACAGAGTTCTGGGAAACCCAAATGTGGTGCAGTGACATTGCGGGATACTTGTAACTTCGGTAATAAATACTTGCATATATTTATACGAATATATTTAAGAGCATGGGATGAGTATAATTCAAAGCGAATTAGGATAGGCTTAACAGGGTCGGGCATTTTAAAAATTTGGGCGTCGGATGAGGCTGATGATCACTCGCTTCCAACATGTATGTATGTGCTCTCACAAAAAGAAAACAAACACACATACAAATATACAAATATATATACTAACGAAACATTGAATACGCCATCAAGCGATGATTGCACTGCATGTGGATATGCGCGAAGGACGAGAATAAAAAAGGACGATTGCATGGAAGCAATAAAATTGTGCCGCCTGAAAGTCAATTTGGCAATAATTTATTGAATTTTAAAAAGGGTTCCATTTTTCCCAAGCTCTGGCAAGTCAAAAGTCAGCAGTTCGCAAACACTCGCAGTTGCCAACATGGCAGGGTAGCCGTCAATTTGGCCGTGCGGCGGGTGATTACTTGACATCAATGGCATTGAGCGCCGCTGTATTTAGCCAGATTCCGATTGTAAATAAATGAAACAGCGCATAAAACTTTTGTGATGGTCCCTTAGTGGCCGATTCGGGAAGACAGCCGCTAAAAATGAAGAATCAAATAAAATGAAATAAAATCGAAAATTGTCAAACAGGGGTGGAGTTGAACCCTTAAATGACTTTTTTGCCTCAACCGCGCTTGAGAGTCACTTGGTTTCTTTTTTTCTCCAGCCTTCGCTATTTTTGCGAAAATTGGTTACGGAAATATTTTAACGCTTTGGGAATATTTATCATTCTTTTTACATTTGCGCCTATAGACGTGTACATATGTACTCATTGTTGTTTTTTCTATTTTTTATAATATTTATTGCTGGCATGTGAGCGTAGGCATCTCGCAGTTCGACACACTTATGAATGATTTATGAATATTTGAAGGGGAACTTTGCAATTCTTTGATTTCTGTTTCATCGCTTTTTTACTGGTGTTTCTGGTTGGCTTGGATTTCGCTTTTCGTTGCTGCAGGAAAATTTATTGTATTTTTACCGATTTTATTGTCCACCATTTCCAATGTGTGGATTTATTAAGAACAAGTTAAGTTTGTCATCAGCGTATGAAATATGGATGCTTCAAGTCCCAAATGAAATGAACTTGATAGTCTCGGATTTAATATTTTGATGTACATACATACATCCATTGTCGAACAAAGGATAACGAGTGCGTTTTATTTAAGAAATTCGGTGAGAAATAAAGAGAAAGAAAGAGAAAGAAGTTGTAAGCACAGCTTTTGGAATTCGATGCAGAAATCTACTGTTTCAGTAAAAAGTTGGGTGAAATTGTGTGATTTAGAACCGCATATACTTCAGGCTAGTCATTCCGACTTCAATTATATAAGCAAATCTGTAAAATTCCCGGCGTTCTCAGAATTTTTTTCTGTCAGCATCTATCTTACTCTCAGTTTGAAATCTTATTGGTATTAATTAGTTCACTGCTCTCAGTCTTAATCTTAGTTTTATTCTTGGTCTTGGTCCTACGGTTTTGGTCATCTACTTCTTCTAGAACTCTTTATCTTCTATAAATTTATCGACTTAATTCGCCTGCTAATTAACACACAATAAAACTTCTCACAAAGCACTGTCAAACAAGTCAAAGTAGCGGATGTACTCAACCTTATTTCTCACTCCTTCCTTCATACCGTGAAAAGCCCCTAAGAGCATGTTAAATACTCATAAGCTTTATTAGCCACACACCTGTCGCCTCCATTCTGTCTTTCGCACGCCAACAGCTCAGCACAGTCATTTTCCACATCCACCTCGTTTAGATTACGAAAAAGCAACAATGGGCGTGGCTACGACGTGTCGCGTTGCAGACTATGCTGCACCATGCAACGCTGATTGTATTAAATTATTATCTTTTTGCGGTGCAACAATGGCAATAAAAGCAAAAGAGGAGAATGGCGAAACATGGAAGTGAAGGTGAGGAAGACAAAAAAAAGAAGCATGTTAAAAGATGAGGCTATGAAGAGTGCACTGTCAAGACTGCGGTGACTGCATGCAACAGTGGCAAGTCGTAAGCAAAAACGAGCTTGCAACAACAAAAACACTCGCGCAGCGCTTGAATTATGCATTTAGCGGGGTGCAAGGTGATGCATGCAACGGTGACAACCATGTGGCAGCCATGGCGAATGTTGCAAGTGCAAGTGCAACGCGAAGACAATGTGGGGTCGCACATCACTCAGCCATTTTTACACACATGCAACTCGCATAACAAATATCTGTGAACACCCGTTTATATAGGCTGCAAGAACACACGCTTTCGACTCTACAATGTGCGTAAAAGTCGCGGTGCATTAAGTTGTCTTGTGGTATGAGTGCACACAGTGTCATGTTTCAAAACCACGTTGCACAAATTCCCCTCATGCTGAGCTAAGAGATAATATGTGTGGACTTTATTTGGTTCTTTTTCAGCGGAAGTCCTGAGAAGTTATTACTTTTCAATCCTTATGAATAGCTTAAGCTAGGAACATAATGCAACTGACAGCTTGTCAACAATCAAAATAAGCACACAACTATAGGAAAGCCTAAAATTAGCTAGAGAGTAATGGGTGGCTCTAGAATCCCAGTCACGACCGCTCTTCTATAACTTTATTTAACTGCTTGCACCACAGTGACACTTCCACTATACTCTCATTCCGTTTCTGTACTCTCTTTCGTCCCTGTTTGTTTTTCCACACACTGCTGGCTGGAACGACGTATTTACCGCCTGTTGCATGCAACAGAATGCGTTAACATGCAACAACAAGCAAGTGAAATAAGCAGACTAAAGCACCGGAAAAATAATAACAACAAATGCATATTAAATGACAGCAACAACAGCAACGTGCAACAACGCGGAGAATCGCAGAAAAGTGACAGCTTGTGTGGAATCGAGAAACCAACAAAAACACTACACTTACGAAGAAGGTGAAAGCAACTGGATAGGAGAAAAAAGTGTAACCATCACTTGCAATGCCAAGGTAGTGCAAGAAAGCTAGTAGTTGCAACAACATTGCTGCCAATATGTCTGACAGCCACCACCACGTTTTGGCCAAGTGTTGCAGGCATCACACGCAGCACTGCAGTGGCTTCATTCGTGAGCGCATTCTACCTCTCTGTGGCACTCACTGGCATTATTTAAGCATCAGCATGCGGCCCATTTATGTCTCCGCCATGGCCCAAGAAAGGGGCAGACAAAGAGTACAACCAGCTGCTTGGTATCGTTGCACTTTTTTACAACAACTACAACACAACTTTAGTTGCCTTACATCTTCCCCTGTTGCACATGCGACTTACGCAACACACACACACAACGCACTTACATAAACAAATGTACTCACATATGAAGTATGTGGCAGCTTGTATGCCAAATTCATTGGATTAATTTAACTTTGCTTTGTTCTTTCCCTTTTCGTTGCATTTATATTCTTCCCTATACTATTTCGATTGGTTGTGCAACCATTCGACTGCCACAATTCATTGCCACATTGTCAAAACATGCAGGGCACTCAGTTAGCCAACCAGCGCGGCCAAAATTAAGTTGTTGCAGCAATTGACCCATTGAGCCGCGCACACAAAATGGCCAACAAACAATGCGCCATTGTCGCGCATTAACCATTTGCAACATGTCCAATTGTTCATACGCTTGCAACAAGAAGTCAACTACCGCAAATATGAAATACGATTATGAGTTGCGACAATAAAACAGTTGTGAAAATATTTGTGGTCACATTTTGCATAATTTATGGCACAACACACCGAACCGCTGATGAGTCGCTTTGCGGCAATAACAAAGAAGAACTCAGCATTTCATAATCGCGTTTGTGTGGCAAGTTTTCTGCGGCAGAAGGGGTGGTCATAAAAGCATATTTGCACAGCGTAACCAAATGTTTGCACAGTTATAAGTACTGTTATGTTGTACTTGTTATTTTTGGTTATGAATATGCCCATTAGTTTTGTTGTTGGTGTCGTATTTTTGACACTGAATTATACCCTCACTCAAGCCCTTCTTTCGTACTCGACAAAGGCTGTGCTACTAACTAAGGCAGCTTTATATGGCACACGACTGGCTGTCCAAGCTCCACAGCTTGTTGACCCGCGCTAACACATTTTGGTTTACCCTCTTCCCATTGCAGAGTTGCAATTATTTTGCAATGATCATAAATCTTCTGGCGACGATGAATTGGAAGCATTGTGCAAAAGCAAGTGTTTCTGTCTTATTTTTCTTTATATTGAACATACTTTACTGTCGGAACTTTACAATTATAATAGTGATCTAGATATGTTAGATAGATTAGAATAGGTTAGGTATTGGGAACCAGACCCTGCGGCTGAGACCGAGGGATCACACTTACTATCACTATTTTGAGCCTATCACACATCTATTGATTGTATGAGCGAAGTTCGTTTCCAGTCAGTTCGTCCGGTTAACCAAAGCTAAAATATCCAAAACATTAAACTCAATCTGGAGAAAGATGAACCGTTGGAGAATCTGTCGTAATGTTTCTACCTTTCTATTCTAGCATTCTTCTAGCTATCTTTGACAATGGACATTCAGTAAATTTTTTTGCTTAATTGGCAGTGTCCTGTTAAAACCCCTAAAACTGCGGCAAGATGAATAGCTCTGAGAACTGCTAATTCAATGTAACGCTAGTTTTCTACTCTAGACAAGAAGGACCGCACCGAGCTCACGTGAAGCCCAGTCATCTACAGTTAAACCGTTAAATCGCAAGAGAGCAGCGGAGCAGCGGAGCTCCGACCCGCTCCCAATCTGATGATATTAAGGCTAGAGTTCCCTTTCGTGCAATCTCATCGACTTTACAGTTTCTATTGTTCCCGTTTTGACTTGTCAGCTCTTCCCTTTAACAACTTCTGTGATGAAATGGCGCTTTCTGTTTCTTTGAGGACGTTCTTTGAAGACATTCTTCTTAGGCTAAGATTTTAGTGCCCTTTTGGTGGGTTACCTCATGACTCGGCAGTCCTATCATTACCTATTTGAGACTCCCATGGCTCTATATAGTGGAAATAATCCTCAAATATGAGACCTCTCCACTGTCACCCATGAATTATTAATTGTTCCAAAGTAGAGTTGCATGAAATGTCTGTGGCTGCCAATTGTTATAATTATGATATTTTTTTTCCAATCACATATGCCATTTTGAACAACCTGAAAAGCGGCTGCCGAAAATGGTGCAACACAAAGTGATTGAAACAATGTTCTAGCACACAGACTCACATAATAAATAACAAATTTTTACACAACCGCTGCTGCATGAGTTGCTCCATATAGGCATAAAAAAGGTGTCTTACTCTTTTTTTGCATATGCGACAGCCTCGTGACATAATTGCAGCTGTTGTAGCGTGTTGGAGCATATGCGTTGTCGCAGCGCCCAAAGTATTCGTACAGCATGTAGCGGCCCATTCAAGCTCGATGAGGGTGTTCACGCCAGCTAGAGCGAACAGAGAGCGACGAAGTGTACATATTTGTGTTTTATTGCCGAAATTCTGGCACCCCTTATCTGGGGGGGGGCGGTGACGGTGAAGTCCTTGCAGCAGCCACAATGATATATTGTCATGGTTTTACGAAGCGAATCTTTCGAGTTGAAAATTTGCTGAGTGTTGAGTGTAATAAAATATTCATATGCTACCATTATATCAAACAGATGGGCATGTGTTGCGAGAGCAGGAGCGACAAGCAGACAGATGGCGGTGCAGCCAACAAGAGGACACAGCAAAGCTGATATGCGGACGGAAAGGCAGTCAGTCCAGCGGCAGACAAAAAAATTGCATGCCACCCAGTTGAAAGTGTTTGCTGAGTGGGTGGCACAGCGCTACGAAAGCAGTCATGCAACAAAAATCAACAGCGAATACAAGGCCGGAAAGTAAAGAGGAAAAAATCCACCAAAAAATACACCGAAAAATGCAGCAACAACTCTCAAAATGGCTACATTCCAAACCCGCATGCGAAAAGCTGCTTCGGCAAGGACATTCTACCTTGTCTGCAGAGAAACA
This sequence comes from Bactrocera minax, assembly GCA_021498325.1. Classification (NCBI taxonomy): domain Eukaryota; kingdom Metazoa; phylum Arthropoda; class Insecta; order Diptera; family Tephritidae; genus Bactrocera; species Bactrocera minax. The sequence continues at coordinate 67,782 of JAKEEE010000133.1, forward strand.
ATTGCACACATATGCCTCATATGGATGCACCCTGTAAGAAATGCAGACCAGTTGAAAAAATTCGTAGAAGTTCGTCACAGCTCTTCGATTAGTTTGTCTCTATTATAAACAACAGTGCTAGTGCTAGCAGCACTACAAGCATTTTGACATTTGAAGCATTTGACTTCGCATTACTATACTTCGTTCTAGCTCGGAGTTATCGAAAGCCTAACCGAATCACAGAAAGCCAAACCAAGTGAAGGCAACTTCGCATTACTCGCACTGGATCGGAACCGCAGATCAGCTGTATGACAGATTTTTGTGCAAAGAGCAAGAACATAAACGTCTAACGTCTCTAACGGTGTTAAGTTCACTAGTGTCAAACAGGTTCGGAAATGTTTGAATCCTCGGTGGGTTGTCGGAGTATCGTTGCATATATATTTCAATTATTCGTTGCTCGTTTTGCCGAAATTATGCTTAACAGTTAGCGTTGATGTGCGACAACAGTGACAAGTTGACGATGATATGAGAAATATCCATACGGGCATAGATATATACCACATGTGTTTATGATGGCACATAAAGCAAACACATGCCGCCCGTGATCCCACTCATCCACAAATTAAAACACTACCCTGTGCACTCCACCGCAAAACTTGTCTGTTTGTCTTTTGCATATGTGTACCTGGATTATAGGGAGGCTCAAGATACGCCACGGAAAAGTAACTGGCTCATTAATAGCCATTTTAAATGTATATGGTTAAATTTTCAGTATTTCTTATGCTGAAACCATTTCTTAGGTTGAAGTATTATAGTTCGAAAATTAGCCACTGATCTCCTAAGAGCCATCACCACATAACGGAACACGTGGAGTAGTCACGTTAAGTGGCGTTAAATTCTACATTAAGTATGGGCTGTATTCTATTTCTTCTGTGAGGATTCATAACTTTACCCAAGAACTACTCCTCAATTTAAACAATTCATACGTAGCACCCTGTATACACTCTCCAAACTCAGCATCGCATCACCGTTGCAACTGCCGGCTGTTGCATTGCACTTTTATTCACTTTTGTCGACAACACTGCTATGCATCTCTGCATTCGCACATGACCTCCACCCACACCTTCCGAACACGAAAGCTTTTGAGGCGTACATACATATGTTCATGTCTGCCGGTTTGTCCTTCACGCTCTCCAATGCATTTATGGCCGCCGACTGCAGCCCGGCACCGCTTACCGTCACACGATAATGGTTCCGTAAGCGTTCGTGTAATAAATCAGTCAAGGGTGTTTTAAGGATATTAATTTCGCTTTAAAGTTGCATTGCGTTGAACTCCTCTTTAATGTGTTTTATCCTTTTGACATTCTTATGCTGCTATTCGCGCCGGCTTGCATTCGTTGGGCTGCAGGGTTGCATATTCATTGAAGTAAGTTGGTTGGATCTACGAGTATGTTAAGTGTTTTCTATTTGCTACACCAGCTGATTTATGTATGTGTGGTAAATGGTCGGTATTTTAGTATGCCTACTCCTACGAACAACCCTAAGAGCGGTTGTTATTAAGAGGGATGTTATTCCAACTGTAGGTCCACTTCTGAAGTTATCAATTGTGTGATGGATTGCTTTGAATGATGTCCCGACGCTAGAGCGATGCTAGATGCTAGAGCGTAATAATATTCGAGCGACCTTTGTCGGTTATACAAAATAACCGGCCCTTACAGATCAGATGAAGCTCACAACTATGAAAACTACTCTTGTAGGGAGACCTACTTTCAATGCACGTTCCTAACATTATTAATTACTCGTCAGTGTGGCTGACAAACCGTATATATATTTCTCTGACTAATTCAATGGGGAGCATACTGTTTTGACATAAATGGGCCAAAACTGTTTCATTATTTTTCAGTTCAGTATTGCGATTATTCAACTTAAAAGCGACCGAGTTATCAGCTTCAATATTCTTCTCAACCATATATATTCTTACCACCAGCAACCCAGGTAACGGATATGTCAATTTGATGGGCTATATAGCTTAGTGCTATCTTGCAGTTGATAAATACACTGCTCATAGGCGTTACCAAAGGCAATAATGTTGCGTGATTGCTCCAAAGCCGTTAGCACCGTTAGTGCCTTTAACGCGTGAACTTAAAGAACTCACAATCTCAAAGGAGCGAGCAGCATTCCAAAACCGTATCTATTAGCCATCCATTTATCTAAGTGACGATTTTTTATAGTACATCACCAACCAGACAATCTAAACAGAATAAATCATTTTTAAACCAAAAAATGCCCCAGATCTGTTAGGAGACAGGAGCTAGTCTGTCTGTAAACTACCTAAAGCTTACTTCAACCAATAATTGTCCAAATCATTTTTTAACACAAAACTGATAATTGTTTACAAAGCAAACCATAGAAAAAATTCTTCCCAGTAATATCCTTCCCATGCCCGCGAATATTTGTCGCAATAAACCAAACAAATTAGACCAGCTGACGTGGTTAATGAGCACATCAACGCAAACAAAATGTCCACCCTCTCCAAAACGCCTCATCTGAGAGCTGCGGAAAGCAGGCAAAAATTAGTCAAATCAGCAAACCAAGGCTCTGGACTAATGTGCTGGGCGCAAGGCAAAACAAAGAAATTAAATTCCAGCAAAATGCAGCATTCATTTCACAATTACTTATGTGGAAACTTTAACTTTCGGCTTCTCATGACTTTCTCCTTGCAACGAAATGTTCAACTGTAATTTACAGTTATGCGCAGATTTTCGGTATGCCCAAACTTTGAACCAGCATCGCCCGTCCCACTCCTCCATCACTGCCTAGTCGCACACAACGGTGACATATGTTAGCCGCGAAGAATGTGCAATGGAGATTGTCATTATCGTTGATGGCGCTGTCGTTATTGTTGTCGTTTTCGTTTTTCTCATGTTCCTTTGCTGTTATTGTCGTCGCTCTGATTTTGTCGTTATCACTCCCTACAATCTTCGAGCGTCACAGTGTACGGCATGAGATGTGTTAGAAAGCATACTCGTAAGTGAGAGCAGCCGAGGGCACAATATGCGACTTGGCTGTGTTGGGTGGAGGCGACAGCAATAGAAAACTCATTACAGCAACAACTTTGCTCATTATGAACGCCAGCACACAGTGATGTCATTGCGCTTGCCCCCATACCCCAGATTTACATACGTCCATATATATGCAGGAGTAAAAGGCGAGCGCTTTGTGTTTCTATTTGCAGGAGAATTTCACTGCAGTTTACACTTATTACACTCTTACTCTTTTGCCGCTGTTTATTGGTTTTGTTTGCTATTTTGTCAATTTGCTTGTCAGCCTCTTCATAATACTTACTACCTTTTTTATTTCTTATTCGGCTCATTCGCTTTCCATTTCCCTTTTTATTTTGTTTGCGCTAATTTTTTCCGCCTTCTTGTTTCTTTGCCAAAGTGGGGAGTTCCACCCATAAATTCGTATTTTTATTTTTTCTATTTTCACTTTCACCGAACCCATTCAGTTGACGCCGATGGAGCTTGGAATTAAAGCCGTACGAAATGCTAGGAATGGGCACTGGATGTTAGGAGCCTTAGGAGATGTGGCAATGTCCTCAAATTATTCAATGTGGCACAGTGTTTAAATTGACTAATCAAGCGAAATATATTTTTCAAATATGTCTCCATGGTCTTTTGAAAAATTTTAAGGTTCTAGGAAGAAATAATGCCTACTTATTTGTGTTTCGACCGTCAAGCGAATCTAATTTTTCGTAGCTACGTCGTAAAGATAAAAGAAAATTCAACGGTATGCAACTTCATCTCGATTTTTTCACTACTTGGATATAAACATACACATAATTCCAAAAGAGTAATGTTTTTAACTCTGAATTGTGTTGCAGACTGAGATCGTCAGCCATTGTGGAATCGGTGGAAATTCTGCTCGCAAGCAGTATTAGGAGTTAAGCGTCTTCAACCGAATATATGATGGAAATGAGATGAAGTCGGCCACAATCTTGACACTTCTGCAGATCTGTAGAAGTACTTAGAATGTGAGAGTAAGAAATGAGTGAGTGACATCTTACCACGTTCTCTTTGATTTTCTCTCTCTCCCTCTCTCTCTTTCGCTACGTTCGCCTCTCTCAAACTCTCTCTGCGGATTAAGTAAAAACTTATCAAATCACTGAAGGATATTCCCAAAAACTTGGTGCCAATTTTCTTGAGAAATTAACTTTCTCTTTCCTGGAAAACAGAAGCTGATTTCGAATTTTACTCTTCCTTCAACATAATCTCTGAATGAAGAATTTATGCAGGAACTCTCAAAACGTCCCACTATACTCCTCGCTTTAGCACAGCCGGCGCAGCAAGCAACAGGAAAGCATGAGAAAAAAATCGCTGTGAACTCTTATGGAAATTACACGCTGTTTGTGGAAAACAAAGCGAGCGAATTAATGAACGATGGATGCCGTGTAGGAGAAGGCAAAGCGTAGAGAAAATGGAATACACCCAGAGGAACACAAGGATAATGCGAGCAGGGAAACATCCTGATTGCAAATTGTATAGAAATGCTGAGGTGATGTGAAGAGAGGGCAAACACATTTTGGCACATACGCAAGCACACCAACAAACACACGTGAACACATTTCATAATGAGTCGGCATGCTCACGAACACATACTCAACATAGGCGTAACAATTTCTAAATAGTCCAAAAAGGCATAGAGAGAAAAGAAGAAGTAGCGGAAAATAGAAAATCGCAAAACATGAATTTCGAGTTCGACGTCTTCTCGAGTGGAATGCGAGCAGCGAGAAAGAAAAGGAAAAAGTGAAAATAAAATTAAAAGTAAGAAATAAAATCATGTCAACACTGATGAAAAAGGACATGCACTCAGCGCATGCAGACACACACATACGAATCCATGATCATTTGATGCCCTCTTTGTGTGTATGTGTGTGAATGTGTGTGCTTGTGGAAATGCAAAACGAATAGCAAAAGCTCCCCTCTTTTTTCGGCGGCCATTGCAGCTTTTCATATTAAGCACAAAAGCAAGAAACGCAGCAATCCACACACACACACACTCCAAGCCAAGCACTAACTAAGAAGGCATGGAACTGGTGCGCAAAGAAGGACAAAACAAAGTGAATGAAGTAGGATACAAATGATAAAAATAAATAAGGCTGGTAAAACTTAAGCGACGAAGTGCTTTGCACTGCTCAAACAAACCAATACACACACATCTACACATCTAGAGATGTGTGTAGGAGCAGAAGTCAAAAGCATATAAGGACTGCAGGGGATTTGCGCAACATTCGTCGCGTCGGATAGGGGCCTGGTTGTGTTGCCCAAGCAGTTACATGGCTGACAATGTCTCTAAGCCCATCATCTAAAACATACAGTACATTTGAAGCACAAGCGGCTACCATGGCTCCAGCAGCCAGGAGCTGCTGCCATCTATTTGTGTAGGCTTACAGCTACTGCGAAGCGCACCGCTCGCCGCGCGCCTGCAACAAAATCCCTGACAGCAAACAAGCGAAGACAAAATGTTGTCCTGCAACAAAGTCAACGCTGCGATGGTGCTGAGCTGGCTCCGGGGCTGGCAGTTAGTGGGGCGCTCTGCTGCCACACTTAATATTTTGTTGCTGTTTCTATTGCTGTTGTTGTTATAGCCACAAATGCTCGCATCGACCGCTAAACATGCAACCAGAAACCACAAAATGAATGTTGTATTTTAATCCTCACTTTATTTTATCATACAAATATGAGCGCTCGCGACACACACACACACACACACACACACACTTGTATATGTGTTTGTATTTTTGTTTGCGTTTGCAGATATTTGGAGTGGTATTTACCCAAGCACGCGTCCATGAAATGAGTTGCTCCCGGATTGGCTGGTGGTATTGTGTTGGATTAAGTTGCACTATTGTTACGATTGTAAGGATTAGTTTTGGAGCAAGGCTTAAGCTTCTTTTCATATTATCTTGTTGGTGTGTGTGAAATCCTTATCTTTTGATGGTTTTATTCGCTTTTTGATTAAATGGTTGAGGCACATTCTTAAAGAGGAACATCTAAGAGCGCTTTTAAACTAAGATTACAAGACAACTTGTAAATGAATGCTGATGACCTGCCTAGCTCTCTCAAGGAAATTTTTACTTAGACTAAGAATAATTTTGTCAATTTAAGCGATTCGGTGCCCATTATATATTATTCAAAATTTACTAATTTTTAATTTATCTCAACTCAGAAAACCCAAGCGGCCAATATTTCTGTGTGGACGAACGGGCATCGCCTCTAAATTCGCTTTAGGTATCAGCTTTTCGGGATACGAAAGGAGGAACTTGTTCTTCATATTATAATCAAATTTCTCGATGAGTTCTTGGCCGAATTATAAATATAAGAACATAGTAAAGCTCTCCCCTAAACCCTCAATAGTCGACACCATCAGAAGTTGATGACTACTTCTTTGTCACATTTTTCCGTTAATGCGCTGACATCAACAGCCTCTGGAACGTGGACGAATTTATTTTATTACAAAAAATCAGTATAGTTTTACAAAGTGCATATATGGTGGATGCTCTTTAGTCCCCATAGTATGGAAGTATAACAAATACTATAGAGAGTGCTTCGCTATCGATGGTCCGATTCCAAGAAAGACAATGTAAAAGAACTTTTAATAAGCGTCGTCAGAAAGTTTCAAGAACTTATAGAAAGGAGCAGCTATCCATACTTTAGATCGAAAATATCCCAGTTAAGGAAATTAAAACTCTGCAGCTACGAAGGTCTAAATTAGACACATACACTGCGGCTCTAAATGTTTTCACAGCGATGTCAACTGGTGGTAGCAGAGGTTGATCAATTATTCACTGTGTTTGAAGGATCCAAGAAGCACAGACTTGATAACACATAATACTTATCCGCCGGTAGTTTTATACAGAAAATAATATATTTAAAGCCAAAGTGATTTGCTTTTTAATTTTTCATTGATTTAAGCTGTTTAAAAATTTGGTCCAGTTCTAATCCTTATGGTAGTAAAAACTAAATGAATTTCTGTTTTTAACAATACTTACAGGCAAAAAATGAAAAAACAGGTAACCAAGCGCATCACGGCTCGAAAGCGGAGCCACCTACATACATACATACATTCGTACCTATGCAATTACGTGCAACTCACTGCGGCTCTGCGGGTGGCAGCTCTCCAGCTCAACAAGCAGTCAGCCGACAGTCGGTAGCTAACTGATCCTCCAGCCTATTTTTTCCATCTTTTCACACTATTTGGGCCATTTATCACAGAATCTGCGACAATAATGAAAAAGCTGACTACCGGAAAAAATGCTGGAACCGAAGAGCGTGCAACCGGCCATGCAAACATACCCGTGAATGCGATGACCAACAAAATGTAACCGAATGAATGGAAAATAATGGGCTTAAAATTTCATGCGCGGAAAACACCGCAATAAAAAGTGATAAATAAGAAAGGGCCAGGGATCGCCATGGATGCGCTGGTAATTGTTGTAAAATGACCTGGATATTATTTCACTTTTAGTTCTCGCTTTTCTCTATTTTTAATGTGCTTTTGTCACCGCACTATTATAGTTCATCATCCTTTCGCTTTTGTGCCACAATTTCTGGTTTCTATATAAATACCTTTCCATTTTTTCACTTTTCTCTTGGTAGCGGATATTTGTTTTATGAGAGAAAGAAAACTATAAAAATTCGAGTCTTCACCAAGCTGCGGATTAAAGCGATTACGGCAAATGCTGCTGGGAAATACGTGCATAATTCAAACTAAAAATGATATGATAAAGAAAAAAAAAAAATGTTTGAATGGAGTTAAAATTGAATAAAAATTGTCTCGCTTGCCCTTACCCCCGTGCTGCTCTGTGCGCAGTAACCGGGAAAAACTCGAAATAATTATAATTGTAAAAAGTACAATATAAAAGAGGAATTATGACGAAGAGTGCTTATGCTATCAACGGAGGATGTGCAACACTTTGACAACAAGCAAAAGAGAGAAGGAGAGACTTTAACAAAAGGTACTTGCACCTGCGAAATGACCCGGTACGAAATGCAATGCGATATGTAAATGCATATAGCAAGTTTACATTTGCAGAGAAAAGCCGCTCTTAGCAGGAGAAAGATTAAGGATGAAATTGTTCTCAGCCTCAAAAACCAACTGAAAGATTAAATGTCGCAATTAAGGAACGAAATGTGAAAGGAAAAGATTGTTCCTTATTTTCGTATCAAAATAATTTTCTTAAGCCTTTACTTCATCAAATTGTTTAGAAAAGCTGTAGTGCCAGAATAAAATTACTAAAACCCAGTGTGTTGAGAAAATGTTCCATTGACCTAAAGTACTTTTTCCAAGGAGTTTATTCTATCATCACGGCTTATACAGATCAAGAAAAACATACTAGAGAACCGAACATAGATATAGGATAGAGGATATTTACAGATTTTACAACTTTTCATCATAGTGCCGCCTCAAATGCCAAGAAATAATTATATCCAGTTTTGGGAACACTCCAAGAATTTCCCACAGGCCTTATTATGGAGTGGTGCACTCAAGCATTAAAAGAGCTAAACACTTCGCGTTGCAGGTTGTCAAAGAAGCAACAGGGATAGAAAACTAAATAAGAATAAGTGGAATCCACAAAGACGCTTCCGCCGCAACTACAGATGAAAGGATAGTCATTGTGAGGTTATTGCTAGCACATCGTTGCAACTTGCCAACAACCTGCGGCAGCAGCAACTATACGTGGGTGGTCGCCACACTCAGAAGCAGTTCAGCAGCACCATTTTGATCATTAGTAGCACTTGCGGGGTGACATCAAGAAAATCATAAATACTCGTACAACAACAAAAACGCATTGAAGATAAAGTGCTGAAAGAATGCGTTGCAACTGCCACCGTATAGCTAAAGGTGCAACATCAGCGTGTGTCGACGCTTTTCGAGGGTACCATAGAGTATTTTTGTAAGTATGTGTATAAGTATGTAAGTGTGTAAGTATATAAGTACCTAAGTATATAAGTATGTAAGTATCAAAGTATGAAAGTATTTAAATGTGAGCATTTCGTTTACGATGGACAATTTGTTTTTCAAACTCTTTCGACGGCGACTAAAACTTTGTACTTATTTTAATTTCTTCATTTTCAATTACCCACCGAATTGTCTCTTTAATTTTAATTTTCCTAATTTAATTTCAAGTCAAATGACTTAATTGGATTGGCGGTAGGCAACAAAGTGAAGAGTATAATGCGGTGGGTCAGTTGTTAGTGGCCATCGATGCTGCTTTGTGTGCGACAAGTGGCGTCGTTCTTTAGCACTTTGATATTGCTTTAGACAACACACTCAAAACTGCCACAGTGACACCTTAGTCCACATACACAAACGCTCACAGACTTCAATCAGAGAAACACAAATCTGTCGCAATCGAACTAATTTGAAACTAAGGCGGCGAAAGGCCTTTGATCATGGCAACAGAAGCTGCCACAATGTATCGGAATTAATAGTATATCGAATAAATATATACAAATGAAAGCTAAATTCCCTGAGCCAGCACATGTTTATTACTACAGGCAAAAAAGATAGGAGTTCCTAGTGCCTTGCGCCTCCTGTACTTAATCAATTACTCGCATTCCTTTTCGCCTTCGGTTCAGCTTTCTTACCGGTTGGTCGACCCAGGCATATTAAAAAAAAGACGACTAATCACTCAGTAACCGTAAATGCAATATTTCATCCCTCACCAAATTAATAACTTCTGCTCAATTGGTTGCACGCGACATGACAAAAATCATTGAATAATTTTTCACCTTTATTGCTTGGGATTTCATCAAGTTTATGCGCGTCACTTAATCTTCGGCCGCGTGGGTGAATGTTTTGTTATGCTGCTCGTTTGGTCAAGCAGCTTCGTCTTTTTGCGAACTCGGCAATATCAGCTTATACGACAACAAGTTGCACACAGCGGCAGCAGCAGTTCGTTAGACGGCAACTTGGGTGCTGAGTTGGCAAAAATTAAGTTTCTTTTTTGTTTGCTTCATTTTTGGATAATTTTTAGTCCACCAGCAGAACCAAAGCACACGGAGAGAAATAATTTGATCAGAACTGTAATAGAATAAAATATTTTATGGATGTTAACGAGGAAAGTAAAGAGATTTCAAAACTTGTGACAATAAAATTATCTTCTAACAAGTATCTGAGTTTTTATTGTAACAGCTCAGAAAGTTAAGACTTTCAATTAAGTGGGACCTCTCAACTCCTCCTACAGTCAAAGTTGCTATATTTTGAGAGAGTTGTTATAGATATCTGGTTAAATTTTACATTATCTAAAGTGAAGGTATCGTGGTGGAAAAGATCAGCACACCCTCAAAAAGACCCTCCTATTTCAGTAACTCCATTCTATATACCTATAGACTTATTTTATTGAATATTTAAGTGTTTTGCATTAAACACTGAGTTTAACATAAAGAAATTGTAATCATTGTAGGAATACAATCCAATTTTTTAATGAAATTTACTGGCGCCTTTTTGCTCAAATTATTGGATAATTTTTATAAACAATGGCAAATTAAATTTCGAGTTTCTTAAACACTGTAATGAGAACACTTGAGAGCTGTTTCATTATATAAATACAACAGGACTACTTCTCCCTACGCAATTGATCGAACATTCAGGACTAGTCATTGTTGTCAAGAACCATCGTAACACCATAGGTTCAATTATAAATCCAATCGATTTGTACATATAAATATATTGAAAATAATTTCACGAATGTAAATTATTATTAAGATAAAATTGACCCAAATTTTTATGGAGGTAAGTGGCGATACTTCAGAATATTAACACAGATGTACGGCCAACAGCCGGTCACCCAACCGAAACAGCCAACAAAAATTCAGTAAAAATGCCCCATCACGGCTGGCTGTCCGCTGACTTTGCTGAGTGTTCCGAAATCTGTCGCCACCTGAGCGCCATCTGAGCGTGCTGCAACGGCGGTCGTGGCACCACGAATTAACAACAAGCGACATTGTGTCATCAGCCGCTCAACGACAACAAGAGAAACACAAAAACAACAACAGCAATGTAATTAGAGAGATTTATGCATTCATTAATCGGCTAAGTTGTGGTGATCATTCTTCGGCAGCATTGGACACTGTAATTGGAATCCGAGCAGACAAATGCTGACACCTACCCACCAATGTGGCGCATACGGCGCGGCTGAGGAGAGGCACCGCACTGTATTCACGTGTGTATGCTGTGGATTAACTGCCAGTGCAAATGTTGCAGCAATTTTGGGAACTGCGCTGTCATTGTTGATTGTTTCTTGTTGTTATTTTTGTCGTTCGGTGGCGGGCGTTGGTGTCACGCCACAAATCAGTTTGATTAAAGCTTTTGTTACCTGTTTTAACTGTCGCATATTTATTTTGATTATTTTCGCTTTTTGCTTCCTCTCTGCGCCTCGCTTCCGTTGGTGTAAGGCAGGGAGCAGCGCTACGTCAATGGTACCTAAGTTAATTTCCTTCGGGGTCATACACAATGGGACTTTTATTTGCGACACTGCTGTTGTCATTACTGTCAAGAATTAATGTTGTGACTTTTAATTATAAATTAATGGCCGCCATTTGATGCGACACAATATTATTTTTGCGCCACGTTCCCCGACACTTTCAGCTGCCGGAATGGAAATAATGCAAATAATTTATTTTTCTCACAACGCAGATGTCACTTGAATTACTGAAGCGAATACAGAGGTGTTTAAATTTTAACTCATATAACGTGGTTTGGAAAAAATATATTTTCTCTTGAATAGTAGTCTTAATAAAGTACTCCAAGGCAAAAAGCTTTCAGGTAATAATGTGGTGTTATACCTTTGAAGTCTATCAAAGGGAGCTATCACCTCAGAGAAGAAAATGTTTAAATCAGTGGAGAGTTTGAACTCATTAAACCTCCACTCCGAGAACTTTATATGCGAACTTGTAACCGAGAACAAAACAATAGCTTCAGGGAATCCATTTCCCTGAAATATTTTGAATATCTTCAAAATATCCTATGTATTTACTAAGATGTAAGGTAAAGGCCTGGAACGAATGCTAATTTGAATTCGCAGAAGAGACCAAGGGAGAGTCTCTCTCTCTCAAAGATTGCTTTTCTCCATAGTTGGAGTTGATTATGATGATGAGTTTCATGAAGTTCATTAAGGCCAGAACCAGAATTTCGTAGAAACGACTTAAACCAACATTTTCTGAGGCATATAGTATAAGTACAGTATATTTACACTTCGATTAATTGTTGATGTGTGATTATAAACTCCAAAGGAGACGTTGGAAGATAGTATTATGGTAATTTTAAAATGATTAAGGAAAATATTATTTTAACATTTCGAATCACATTTAATGAAATAGTACTCTCCGAGTCCTGGAGATTGATTTCAACAAACTTTTCATTAATATGAGTAAGGCCGAGAACTTAAACATATTTTTTTGTTCATTCGAGGTTCGAAAAATACATCTATTGGGGGTGACTTAGGTCTTTTGGAGAACCTCAGCTTGCAGATGCCTATTACAGGGACGACAAAATAATTAATTATTTGGCAAACTTAATATAAACTAGAAGGCTAAGCGTGGGTACAGACACGAAGTCAGTACTGAAGAACATAGCGTTCACCAGCAAATTTGGAAAATAGTACTCAATGGCATTTAGTAATTACTTTATGCCGCAATTGCCAACGGTTATAAATAAAGCCTGCGTCTAATAATTTCAAATGATTTGATCTCCAGGAAATTTTTAGCTTATTGAATTTCTACTTCTTCGAGATATTGAAAACACTAAAACCACGATTTATTTGAGAACTCCAACTCCCCACCTAGATGTGTTTAATAGTGATTGCAGATATTTTCCCATTAACTTTCAAACACCAGAAAAATCACATTTCAGTTTGCGACGATGCGACACAGCTGATAAAATTTGCCACTCTACTGATGCCTTTGAACTCCGGGAGCAACGTTTGTGCCGAGTAAAAACCATGGCAGACAGTGGATATCTTTTGGCCGCAGAGCCCCACACTCTAACATCCGCAGAAGGAGTCGGAAAAATTCTTGTAGTAGCGTAGACAGTAGAACGGCACCTTAAGGAATCTAGAGAGCAGTAGCACCAGCAACACAACAAAGGACAACGCTGCGCCAGACCGCCAACGTAGACTGCCGGATATCGCGTTTTTGCTAAGCGAGTTGTTGTGGCGCAAACATTGTGGCATCTTTAGGAGGCGAGATGGAAAAGTATTGGGGAACGCGCTACAAATATGCATTAGGATGTCTGGGTGGTGTTTTGATATTTGTATTGTATTGTTGTTTTTTTCTTTTCTTTTTAGAGCATACGAAGTCTACGAAATTTTTTTTTGGTGTCTAAGTTCAAGATTTTTATGCACCAGACACTTTAGTTGTAACCAAACTAACAAACGATATTTCCTTTGTTACGCTGCTGTTGCAGCTGCGCGGTTGTCATTGTTGTTGTTGTTGTTGTGTTGGTGGATGATGCGGTCCTGTGGATATTATTTTAACGCTGCTCTTGGCATATTTCCTATATATGTGTAATACTAATCTAAATGCTTACATATGTAAAGGGGTGATCGAAGAGTCCAACATTTCTGGTCTTTTCGGAAAAGAAATTTAACGTAAATATCTGCTCATAAATATGTAACTGTCGTAGACATTTTGGCTAAGTCCACAATGGAACGCTAATCCAACCAATATTGAAACCCATAAGAAACACCATCCAAATCCAATGTTTTACTCTCTGACATTCAGGTGAATTTTGTACAGAGAAAACAGTTAATTCACTTAAAGTCCATTACAAGAGATAATTCTCGGAAGAAGAGGGCATGAACTTGAAGTATCTTTCTTTAACCAATTGAGTGCCATTTCAAATAAATATTCTACCCAACCTTCGATTCAAAATGCTTCCCGACTCCCCAGATGCTTCACCCTTATTGTCCTCATACAATATTAAAGTAGAAATATACCGAATTAGTTTAATAGTATAGAAAATATAGATTTTGTGAAATTTTTGAACCCCCCTCATGTACTTGCACATGCTACTTCTTCTATTCTATGGGACCACCAGGAAGAAAGCGTTGGAACGTCACCATTTCAGAGTTTACTTTCTATTATCGGATTTAACAATATATAAAAATAACAACAAATGCCAATAACAACAATAGAGCACTTACGTGTTGGTCGTAACGTTAAGCACTTTAGCTAAGAAGTCAAAAGATGCAGACGCTGGCGCTCATAGTGACCCTTAAGCTGTTGCGCCAACGCCGTACAAGTACATTAATGTCTGCATTGGGATGTTAGGAAATCATTAAGCTCATTACACATGCAGGCAAAAAGGACTAGTAGATAATAGCAGCTGAAAAATGTTGAAGAAAAGGAAGCGCCACAAAAGCGTTTCCATTTGCGGCTGCCCTCTTGATGCGTCCATGCGGACCGATGCTGAGCGAAAAGTTTATAAAAAGTGTAATTGCAATAGGAAAAGTGTGTACGCCTCTGGCGACCACGACACCAATACTCCGCGCACCGCACGCACCCCCACCCAAGGTGGTTGTGGCCACGCAAATGTCCTTTCGTAATCCACAAACTACTAACCACAACGAATTTACCACGGAGCTTTTTTACTTTCAGCAAAAATTTAATGAGTCTGCTCAACTCGGGGGTAATAAACGCCTCGGGGTGGTAGAAAAAATTGTAGAGAGTGAAAGAATTAGAAAAACCCGCTAAAAAGCTGGCACAAGAGCAAAACTTATTGTTGACTGCATATATAAATTTGATGAGACACTGCTACGACCCCCATCCGACACATTTCCATTAATGAGGTTATGTCACTTTCTGTGCCTTTACACTTCCTTACATACATAGCTCTTGAATTTTTTTTTTTTTTTTTTAACAGAAACAGAAATACGAAAAATATGCTGTGTGAAAGTCAAAGAAAAAAGTTGCCACAAAGAGGCGAAGCGTGCAACCACAAAAAATCTAAAACACTTTTCCGCTGATAAAAGATGGAATGAAGTAGAGATGCCACAACGGCAATGACGAAAAACATGCGCTCGCTGCGACAGCTAGCAGCGGCTAAGCATGCACGTCAATGTCACAGCAACGCACTGGATGAAGGGCTGGCAGCGCGCTTCCTTTTGTGTGTCACAATTTTTCTGTCCTTAAGGTATCATTAATTTTATTTAACGGCTGTAAAATTCATATCTCCCCCTGGCACTACAGCTTACCATAATTTGCGGTTATCACAAAGCGTTAATAATTATTTTTCTCAGAACACGACTATTCCGTGTATGGAAAAAAGAGCAAGAAAAAAATGTCCTCGTACATGGATACCAAGAAATTGCGGCTAAAAAATGCCGGATAAGAAAATGTTAACACAATGCGCTGCCTCGTAAAATATGCAAATGATTTGTCAGTTAGTCCAGGCAATGGCTTGTTTGCCTTGCGGGCATTCTCTGATGGATTTCAAGATCTAAGAGCACTAATACTCACAATTGCTTGTAATCTGTGGCAATTTTTCAATTTTCTCCCACATTTTTGGCAGTGTCAGCGTGTTTGTGGCGCGATAAAAGGGATATGACATTAACTTATTTGCATAAATGGACGCCGGGAGCTGTAATTGGTGCGGTCCTTTTGAAGAAATGGCAGATAATGCAATGAAATATTAGTAATTTGACTAATGTTTAAATAGGGAATAATTATATAACACAAGAAGCGATCTGACATGAGATATAGCTTTCCATCAAATACAATGCAAGAGTTGCAAAATTGTCTCAAATATAATGGTTGGTCTTAAAGTAGCCAAGTGATTCGATGTAAATTTTAGGTCGCCTGTTGTAAAAAAACGAAAGTTCTACGAGTGCATTTCCGATAATGAGAGTTTCTCTCATGAAAATGCGTCAGCTCTTCGAAGTATTTTAGGACCCTTTAGTACTGATTAGTTCTACTAGATATATAAGAACGACTCTTTGAGTTATTAATGCTGAAAACGACTTTACCCATGATTTCTGAAACTAATTTGCAACACCGGAGTAGTTTTGAGTCGTTTTCAACGAGATCTTGGAATGGTTTTAAAGCCCTTCCATATTTAAACCTCCGACTGCTTAGGCGGATTCAAATGTGTAGTAGTTTTACTTATCTGAAATGAGGATTAATTTTTAGTACAACAACTATTCGGTTTTGGCTATGTTTCCTAAACCTAAAGACCAAACCGTTTATTTAGTTTAATTGGTAACCGTTTAAAGCAAACTTTTCCGGAGGGGACAGAAGCAAAAATATAAAGAGGTCAGAATTTCCATAAAGCAGGTTTATGTTATGCTGTTATCTTGTTGTGTTTTCTCTTAACCTAACTTGTCCGTCCCCTCCGGCCAACCGTCCTCAGAACGGCTGATGGATTTTTAATAAGAACTTCTTCGGAGCAAGTTTTTCATTAACGAAGTAACTTTAGTAACGAAGTAGAAGTAACGAAGTAGCTTTACAAAATGCTTTGTTGATTTTGTTCGAAATCTAAAATCAATAGCTTAAATTCAACCATGGTAGTCAAATTTAAATAGTAATTAAGTAAGTAAAGCCTTTAAATGATGCTAATTGGCTTAGTAAGGTAGCTAAATGCTGCGGTTTATCAGCTTTACCAATAGCACTTCACCCAGATGCGGAGCCACTCACCTAAATGGCCATTAAACAGTCAGGTATTGAAGTGGTCACATTTCTACAGTGAAGCACCAAAACACACTTTATTTAACTAAGGTTACATTATGAATTAGCACATAATTAAATTAAGGTCGAAGCGGACACATCGTTACTTTCAAAATAGAGTTCCTATAAATTTTCCAGTCTTTTTCTTGATTTTAAATGGAGGAAAGTATTGTCCTGTCATGCATGTATTCATATTTTTAAAACTTACGTTGAATGAAAATTTTGCGAAATATAAAATTGTAATTGTAATGACATGCTCTGTTATTTCAACTATTCGTTGAAGATTGAATGACACATGCTGGTATCCTCCTCTCTAAATATTCGAAAAAAATTCAAGTCAATAACGAAATTCAGGCGCGCCTAAATAAATATCGCGATATCAGTCTATCAATTTCCACGCCTTTTTTCCAAAACACGAATTTGTCATTACGTACAAATTGAAAAGCAAGAGACACACGAAGGAAACGCAAGAAGTGCATTAATGGCATATCAACAATCAAACAATCACACACACACACACACACACGCGCGTGCATACATGTTGACATTTTCTTCGAGTCGATTTTCCGGCGCATTGAGTTTCCTTTCAACAGCGAAATGAATCCGATGACAACGCAGCGAACCATTCGCGACGCAGCAAAGGCATGTGTAAATGTAAATGTGTGTGTGTGAGTGAGAAGCAGGTTCCGTCAATTTTTCACTCATTTGAGGCAATTTGTCAAGTTGATTATTTAAAATTGCGTTGCGCAAGTGACAAGTGACATTTCATGCGACCATGTGTGAGAATCAAGGAAGAAGAAGAGGAAGAGCAACAACACTACGCTATTGCGCGAGTATGAGAGGATTCTTACGACTGGAGGGATGAGTGTGCTGTCTGCGCGCTATCTTGGAAGTTGATGGGGGTCGGGTACAAAGAAAGTATTTTCGAAATGCTCCTTTTTTTTGTACTCAATGTCAAGGAAAATTAATTAACTTGCGGCATTGTAGACATCACAATCTTTCAATTTATTGAAGTCGGCGTTTGAGGAGACAGGAAAATGCTGTACTGGACCGAGGGACAATCTTTGATCTAAAGTGTCTTCGAAGTGACGCTGTTGCAACATCATTTTTGAATTATGATCACTTCGACAACTGCATCAAAGTTGACAACCAAAAAAAGTACTCGATGTCTTTCATTATTCTTCAGCTGATAAGTTGGCGCAAGTGGCAGCTAATATCCCCGTAAAAGCAAACAGAATATTAATAAGTGTACATATGTGTGTATATAAATTGATTGTAAACATAGGAGCGCATGTGTTGGCTTTTGATTGCACAAAAATGCGTCACACATTTTCTTGACTCTTGATTCTCGTTCGTCTGGCCGTTCAATTAGCCGACATCACGTACGCGCCGGTACTAATTTTTCATTTAGCAGCAAAGGCGGCCAATCAGCCATGCCACCGCATAAGAATAAAAAAGAAGCCTTGCTGCTAGCCGTGCATGTCTAAAAGGAGCTGAACAAATATGCCAACCCAGCTAAAGCTAACTACTTTATAAACAAAAGTTGTGAGAATGACCTGGTCGGTTGGGCGAAAGAGCGCGCCCAGCTGCTGGACAATGAAAGTACGCGAGCACCTTAACGACCCACAAAATGTTTGTTAATTAAAAGGTGACCGCATTGCATTCAACGAATTGAGCAGTCCTTTCGCGGCACTAATAACGCGGCAATTTGTTCTTATGGCCCAGCAGTGGGGGAGAGGGGGACTATGAACGCAGAGCACCGCTTGCTGGTGAAAGGGAATCGCAGCGAAAAGGATTGAATTAGTTTGCTTTGCGTTGCGCGTGCAAAGAAGCCTTCATTGGGAGGTGTGCGCCTCACCCTAATCAAGTCGCTGTATTGGACCGAAACAAAAGCGAAAAAATTTGCAAGCGTCAGGGACTTTCAATACTCGAGTGCGTGGTTTTGAAACGCGAGCAAAAACGTTACGCCTACTTCTGCTCACACTGCCTAGCGATTGCCACATGAACGAGAAAATGATCTTCGTAGAAAGGAGGAACTAATTGGGTTGTTCTGAAAGTCATTTCGTTTTTTTCCCGCCAGAGGACTTAATTACGTTTTTTCGAAACTAACTTCACACTTAAGCCCCATAACTATTATATGTCATGAGAGCTGATATTGCAAGGCTTGTGTGTGAAAAAGTTCTATTAATTCTACCCAGTAGTTTTTGGTTGGTGCCTTTTTAAATATGGAGAGCAATAAGCAGCATTTTCGTCATATTTTACTTTTTAACTTCAGAAAAGGTAAAAATGCTGTCCAAGCGAGAAAAAAATTTACGGATGTGTATGGAGAAGGCGTGTTAACAGTACGCCAGTGCCAGAACTGGTTTGCAAAATTTCGATCCGGCAATTTTGATGTCGAAGATGCACCACGGTCTGGAAGGCCGGTCGATGCGATAAAGGCATTAGTTGATGCAAATCGGTGAATCACCACACGAGAGATCGGTGAGAGGTTAAATTTGTCGAATTCAACTGTTTATGGCCATTTGAAAGGCATTATACGAAAACTGTCTTTCATGTTCCCCAAAAAAAACGAAATGACTTTCCGAACAACCCAATAATTTAATTTCGGAGTTGGGTAGAGTATAAATGAGACTAAGACTCTAAGACTTGCACTATAAAAACTAATGATATATATATATATCGCTATAAAAACTAAAACGATTTTCATAAGAAATTATAAAATAAGCATTGTTTCTTTTAAGAGTGCAGCAAATAGAAAAAATACTCTTTAAAATAACCATGATAAGCTTTTTTTTTTTTTTGTACATACTTAGTAATTATAATATAATACAATCAATGGAACTCAAGGGCAATTGGACATCCCCACGGAAGGACAAGCAAAATACGAGAAAATACGTTCTACGTACGTAGACGTCTTAAACGAAACGAACTGTCAAACTTGCATAGTAATTATAAAGAGAGCCTTCCCCTTCTTTTGTTCAATATTTCACGAACTGTATTTAAATATTTCGTTAGGATCAAAACTGTTTTTGCTTAGTACAATCTAGTGGATATATAAAATTTAGTCGTATAATGTTTCATTGTGTATCGATGAGGCGACATGGAAACCTCTCGACTTATCTGCCTTAGCTAGACTGAGATTGTGACATCTTGGATGACATTCATACCTTCGGTGAACCATGGAAACTGGCTGGAATCGATATTATTCGCCTCAAACAGATTTCTGATAATTTTCCAAGTTAACATAATTGAATAATACGTAGAGATTAACTTATTACTAAAATATTCGAAGGGTGAACCGATTCGACGCAACTGAAAATAGTTCAGCGCAAAATCTCCACACTACATAGATTTATTGTTTGCTTCTGATTCTGAAACTACGGGTATTCTTACAAGCTTCTCGGAATGCTTTCATGAGTTTTAGGGGATATTTTTCTAGTCCGAAATAAGCTTTAAGATTTTTAAAATCGCTTTTGAACACGTGGTAGTTAACGCGCTCTTAAGTTACCTAAGCATTTGGTGTGTTTGCGTTTAAATATTTGGGAAGCTTAACAAAATATGCATATACATATAATCCCATAATGCAATGTTATTAATTTTTGTAGTTTAAAATATTTTTAAAGTCAAAATTAAACTAACTCATTAGTCTTTAATTTTGTAGTTCATACCAGTCTGCTCTTTTCCAGGCTAATGATTTTCTGTGGAGAAGTTATGGTTGTTTATTACCTGGCTTGAAGTTTCATTTCAGAAAACATTTCTGAAACTATATAATGGTCTTCAAAAATGAAAAAGATTTTCAAGGACAACTTTCCTTCTTAATCTCTTTAATATTATGTGGCTTCAAATACGAATTTAACTTCAGAATCCATCTAAAGGTTTAACTTCTATATAAGAGAAGCCCTCTATAAGAGAAGAGAAAAAGAGAAATACTTATTTTTACTAACTTCTCGAGATCATACTTACTAGACTGACTTTTTAAATGTGACCAAAACTCTGTTTCACTGACTTTAAACTCAAACCTTCAAATTGAGACGTTGTGACGAAGCCTCTCGAAATTAGAGAGAATTCTTTTTGACATTGCAATGACATTTATTTCCCTGAATTTCATAATATAAAGCATAGGATTGCATTTAAGTTGGCTCGCTGGGTGATCGCATTAATCATTCACGCAGAAACCAACACAGCTATACCCGTGCTATGCCACTTAATTACAGGTCTCACATAACCTCACTTTGTCGTATCATTGTACGGACATGAGGAATATGTGTGTGTATGTGTGTGCGTTGGGTGTGTGCACAAAAACTTTTGGCTGCTCTCTCCATTGCATTGCATTCATATGCTAACCGGCCAGCATGCATTGAGAAATTTCGCTATTAATAATAATTACATTCAATTTGGTCAATTAAAACTGCATATTTGCAGCAGGCAGCCAGCAAACCAGTATTTATTTATTCAACCATTCATTCACTCAACTCACCCAGAGTTATTTGTATGTGTGTGTGTGTGTATATCCAACGTCTCACTGGTTTAGCTTCGTTGATTTATTCGGTGTTTTCATCATTTGAATGCCACACGCACACAAACACACTACAACAACAACAACAACAATTAGCGAATAGTAACAACAATACATCATGGTCGCTCATGCGACTACAATTGCTGCTTGCATTTTATTGTTATTATTATTCTCGATTTATTTTATGCATGCATTTCGGAATTTTTACTACAGTTAATTTTTCATCTCTGCCACAACCGCTTTGGCATTGAAATCACAAATGTCCCCCTTACCACCGCCTTTCCGACGCCGGTCTGCGCCTAAATTACTTAACTTTTACCTCATTTTACTTCATGTTCTCTCTCACTCGTCTTGCTTTTGCTCTGTGTCAATGAAAGAAATCAATTAGAACGCTTTTGGATGTTTTCTGTATTTCTTTTTTATTCCATACTATAATTCTTCCTTCTTTTTTTTTTTTTTGTTTTGGCATTGTAAACTAATTTCAGCATTTTATGCAAAATTTTGTATTGCTAATTGCCATTCGTTGCAGCGGAATTAATGTAGTTGTGAAAGTCAATCCTCTTGGGGTAGGCAATTAGTTAATAACAGCAATTCATTCAACAGGATTTTTCGAAATTTATGCGCATATATACATTCCTACATACATACATACATATATTTGTAATTTAAACAACTATTTTTGAAGCGTTGAGCAATGGGTGGTTAATTAGAAATATACATACACCCAATGCTAGTCAATTCGGTTTGATATTTGTTACTCGAGCTTTGCTGCACTTTCACCGAAAAAGGGTACTTTTGCTACTTAGAAGGCACTGAGACATTGTTGAAATTTTTTCTTAAAGGTAATCTCCCATTATAAAATCTACCCTATTAATCGTAATTCTTTCCCCTTTTTAACAATTCTTTCGTGACCTGTTTCAAATGAGTTGGTCGAGTTGTGGCATGTTGTTCCGTGGTTGATGGAAGCCATGGAAAACCTGGAGGCTTTGTGCAAAAAAGTGAGGTTTAGTGAGTGTTACCGAAGGAGTGGTACCGAATTAATGGTTAATACGCAGAAACAAGACTTGTGTACAACGGTTATGTATCTACCGACTCATTGCTGCTTGAACGTATGTGTATGGATAAAAACAATTGACCTCAACCTCAAGATTCACCAAAAGAAGAATCGATGGAAGAAGTACAACCAAGGGTTTACTTTGAAGGCTAGAGAGACATATGCCCTTCGATAAAATCCGAATTAAGTCTTGAAGATATGGAGTCCGACTTAAATCAAAATAAGACCAGAAAGCATTTATACACCACATTTATTGTGAGTGCAACGATATCATCCATATATATATTTACTTGCAACTTCACATAAATTTACATTTTAATCCGCTTTTCCATTTTCCCAACTAATGCGATGCACCCGCTGATCCCAATTTATTTGAAATAATAAATTGTATTCTTCACTTAAGCCGCAATTCCTCTGCCAGACAACAAGAAAGATACTACTACCGACTACAACAACAACAACGACATCACGGCAATAAGTTGCAAGCAAAACTTGTACAACACGCCAACGTAAATATTAATTCTACAACAATTAATTTACAACTTGCCACACGTTTCATCACAGTCACCAAGTTGCAACAAAACACTTGCTCAATGCGCACCGGATGCCACCACACGGCGATTGCTAGGAAAGTGGAGTTCATTATTTTGAATTTAACGACCGCCAGTCAGCCAGAGGATTGGGTAGCCAACCCAGTTAGCTGCCGCAGAGCGGCATATGGATGTTGCAACAATGGTGCGAGTGTAACACTCTCCGGTGGAATGCAAGGTGTAAGTAACTTAATCTTTTTCGGAAAATCCAGCTAAGTACCGGTAAGCATGGAAAACTAGTAGCGAAACAGAGCAGTAAATGTAGTAGAGTAGTAAGAGTGCGTCTCTTCTCATTCGCTCAATGAAATAAATCAAGATTATAGCTCAAGACGGCTGAGCCGCATTCAACGCTCTTGTTTCCGTTTTAATTACAAAATTGTGGCGCCCCAAGTGATGCGTGTTTGTGTGCGGAAGTGGTAAGTGCAACACACCTCAGCGACCAGAACAACGCGAATGCTGTCATCTCAACTAAATGGAGAGTAGATTTTTAATATGTCCCGGAACATTCAGCATTTCGCCACCGCTGCTGGTGTTTGCAACACTTTTCCATGTCGCTGCTGACAGCTTTTTTCGCCCCCTGCCTTTTGTGGCGAGCAAAATGAGTATTTATATATTTCGGACACACTCAAACATTCCGAACAAAGGGAAATGCTTTTTTCTAAGCCAATCCACTGTTTGTGCAAGCTTTTTGAATGCCTTCAACTCGCAACTCGCTAAGCCAGGATCATTGGGAAGGAATCCTGCACTGGTGTGCATTTGTCTTTGTCTGTCAAGGGGTTTTGCAAAAGGGATTAGAATGCGCTCTGGATTTTCTGCCTACCTTCCTTGCCGACACTCTTACGACTCGGTTAGATGGCTGACTGGTCGTTTCACGCAATTTGAATTTGCATTTGCATTAGCCGCCTGGCATTTGTGCGAGTTCACAGCTTTGTCAGTTGTTCCGGACCGGTTGTTATTTAAATCCACCACTTACCGGACGAAAGAGCGACTGAGTGATGATGATGATGGGCAAAGAGGTCGAAAGCATAAAGTTGTACTTTTTAATGTGCCGTTATGTACGGTTTGAGTTGGTGATTTTGTGAAAAGTTTTACCAGCTGGACATAATCCAAAAATGTACAGGGTCGGCAACTCGTTGTAGGTGTACTAGAAATTAAGAATTCTAAACTAAAGAGTTTTATTACGAATTTTCTTTTTGTCAAGGATAGTATCGTATACAACAATGACCCTAAAAGCAACAAGAACCTTAATAAAAACGACTTAAATATCTTCTCCCCAACACACATTATCGCAACTTTCAGATTCTATTATAATTCATAAACCTCAATGTGCTAGTCTTCTTAGAGGTTAGAGATACAGATCTATAGAAACATATTCCTGATAGATGAGAAGAAATCGACTAACGCCGCCGAAAACTAGTATTGAAATATTTTCTATAAAATTTCAAGTAATATCTGGTTAAAACTAAATTGTATTTAATATAATATGAACATAGTCAAAACAAAACTCTAGGGAAGCAGATATTTATGTAGGTACATCACTAAAGAGATCTCGAAAGTATTTTAG
Organism: Bactrocera minax; assembly: GCA_021498325.1. Taxonomy (NCBI): domain Eukaryota; kingdom Metazoa; phylum Arthropoda; class Insecta; order Diptera; family Tephritidae; genus Bactrocera; species Bactrocera minax. The sequence goes on from JAKEEE010000133.1 coordinate 92,209, forward strand.
GGAGGATACCTTACCTGGAACGATAATATTTCTGTCACACAAAAGTAAATACCATATTTTCAGTACTCTCTTCAGTTAGTACTCTCTGAAATCTTCTATTTTCCGGGAAACTCAAATATCCGCTCCAGGGAAAGCGCTTTTAACCCCTTACGCATCAAAAAATGCCATCAATTTCTTAGGTCAGTTTCACACACTTTCCAAACACCCATTATGAGTAGTTTTTGTTGTAAATCTACTTTTTTCGAGCCGAGATTAACGGCAGTAGCTTTATGCTTCATTTCAGTTGTAAAGTTTGTTTTAAAAAGTTTTTATACTCACCAACCCCGTAGCATTACTGAATACCAGCGCCCACGCAGCATTCCTTGCAATTAGTCTGAGTTGTAATTTTGTCTTTTATTTCGAAATCCTTTTTGCTTTCCATCATTTTTTATTTTAACCTATTTAACAATGTTTTTGCGCCCCTATTTTGACTCTCGGTTTTGAACTGCCTAAAACCAACACACCGCACCCCTCACATGCTCAGAGCGCGCCCCAAGCACTGACAAATCGCGATTCGCGTAACGAATGCAGCTCGGCGGTAAGCAATTTAATAAGGGTTCGCCCGACCCTCTCATCTTCACTCGCGTATTTATTTATGCACTCAGAAAAGCTCATTCATCTATTCAATGCTTATCTTTAGTCCAATTTATCAGCGGCAGCGAGCGAATACGAACTCCATTGTGGTCGTCGTTTGACTTTGATGGAAAATGCCTGCAATGGTTTGCTCTGTGTACTCGGCCTTCGTCTTTCCACTTTTTATCTGCTCAATAATTTAACGTAAGTCACTACCACACGTTCGGGCGTTTAAACAAGGGTGACACCGGACGTTGCGGCGGCATAGTTTTGTGGCATATCGTAAATAATCCGCTTTTCACGGATTTGAGAATGCCGAAATGTAAATGCACTCACTGCCGAAGAGTCCACCAAGCAAACAGCCAATGCCGGCGAGACAGCCTGGCCATCATCATCATCAGTGACAACAACAACGACCTCAGCCACTGCAGCAGCGAAAGACTAGCGTTCGAAAGTGTGTCTGCATTGAAGTTCTACGATTGTTTGATTTTCAGCTTAGACCACTCCAACTTCTTTTGGGCTTTCATGTGACATCTCTTTTGTTGCATTTCTCCCACTCGATGCTTGCTTTAATACTTACTGCTTTAGCGAAAACCTTTGCGTCCCATAGAGTTCACAATTTCCTGCCTGTTTTCCCACTAAGTCGTTTGCCACTTAATCTAATCCAAACAACAACAAATGCAAAGCATCATGTCCTACCACCCGCTGGTGCTCTACGCTTTCTCTCTGTTACTTAGCACTTCGAATGCATCAAACAGAGTAAACTCTAAGCGCTCCATCGTACAGCTCAACCAAGTCCATGCAACCAGAGCATGGCCCAACGGCAGCTAATACCGCTTATCCGGCAGTTTCCGTCGAGTTGAGAACACGTCACATTACTCTGCATATGAAAATCTGAAACTCCGTATAAGGCAACGCCTCCTCCCCCGCTCCTCATTGTGTGCACGTCCGCGGAGCGTCTAGCACGTACTCGCCCAACGTCACAGGCTTCCTCTTTGTTGTGGCTGATAAATTCATTGGATTTTGCTGTGATTCCATTTGTCAAAGCGTCGCGCGTTCATTAATCATCGCCTCATCGGCACGTCGGCCAGCGAGTCAATCTAGGGGAGCTGGCTGTGTACCTCTCCAGTTTGCCTCTTGTGTGGTTGTTTATTGGTTGTTGATGAAGTTGAGTACTTGGTTGACATGTCATCCGTGGAGTTCAGGTTGGATTGGCTTTTGACTATGATAAGGACGTATTTGTAGATAACTCTAAGCTAAACTAATGGCTCTTCGCTTTTTCTGGACATGTATACGTGTGTGTGGGAGTTGCGGAAGAATAGATAGTGAGATTAGTCTGTATGAAGTTGGAAAGCTAGAAGGGACTTAGCATAGAGAATTAAATAAAATAAACATTTTCACTTGTTTATTATTTATACTTACTCACATGTATATCTCCCCATCAGATAAATTGACTCTAGCTTTCTAAGTATACAAAATGAGGTGAATTGTGAATGCTGAATTGTGAAAGCGTTGCGACATGGGTGATAAATAAAAGAATTTGTATGCATAAAAAATTTATATCAAGTGAGAAGAGTTTTAGATATAAATGTGAGAGCACTTATATCAAAAAATCTTTCAACTAGAGTTGCCACTTTCATAAAAGAAGAAAATTAAATAAAAAATTATTTTCAAATTTCACATCAAATACTACAACTGGGCTGCCAAATAGAAGCAATTTGAGAAAGATGTTGAAGCTTTCCTAGTTTATGGTCAGTTTTCGTTCACAAATGAAATATATACGAATAAGGACAAACGAACTAAATTTCAAACAAATTTTAGCGCTAGGTTGTGTGGACGTGAGCATGTGGAACTATTACTAGAAGTCGAATTTATGAACCAATTTGATTACGTCCAGTTTACGTGGCGTCAAATAGAGTGTAGAGGTATTTTGAAGTCCTACTCAAGTTTGGCTTCAAGAACTCTCGAATCTTTCAAACCTCCGTTTTTTATGAAGCTAGAAATGAACTTAGTTCTTTGCTGGCAGAGGATCTGTATATTCAATCGTTTTCCGCCTCAGATAGCGCATAACTGAGTCTGCAACTTGCCTGGCTATACTGCAGGGAGTTTACTACTTTCGAAAGTTATTAAATCACGCTTTCAAAACTTCTACCAACCCCAATTACACTTCGCGAAGGAACAGCCTTTTCACTGGTAGCAAAATTTACGATGTGCTCCTATAATATTTTTATAAATAATTCATAACACTAAAGTAATTTGCATAATTTTCGTCAAAAATTCACAACATACAAAAATGTCCACCGACAACAAGAACAACAAATAAAATAAAATTAACCAAATCGACGCAATAAATGCGCGCAGATAAAGCTAAAACAACGGGAGCATTGATTGAACGATGTGCCTACAACATAAATGTACTCGTTTGCATTTGTTGTTGTTGCATGGGCAGCAATTATCCATTTATACGCGCTTGCGTACCAGCTCCACCTCCATTTAGCCGCGCTACCCGCGTGCCACCGCCGTTGACAGTAGCAGCAGCCGCGCATGACGATGAATGACAAGCGCGCACAAGACGACATTGCATGAGCGGACATATAATTACGGTATTGTGGACATCCTACAAGCATAAATAAGAAGTTTATTTATGCCAACATCGAATCTGAATTGAGCAGACAACAACAAAAACAACAAAAATTATGTATACTTATTACATTTGAGAGCGAATTGAGGACAATTGCCGCGCATGCGCGCAAGCACTAGAGATGTGTATACTACAAGGATTGCGGAAAGTGTTGATCGGGTAATCGCTGAAATCGGTTTGCATAATTTTCTCTTCACACTTATGTGGATGTGAAAGAGTTCCATAAGCAATGATGTTGCACGCTTGAAATGCATTTGATAATGGCAAAGTTTCGGCTTCCTGGAATCACCGTCGAACGGCTATATTGAAAGGGTGATGAGTCAAAATATCAAAATAACACCTTTTTTTTACACTGAAATACATATTTAATAAAGCCTGAAAAAGAGAAAATCCATTCTTTTTTCTTTATTCCAAAATAAATTTGCAAAGTTAGACTTGTTGTGAGAGTTCAAGACAAAAGTGTTAAATTCCACTTGAATAAAATTATAACTATCCAAATTAAGTCAATCGTAGAATTATCGATTTTGCACTCGAAAAGCTTTAGCACCTCCCTAACCAACATTGACCGGCTTTGCGACACGAGCACAAAAGGCGTGCTACAGCAGCTCAAGAGCAACAATAATAACAACAGTAGGAAGAATATGGCGAACCCGACCGCAAGACGAAAATTAAATTAATGCACGTAATTATTGGTAATTTTTATTTTTGGCGATCCAAGAAATTGATTCCTCTCATAACTTATGCAAATTTCACATTCACTGGTGCGCAGTAAGTTTGACCGTCTGCGCAAATGGTCAGTCGCGAATTCGCGTTTCGTGTCAAGTCGCTGTTACGCATTTACTACACGAATGCAAGCAGAAGTGCACAAGTATGCATTGGTGTGTGTGTGTGTGTGTGTGTGTGCGAAACATCAGTGCGCTTGCGCCTGGTCGGAAGGCGACCATCAATCGTGTTTGCATGTTCAGCTGCCAGAAATGATTCACTTTTTGGAGCTCAATGTGTTCGCTCCGACCTTTTTTCTTTGTAAATTCCATGAAACAAGTTATGTGTACACATTTGGGACAAGCAAATTTTTAATTTACCACATTGTTAAGCAATTAATTAGAAAACGTCTTGTAAGCCCTGACATTTTTGTTCAGAGAATTTTAAAAGCTGACGTGTACATTGTGTTTTGTTCATTGTTTGAAACAAGCACCCAAATGGGACGGAGAGTAATTTCTAAAATTAGCAAAGTGTTCTCACAAAACCTTTTAATGTTTTGAAATAATGTTAATTAAGTAAATTGCTTAAAAATTTAAACACAAACTCGATGTGGTATGCTAATTTTTATAAATAAAATAATAGCTTCTTTCAACCACTCGGTGAGTCCTTGTCAACACTTGTTTGTTTTAACCATTTCCGCCTCTTTGCAGGGCAGGGTTAAACCTCTGAGGAAATTTTCAGCAAGAGGAGATTTACAGCTCAGTTCGACCGTTTAATAGCGAAATTTTTTCCAAATATTAATCTTAAAGTTCTAGGTAGCTGGATCTCTGAGACGGCTATATAGAGAGTCTCTCTGGAATTTCTGTTGCACTATTTATAACATCTGCATCTATATTGATGATCTAAAAGTTCAAGCACTCGCGTAGAGTCCTTTGGGTCAAGTCTTGAGGCGTTTCTAGAGATGTCAGTCGATCAAAAGCCAAAATGAAATACAATAACACAGCTGCTTTGGCATGAAATTTACCTGTGAGATATCACCACGGCGTAAGCAGCAAGAATCGGTAGGGAACACTTTATAATTTACGATTCTCCTGCAATGTCATAGAAAAGTGATATGTAGTGAATATGTATCATTTCGTTTGAAATCTGGTTCAGCTACTTTCTAGCTTTCTGGCAAGTTGAAGATCAAAAGAATTATTATCAGTAATGTTTTCAAATTCTCACAATATTTTTTCTCTTTAAAATTCATCAGATTATTTTTCGTAATCACCACAGAAATTGAGTTGACCACAAAATGCAGCTATTTATTCGTTCGTAAGTCGGTATCAACACGAAGCACTACACGACATCAAAAGCTTCAGTCAACACTAAAGAGGTCTCCTTCTTTCTCAACAGCTATTACCACTATAAATACTTCTGCCTTTGTAGTGTCAGTATCCATTCGGAGAATTACATCTTAACCAGTATATTATATATGCTATATTAATCTTAATATAATTCCAATTGCATTAAAAGGGCATTTTACAATAGTTCTGAATTGCCAGCTCAGTCAGTCTTCTCATTTATTTTCAAGACATAGTTCAGGATGCTGAATTTTTCTTCTGATAAATCTGGTTCTTGGTAGACAAACTTGCCTCCAATTTGGAAATTATTAATCCCAATACTGACGTGAGAGCCAAGACTTGATAACTTTGATTGGTTTTATGTTGACTGGAGATATTTCTTCTTTCCCTCATTCCACCAAAGACCGATTTGCTACGCTTCTTTAACCAATTTAGAAAATGCTGAGTTAAAAACAGTGACCTATGAATATATTCGTGACAATATCATGATGTCTACTGTACAATAGTAATGTTGCAACTCAGAAAACTTCAAATAGTTTCGGTCTCCGAAGAAGTCAAATCAAGAAAATCATTCAAAGAAGGGACTCTTAACGCAGAAATATTGTGGATGTAAGCTTCCAATCCTCTTCTAAAAGGTGTAGTCGAGAATGAACACTGCATCAACCCCTTTAGATCAACAGATCTGTCTTGAAAAAGATAATAATTTTCTACACAAAATTTATTCATCTGAAGTAAACGTGCAAAAAATCCGCTGCATGGAAGTAATATGACAATAATAGCAATACCAGAAATAATGGAATGCAATATAAAAACGCTGCAGGTAATGAAAAATGTATTCGTTTTGATTTTCAACTGCTTTATGGCAATTTCGATATGAATTCAATGCGAAAAAGCCTCATACAACGAACGACCCATCGCCCTACACACATATCCTCACACTTTGCATAATAAAATAGCTATGCCGCTTGTACCATATATCTCATAAAATACAGTAAATATTACAACAAAAACAATAAGAAACGCAACTGTTACATGCAAGCGGCTATGTGGCGCCACAGCAGGACACACAGCTCCAGCAGCTACAAGCGGATTAATTTATTATTAAATATTCACTGGGATCGCCATGCGGCAGTTAACTGGCCTGATGGCGACGCGGCAGGCAGCTGAGCGATAAAAAGGACACCAATCAGCCGCCGGAGACGGGCAGTGCGCCCTGCAACACACGCGCTTGCCACTGCACCGCCGCCGCCGTTGCTGGTGTTTGGCTGTTGCTGCTGGCGATTTATTAAATGCACGTCATGTTGAAACTAATAAACTACAACAAAAAAGGACTGCGCGCACAAAACGGTAAAATATAAATGACATTAAAATGCCTTTAAACAAATAAAAAGTGCGTGAATTTGATTGGGCAAAAAATGCACACCGATTGTGTTGGCTTTCACACGTGCGCCTGCACCGCTGCGCCACACACGCCACCACCAAGATGCAACACACACACATACATCTAACATATGTGCAGAGAGTGCATAAATACCACTCGCGCTGATAAGCATGCAATTGTATACAGACATGAGTGTTTGTGTGTGTGTGTGTGTGTGTGTGTGTGTGCCACTTTGAGCGCCGAGTAAATTATTCGTGGTTGCCACACGTAAGGCGCTCCAATAGCGTAGCTCCACAGCATCACTGCCAGACTTTAATGTATATTTTATTGCAACCGTTTATTTGTTTTTCAATTCCATTTGTTTCAACATTTTCTCATTAAACGTTTATTGGAATCTGGTAGTGAAGAATCGGAGTTGTTGCCGCGACTGCGAATGCTGCTGTTCTGTGACAACAACAACAACAACAACAACGACAGGGAGCTATGATTTATTTACATGCACCCCATAGCCTCACTTACCGCCTCGCCGCCAATTCGGTCAGATTCGAGTACCCGCTCGTACCTGTTGTGCTGCATCAGCAGCAGAGAGTGAACGCGAAATAATAAAAATCAGTTGAGAATAAAAACAGCAGTCCTTCTTTTTTCCAATTTGACTGCAATTCCAATTCCAATTTCTTGACCACCCGCTGATTTTTATTAATCATTCGCCCATTGGTCACAACTCGTATGCTGGATAGTGCTTTAAATGCTTCGACATACATGAATACATATGTATTCACATGGCCTTTTCGATTTTAAAAGACATGATAGGAGATGACTTGATTTCTACATTCAAATTAAACTCGCCATAGTTATACGTTTTTCCTACAAGGCTCTCAAGGGACTCAAAATAAAAAAAAATTTGGCTTCGTAATTTTTTTTCTAATAATATGAATTTACTAGAAGCGTTCCCATTAATTTCCTAAGTATTTCTTTGCATCAATCCAAATTTTGCAATGTGCTCTACTTCCGTATGGGCTTCCATTTATTAATAGATCGTTTCTACCTTTTGACTGCTGATATGGCTGCGGGTTCTGCCACTATCTTACCAAAACCAGAGATCGCCTAAGCTCGTATCTTCATTTTCCCACAGTAAAAAGTGTTTTTGTGCTCCTAAAGCATACAAATTTCATCAAAAAATCTTTTTCAACAACATTCTAAAGAAATGAAATCATAACTCGATAACTGAGACTAAGTGCACATATTAATCCAGGAAATAATTGCGTTTTGGTCTAAGCAATACTATAATATCAATGGACACATTTTAGAATAAATATGCGTATATACAAGTCAAACAAGGTATTAGTCGAGTCATTACTATGATTGATTCGTAACTTCGACCGACCGGTTTAATTTGGATATAGGTCCTCATAAAAAGTGAGGAAAATTTTCAAAAGATTTATACTAATTATCTATCTCCTGTTTCTACAGATCAACGTTTACTGTTGGATTTAAATTTTTTTCATTTTTTCAATGAAATAATTGAAATGATTTAAATAAGAATTGAAATAAGAATGTATTCTTTTACCTTGACTAAAAGACATTTATGAGTGTTATTCAAATATCACAGGCCGGCCAAGCGACTTTGGTTCATTAGAAGCATTTCTTCAATCGATAATATACTGAGAGGCTTAATAATGCTTTCCGTGAATCGACCGGTGGAAGAAACCAACATCTGGGCTGTCATATTTAGCGCCAGCCGGTATTAAGGACTCATCAGAGATAGCCGGATAGAACTACTCGAAGAACTCGAAACTAAGTGCGTAAATAAATCATTGAACACAGCGAGAAACAACCCAACTAATTGAGCTCAATACATGTTGTTAGAAATTTTCATTTCAAACCCATTATACGCGAAAAAATGAAGCGCGATTCCAATGACAAGCATTTAAATTAAATAGTGGGGAAAGGGGTGGACAAAAAAAAGACTGGCGCAATGAATGTTTCAATTTGTGTTATTCCTTTCATGGCTATCGAGTGTGCTTCTTCATAAGTGCAGCTGAGAGATATTAGGAAAATACATTTGAAGTAGGAGGAACCAACAACAACTAAATAGTGATTAATTATGTTACAGACGCTGAAATAATTAGAAGAACAATAGTGGTTGTGAGTGAACCACTTTAGGCATACGACCAAGTAAAATACACACTGTTATGTTTATTCAAGCCACATCCATGTACACGACTAAATGAGCATGAAGGAAATACGAGCCATTGGATGTTCCATTATTGAAAAGCATTGCCGGTCCTCGGTCGAAATTTCCTAACAAAACACCAGCCAATGAAAGAAACACCGAATGCCAGGCAAATTAAACAAACCATAAATGAGATATCACCAACAAACGCCAAATGACACCTAAAATATATACTTACACATACATATACACACACACATAGAGGCAGCGCGCTCATATATTAGAGAGATATTAATGGGTTCAGCAACGCAAGTCGACCTTTGTGGTGGCGGCGTGTGACTCAATTAATCCACCAGCGCTTGAGAATGCACAAATAAAACTGAAAATTAATTTTGAAAAATTGTTAAATATAAAAATCATATGATATATATGCGTTCACGGTCCATGACATACATAAGCCAAGCTGGTTTTTGCTAGATTTAATTTTTATTTCTTTATTTACTTAGCTCTGGTTGGAAATTTGCATTTTTGCAATTATATAAAAAGCACGTGCACATTGAAGGCAGGGAAAAAATCAAATTAAAACGCAAATAAAATAATGTACCTATAAAAAGCCGCAATCAAAAAAGAAGCAAAATTACAAAAACGACATAAATATTGTCACACTTGCGCTTTTTAATGGCGATCCGCGACCTCTTTCCAAGCAACCAATTGCGGTGGCTAATGCTTTGAGTGCTAAACTCAGCTGCACTGTGGTACAATTAGCGAATTTTGTGCGCAAAAATTTCTATGTATAAGCAATTTAGTGAAGAATGATACAAGGTGTCTCACTGCACTTTAAAATAAAGAATTATCATTTTATATTTGTGTTTAATATACAGTGAGCTCCAAAAGCACTTTAATCATGAAGCAATGGACCTAAACAGTTTCTCGCGCTAATCTCGAACAGTCTCTATTGCGATAACTCTTCCGTAAGCAGAATAAATATTTCATCCTGCTAAATGTCGCCCCAGATCTGAACTTTCATAAGCTGGTCTTACATTTCAAAACTAAACGCAACTTCTATTCATAACTGCTCTGTGCAGCTGTAGATTCAAATCTGAGGAAACTTTTGGTTCGCCACGCATTATTAATATCCCAAGAATTTCATCTGTAATTAATTACCCTCATCAAAACCATTTGAAAAATCTTTGGGAGTCTTATTTTTAGAAATTTGGCGGTTAACAAGTGGATTTTGTTGTGAGGTAACAAGGTAACAAGGAATTTAATTATACGGTAGCCTACAACTCTGCTATGTTTTCCCTTTTCAAGTTGCACTAGAGATCCCAGATCCCACACAGTTTATGAAAATGTTCAACAACATTATTCATGAAGTTATTGTGAAAATAAAGCTGTATATAATTAAGGATTTTTTTGTACCTTGGGGGAGATACGTTATTCTTTAAGAATACGCCTAATAGCACACTTTATTAACAAAAGTCAAAAGTGTTGCCTACATTTAGGGTATTATAGTATATAATTAGAATGAAATCGGTCAAAACATTTGTTCTCTTCGATCAGCACCATTGTCCTTATCTCGACTTCTAACGAAATAAGAATTATATTTAAAAAATTTCTTTCAGGCTTTTTTAGCCAAAACCTTACTTAGCCTCGAAGCCCTTGCACGAAAGCTTTATGGATCAGTACCACCCACAATTAGGAGAGATCCATTATATATACTTTTATTAATTTCTTAAATCGTGTTTGCTCTCCCTTAGGACACAGCGCACTCAAGCCTTAAGCCGTGTTGCTGGCTCGTTGATAGCCTTTGTAAAACTTCGCACCCGCCCAACCCGCTGGTGTTGCCATTTGAATCGAGGCGATGGCTATGACCATTGCCATTATTGCCGCCGGCACGGTTGAGTATTTATTGTCACAGCACTTTTGGCATTTGTCGTTTCGCATTTACACGCCGCCCATTGCGCTGTCAGCTTCGCTGGGTTGCGGCAGTTTATTTGCACATTATTAAATCGTTAATTATTGTGTGCTTTGTCGTCTACATGTTTGTTGGTATGTGTGTGTGTGTGCTTTTATATTTATTTATTATACATTTATTATTGCTTTTATTTATTTACATTTACACACTCAAATACATATGTATGTATGTGTTTGCGCGACACTTTCCGCTGCTGTTGAACACTTTTGTGCTTCACTTCCTTTTTTATTGCTATTAAATATGTTTGCTCCTTTTGTCGTCCATTTTGTGAATGTAATTTATGCGCGCGTTTAAATACATTTCGCATTCATAATCGGAGCACATTGTGGCGGCGCAATAATACGCGCGTAATGATAATCGTCATTGTTCACTTCATGGTTTTCGCGGTGTTGACTAAATGCCATTGCTGCCATTGATGCTGCTGCTGCCACTGGCAGCCGAGTGTTTGCGCTTGCGGTAGTTGCAGTATTTGTGTGCGTGCGTGTGTGTATGTGTGTGTACGTGCAACAAAAGTATGTAAATACGTTTTCTGTGGCGGTTTATGCGTTTCTCGCTTCACAGACGGTGTAAATGACGGGAAACTGTAACTACTCGGGAATGTGATAAAATTGCCAAAGGCTTCGAGAGAAGGTCCGGTGCGAACCAAGGCAGACTTAGAGCCACACTAAACTAAAGGGTAAGTAAGAGAGAATAATCACAATTTTAGAGCTGAAAATTGTTCTTGAAAAAAAAGAATAGGAAGATTTCCAGTTATTTAGAAGAGAATGCGGAGTTGTATGGCGACTAGGGAAAAAAATATTTTAAAAATTATTCTACACATCAGAAACTACTGCATATATATTTATAGCATATTTCTAAAAATAATGAAATAATTATTTAAAATTCCGCTTCGCATTTCCAGCAGCGAAATTCCCACTGGGTCAGCGATTAAGTATTTAAAAGTGCTTCGCATTCATATTTCCATGCTGTGTGAAAATTTGGTGACATTTGACTTTTCATGCGCGGGCAATAACCCGCAAGAGCGTTAAAATCCTCCCGGTTGCAAGTGAATGCAGAAGCTCAGCATTGTAAGTCAGCTGTACTGTGTGGGCGCCACGCAGACTCACACCCACACACATGAACGCACTTGTGTTCGTATGTTTGGCGAAGTGTGTTCTGCAAAAATTTTAATGTCATTTTACTTTTCATTGTTGCTGCAGCTTTCGCTGTTTCACTGAATTATTAACCATTTTATTGCTTTGTTGTAAAAAGTACGAAAAAGGAAAAATAAATATGGATTTATTATTTTTATTATCATCACGCAGACTGATGCATTTTACAGCACATTCCTGTTGTTGTTGATGTTTTTTCCGCCGTAATTATTTACATTTGTTGACTTTTTTATGAAGTCCCAGCTGATTTATATACTCTGGAGCCCAACCACTGGGCCAAACCTCCACTGGCACGAAGACTAACGTCGGGGCATTTCGGAGGGCATTTCCAGCAATAACAAGTAAGGTTGTTGCTGTCTTCATTTGAAATATTAAACGTTGATAATACTATTAAGCGAACTTATCCATTAAATTTGAATGGCTTAACGCCGCCAAGTCGTTGGAAACATTAAAGTAATTACAACCAGAAAATTGGCTTGTACGTGTTCTTTTTCTTAAGAAAATAATACAGAAACGCGGCATCATTATACATCCTTAAGATGGTACATAGAATACAAGGTTATACCACCCGTGTTGTGAGACCATGGAGCAATTCGTATTGTTGCCAGATTTGCGAAAAAGAAGCTACTATTTCTCGCTTTTGTTTTTGCCCTTCAGAATCGACAAATCTACGTCACAATAGCTCAAAAAATTTTTCGCAATTGAATATCGGAAAATTTACCTCCAACCCTATTTGTATGAGGCCCCAAAAGTCTATACCAGTCTAAAGTCTATACCAGCTGAAGGCAGTATCCGACAACAAATAAATTATCTGTCTCATTGGTAGTGTTTTCTTTATGTTATTCAGAGTAACGGTATTACTCTTCAACACAAAAGATAATTAATTCAGCAGCCAATCGAAGCGAGAAAGCTTTAACTTCCTCTCTTGTGGAGCCCCTTGTACCACATATACAGTTTGAAAATTCTTTTGAACTGCGCACCACATCTCCACTTGAAGGTTAAAAGGACGTATCTCATAAATTATTTTAGGCATCTTAGCTCAGTCCAAACATTAGTAATAGATGCTATGGTGTGAAAATCGACAAAAACAGGTAGTAACCACACTCATACCTCACATAAAGAACTTAGAAAAGGTGAATAACCATCGCATAAAGATTTAGTAAAATCGGATCACAGGAAGCCATAGAAAACCATTTTGAATCGCATCTGCAGTTTGACTTTTCTATCGAAGGTTGCTCTATAAATGGTCAAAAATGATTCAAATCTTTCCTTAGTCCACCATACACCGAAGAGGAAAATTTTCCCCTTTATTGGTTGCGTTCAATATCCATAAAATATTTATAAAATTTGCTAAAATGTTTGCATTACAAAAACAACAGAGACCTTCACTCACCGCTCACATATAGTGAATATATTCACTTCTGTCATCTGCATGATACTATATATATGGAGAAGTATGTGAGACATCTAAGTAAAATTAGTTCTAATATTTGGCTTAGTTTGATTTGGTTGGTGTGAAAAATTTACGATATCGATCCACATCTTCCATAGCTTCATATTTAGTATTAACTTCTATTCATTTAGTAGGTTTTTAACACAAATATTTCAGAAAATAAGCTCGGTATTATGATAAAATTCCAATAGAATTCACACTTTCTTCAAACGATTGAAATAGATTCAATAACCGACATTCTTTTAGTAGCGCTCGGCAGCCACTTCGAGACATTTCACCCTTCAAGTTGGCTCGCGCACGAACTTGTCCCCTCCTTATTCGTTTAATGTGCTGTTATGCTCTGGCATTATGGCGTGCGTAATATCCTTGTATAAATGTGTACCATTTCATTTTAATGAAAAATATAAAAATGGTATTCTTAATTTCATTAAATATTAAAGCGAATAATTTTTAATTGGAATTATCAAGTATTTTTACGCACACACACGCACATCAAACACATAAAGCCGCGCACAGCTGTCAACTACTTACTTGTGTGCGCATGTGTGTGTGTGTGTGTGTGTGTGAAAAAATGTGCGAATGTGATATCCGAGTGTGTGCAAATGCCATTGCAATTAAAGCAACAGCGTGTAATTACGGACACTCGCTGCACTTTCAGTGACATGTGGGTAATTGTCACAGAAATTCAAAATAATAAATGGAAAAATTATTGAAAAATTCGCACGTTTGCAATTTATTAGCATTTTTCATCATGCTCTCACTACAACAATGCTTACAGATGTGTACACGCAATGGCTTGACGCCAGCTTTATTCTAGGAAAGTCAGCGGTGAATAAGCAAACTTGAAGCCAAGTTGATAAATTGTTGGTAAAAAGCAATCTCATAATTAAGATCTTCATTAGGCCGATGCAAATTAATTGCAGGCGATCAATCTTGCAGGCACAGCGAAAGCCTCGATTAAGGCCCCTCACCTAGTCGGTGTGCCTTCGCTTTTAAGCCCGTGTGTGTGTGAGAGTGTGCGCGTGTACGCGTGTGCGCTGGTGACGCCAGACAGCACTGGACCAATTTTAGCGATTCTAAAACGACCATTCACCACACAGCAGTGGGCTAATCGACTAACTACGCGCGTTCTATTGCGCGCTCCTTTGTTTCTGCGTGCAATGTGTGTTTTTGTTTTTGTTATCCACCCCGCTGTTTTAGTCATTAATTAATCAACAAGCCGTGCCCATATTGGCTACAAAGTAAACGAGAATATGTGGCACTTATTGCTGCATATGCGAGCTGCGTGCCACCACATGTTGCATACCACTTACTCAACGCCGACAACCTGCTGTTCACACTAAAAAAATTGACCAACAACTAAAACTATGAAAAAATAGCAAATGATAATTTGTTTAAATCGCTGCCACGAGAAAATAACATTCCAAAGATAATTAAAAATCTAAAATAGTGGTAATCAAATATTTATATCGCAAACATACATACATATATTCAGACACTAACATACACACCGATAAAATTCTCATGAAATCCATTAGTTTTGTAATATGGGTGATTCGCAACCACAACAACAACACATGCAACAACACAGTTCGCTTTGGCTTTCGATTAGCTTTACGAGCACCTCAATGGCAGCTTGAGGCGGCTCAGAGCGATTTAATTTATATTCTCTGGTAGTTTAACGACAATGATTCATTTTTCAAACTCAAATGTTTTGAATTCGTGTATTTGTTATAACGTTAAGTAAAAATAAGTTAAAACTTTCCTAAGCCTTTGCGCATTTATCAAATTTTTAATGAATTTTGCGTAGCTGATGTTCGGCAATTTATTAACAAAATTAAGAAAGATTAAGCGCTCATTTAAATATATGCGGCTTAGTGAGGATTATTAATTCCAATTTGGTAATTCTCTAATTTTCGAACTAGTACGACAGAAGATCAGCAAACTCTGAATCCAACGCAACTGAGGTTCTCACTATGCAAACTCCTTTACCAATAATGGGATATTTAAAACCCCTGGACGAGATACTTGGAACAGGCTAAAAATTCAGTTGTTCGTGATTATTATGGGATCGTCTCGAAATCTAGAAGCTCATATCCAATTCGATCCCGTTTTGATAGATGCAAGGCATGGTTCCGGGGTTCTAAAATTGTTTCCAATCTGAGAACCGGTCAGGCAACTTTCTAACCGTAGCCAAGATAAGGGCACGCCTAGAAGCGGTTAAAAGAGATTTGATGGCAGATATCCAGAGCATATTTACACCATAGAGAGAAACCTGTACCAATTTGTGGATTGGAATCTTAAGCTAAACTCACTGAAAAGCTTAATAATCCCCACCTGAATTCGAAAACGGAAACGGTCAAATCTTATGCATCTTACAGCATATGGTCTACTGAAATCATGCCTGCCGATTTAAGTTTATCTAAGCTTCGTAATATTGAACAATATATAAAGTTCTCTCAAGTTTATTGTGTGAAGTCTGCAGATCGAAGAAAATACCTCTTTAAAATCGAATGTTAAATCATTTATGCTAACGAGTCGTACATAGAATTAAGTAACAACTTCTCTCTCGGCTTTATATCAATCTCTCATTCAGCGCGACCTAATATGTGGTAGGAACTCTTAGCAATTTCAGAATCCGATGGAACGACTCTTTTTATGTTTAAGAAAATGTTTCTGGGTGGTAAAACCACAAAAGATGTAAAGATGAGCTTTCCGAGCTACGCATATAACGACATTAATGTTGTCCCCGAAATAAAAATCAACGATTAAACTGTCCAGGTCATATTCATAGAATCGATACAGAGTTTAGCGCTGTGAAAAGGTCTAATGGTAGATGCAAGAAAGGTAGGAAACTCAGCTGCATTGTTAAAGAGTTAGTGGAGAAGTGCCTAGCTTTGATGGACTTGGCAGAAATCGCTTTGGTGTTTACAGCGTCGATGAAGAATGATACAATTTCGACTTGCTAGTAATCACTACTTGAAACACAAATTTGCTTTCTCAAAATTTGAGTATTTTTCAAGGAATTTTTAAATTCCCAAAAATTTAATCTGCGAGGCATTTTGACAATTTCACCAGGAAAAACTCTACGCAGTAGCAAATCGTAAGCAACAAAATTCAACAGATCAAACAGAATAATTTAGCCTTCCAATAGTGTTAAATCCTTTAATTTCAACCCATCACTCATTAATTTGGACTCGCTTGCAAAATTAAACCTAAACAAACAGAATTGCTGGCAACAACGCACTTTGTAATTCTCAGTCCATTCGTCCATGCATCGTTGCACATTTTCACTTGCGCTGGAGTGATCACAAGCGCTCAAAAGCATGCAAACTCCTCCTCAAAACTCCTCTTTCATGCAAACCGATACAAATGTCCGTCACGGCAGCAAAGTAGAATAACAACAGCAACAGCAACAGCAACAAAAGCAAAAACAAAGGCAATGGTGTAGAATATCAAATTAAGGCATTGACACAAAACCAATACAAAATTCTAACACACCAACGTTTACACACACACGCGCACACATGCCGGCAAGTGACATAAATACATCTAGGGTCCAAAGATGTCAATCGTCGGCTCGAAGGCCGTCACTTGCCGAAGCTCGTGCTCACCATCGCTGGCAACGACAAGCAGGCGAATTTGTTTTATGCAGAGCAAGCTGTCGCCTTTTGTGAAAGTTTAGAACTTTCTGCGAAACTACAAAACCGCATTAGCAAGCACACACACACACACACATACGTACACGTGTGCGAGCATGTTTTCGCATAAAAATCAATGTGTAAATACCAGCAAACCCCGAACCCACTGAATTAATGTCACCGTCCGTTGCTCACTCGCCGGCCGCCACAGTTTGATGTGGCAAATATATTTACACACTAGTGCGATTCCGAAGTGAGTGGTTTCCTTGTACTTTGAGTGCTCCAAATTGCCTGTCACAAATAAACGATAAATATGCATGAGGTTATTTGCCCTAGAGTAGGCAATGGCTACTGGTGTTTATGTTAATACTATGCATATTGCCGCAGAAATACCCGTATCATTAATTTAGTATAAAGTGCAAATGCGGTTATAAAATACTAGCTTTGATATAGCTTGCATAAATCAGGTAGGCAGCGGTGTATATATATTACATATTAGATTATATTATATCAGGTATTCTTGTTAATAAATCTCTGTTAATTTTTTATAGTATATAATTCTCCACGAATTTCACACGAAGATTAATGACTGGAATAGCCTTCGGTCGACCATAAAATCGGTAATCCATGCCGATTACTTAGACTCGAGTGTCTTGTGAAGATTGCATTTCTCATCTCTTTAAACGTATAGAAACAAATGTTTAATATCCGATAATCATGTAAGAGTTGCCAATTTTATAAAAAAGAAGTATGTTAAAAATACAGCTGCTTAATCAAAAGAATTCAGAAATACTTCAGAGAGCTCAAAATTTGTATATAATGTATGTCTCAAGAGTGGTCTTAATTATTTCGGTAAAAAGCATCTAGGGCATATATGAACAATTGTGAAAATATATTTTAAAAAATTTATATAACACTGACTACATAGGCAAGTTTCGAGAGATTTTGAAAAATAAATACGAGTAAAAAGTTAATGCCAGTTTCGAAAATAAATAATCAGCTCAGAAAATTTTGAAAATTAAGTTCCAAATTTTTTAAAATCATTATTTATGAGCAAATCCGTTTACTTTTCCTTGAACAACCATTGAAGCTCAGCATATAAACCGGTCAAACAGGTTTCTTCCTGAAGAACTTCTTCACTTATTTATGATAATGATGAGATTGCAAAAATATATTTCTACTAAGTAATTACTTTCTATAATTGAAGTAATTATTTTCTTGTATTATCAAAATTAAATAAACCCCGCAGACTTCTAATACCGTCACAATTCCCCCACAATCAACCACAAAACGATGTAACAAGCAATTAAATCCTTGTGTAGAACATTAAAGTCCCGAAATTGCGGCCAATAACTGAAGAAAGTGAAAACTGGCAACAATCGTTAGCAGAAAAGTTTAAACGCGCCAGCTGTGAATTGTACTAATGAATAGGAAATGACACACAACAACACTACGATGCTACAAAACAACAAATACATACACATATATATGGTAGCTGTTGCTGCTGCTTATGCCAGCGACATGTGACATAAGTGAATTGTCACTCAACACTCATGACAAAAGTTTCTTCCGCCGCTGTCGACAACGACGGCGTTGGCTGTGCCACCGCTCCACAGTTTCGGCGGCGACGGTGGAATTTGCGACAGTTTCACGCAGTAGGGAGGCGAAACTTGTAACGAGGTCATTTAAGGTTGTCAGAGCGCAGTGACACGCCCACACGCCCACACACTTTCCCAAACTCACATACTTACGCGCAAACTCAGCTACTCACACTCGCCAGTTAGAGTGAAATTGTGTTGACAGGGTGGTCGCAAGGCAATAGATTATGGAAATATTTCGTATGGAGACATTAGTGTAGAGGAATTCTTTCAATAATAAAGGTCTTAATACATAAAGCACATAAAATTATATTACCAAACCAAACATATGCAAATTTTTATTTTTTATTTGCCCTTAGAATGTTTTAACAGAGCCACCAAAAGGCTCAAATCGAGTGTTATTAGATAATTTCTATATTCTATATTCCATCGCCTGTAGTATAACCTACCCTCCCCCCTATTCATATAGCTCAGCCGCAGCTCAAACCTCAATTGAAAAATTGTTTATCTCACTTAAGCAATCTATCATCGTCTTATCTAACCTCACTTAGCCCCCTCTGAGTATGCAATTACAATTTGGTCTATGCTATAAATCTTTAAAGCGCCAAATTAAGCCTTAACGCACTAAAAAATATAGATAATTGCTTCGGAGAATCCTTTACAAGCCCGATCAAATACAATTAAAATTTTTCATAACGCTAGTAATTCCAAACCTTTTAAAATAATTGGTTTAACCCTGTACGGAGCACCCTGTACAACATGCATTCATAACATTCCCAAGCGTCCATGTGTCTGCTTTAAGTAGGTGTAGATTTGCGAATTGCCATGTTGTAACTCACATTACATTGATTAACATGATAGGCGGCCCTTGGGAATTGCTGCAGAGCAGAACGGTATTAGCAGCGTGAAAACGCCAATAAAAGCTTTTAGCGCTACAAATACATATTCATGAGGATACTCACAAACATTTTGGCTACACTTCATTAGTTAACTGATATCTTTCAGGAAGAAGAAAGTTATGTAAATATTGCGCCCGCAAAGAAAAGAGAAAACTTTTGCTGTCAATATCGATAATAGGCTCCTTCCGAAGATTGAATAAAGAAAAGTAATAAATAGATCCGCAAATCAAAAAAATTTTACCCGAAAAATATACGCCGAACATGCCTGTGCTTGTGTGTGCAAATTCTTACAAATTACAACATTTTTAACCTTTAACATATTATGCAACAGAGGGCTCAATAACAAGCAGATATCTCTCTTTTCATAAGCTCAGAGGCTCTCCTTCCTTCGTGTGATTGCGTGTGTTTGTGACATGCCAATTATGGCAAATGAAAGCGCCAACGTACACAACATTATTTCATTTGTATGCGCCTCTACATAGAGCTCCAAGTAGAAATGAAAAGGAATAAATATGCATGACACACAAAAGGCCAAAAGGATTGTCAACACATTGTCAATAAACACCGAGCTCTCACTGCTGGCACAGACCAGCTCCGCTTTGGCCCTATGCCCTTGTGGTATCCCTTTTCCAACGGCACAATTCTGAAGCGAAAATTGCGGCTGTCAACTACGGTTTCGATTTCTGAGCAGTTGAAGAAAAGTAAAAATATGTTATCAACAGCTAAGACCACGAAGAGCAAAAAAAGCAAAAAGAAATCGAATATATGTGGCATGAATGAAAGCTGTGCTGTACGCACACTTGACACTTGTCAAATTGCTGTTGACTTGCTGGTAGGGTCTATCGTGGAGAGTGCCAATGGCACAGTAATAAAATTAAATTGATTTCTTGCAAATGAGACAGCTCAAAAAGGCTTGAGGTTATCTATCAGTGCAATGAAGTGAGTGAAATGAAACACAGTGGGGCTTCGAAGCAAAAATTTTTTAGCAAAAATTAATGAAAACTAATTATAATATTAATTTCGCTCTATTAAGTGTCAATAACCTCTGAACAAGATACAAGATTTTCTATATTCTTGTCCAGCTTTCTTCTGATTTTCAAATCATTATTCTTATATCTAGACTTAAAGTACAACAAACAACTATCCGAATTCCATTCTTCTTCCATTCTTTCCATTGAAAGCTTCCAGTTAATTTCGAGTTTAGCTATTTTCACTTAAACGCCAGACGCCCTTTCTCGATCTGAAGCCAAATTCTTCAGAGAATGAAAACATTAAAATGATCCACTGTATGGATTGTCCTTGATTGACTGCGTGGTTGAAATCTGTGATTTGATGAGCGCAGTTGTCACTTTAATGACTTTTGACATTACCAAAGAGCAGCGTTCTTACCTCTCACCTTATTTATTTGTTGGAGCTCAAGAGCCGTACATGCTGAAATGTCAAGTTTGTCTATTACTTTTTTGAAAAGAAGAGTGTTATGCATACAATTAAAATCATTATGGGATATTATACTAGGAAATAAGTGAGATTAATAATCATATAGAAAGATAAAATTAATAAGAGCATTAAAGTGTTAATGAAACTGAGAAAACATTGAACTAATCCTCTCTTTTGGGTCGTGCGTTCGGATGTTATAGAGGGACTCATAAGTTTTGAGCCGGCCTCCAACAGCGGTTTACGCAAAGATTTGTAATAACTAAAATACTCTAGGAGATTTTCAATACCCCAAGAAAATTTTTGGTTTTGACTGGAACAGGATAGAATCTACGAAATGTGAACCTCAGAAAGAAGTGAACAAGATGTGCAATTTTCGATGAGATATTTTACTTGTTTTCGGAAATGTTTCATCATAACTGGAATGAAGGAGGATTATAATATTCGTGTTATAGAAATATAAGTTATGAACCTATGACGCCGAATTTTAGCAGAAGTTATGTCCAATTAATGGAAAGATTCCATTTTCGGTAGCTCTTTACACCAACGGACCAATTGCACAATACTAACTGATCTTTATATGTTTCTCCCCCTCTCTCTCTCTCTCTATCTTTCTCTTTCTGTTTCAGACTAGAGTGTGCGTTCGAATAGATCTAAAACTCCATTCACGCAGTTAAAGGTAAACATTTAGTGAACAAATTGAAAAAACTCAAGCACATGCTGGGCGCGGGTATAAAAACTTACAAAAACTATAAGAATTCATGCATGCATATATCGGCTTTCGCACTGCTGCCGAGAGCGCTCGGTCATAATTTTTGGCAGCCGCAGTTTTTCGTTTGTTTTTGTTGGTAGCCGGTCATTGTAGCTAGAGTGAATCCATTTACAGTTGTTTTTTGGTTAGCCAGTCGACATGAGTCCCCAGTTGCAGATTTCGTAGATTGCATCACGTCGCTGACGCACACACACACACACACATAGACACATACGCAAATGCTTATTTGAAAGAGTGTTGCCAGTGTAATGGCGCTTGTATACGTATTTCCGCATGTTTTTTTTATGTGAACATATACATGTGAATTACTTGCAACACACCGCAAAGCATTTATTCATTAAACGGTGACTATGAATCACCGACAGGAACGCTCGCAACGAAACGAAAAAAAGCACTGCAGGGCGCTTTTGAACGAATTGCTGCCACTATGCCACATGCCACTCATGCGTTGCTACACATAGTATATATGTGCATATGTGTAAATTGCATGCGCTCAACAGTGCCGCCTTTGTTGCTGGTTTAGCTAAGAAAGCCAGCAGCGCGTCGCTGCAAGTAATTTGCGTTGGCATAAATTTAGCCAAACTGCCGGCAGCCAGGCAAACTAAACGCACACAAACACATGTACAATTGTAGCAATTGCTGCAACAAACGCCAACAACTACAAAAACGACAACAAAAACAAGCGACGATAGCATTACCAATGTCTCGAGTGTTGCAAGTTGTCCTTGTTGTTGCGCTAGCTGCCGCAGCCGTGGCAAGTTTTGAGTAATTCATGCCAAAAAGTGTTGCTTCCACCACACGTACGCGCACACACTCACACACACAAGCATGCAAACGCTTGTAAATATTTGTAGTTGCTCAAACTAATTTATTTCATGGCGAATTCTCGTTGGCGCACAGCATCTGCAAATGTTGCATGAAAATTCCATATTGTTTGCCATACGTCGTTTCAGTGTTTCCGAGTTTTATTTTATAATTTATGATTTTTGTGCAATTCTATTTGTTGAATTCTTGTGTATATTTTGTGAAACTAAACGCTCGCGAAGCTTCTTGCGCCACATAAGTGCTCTTAAGGGGCCGCAAGTCCACATACACAGTGCGCAGAGTCTCTGATAGGATATGCTTTTGCATAGGTATTGGCATATCATCTAATGTTTGTGTGTGTCTGTGTGTGTGTGCGTTAAAGATTAAATGCTGTTTTATGCCATCAATGAGAAATGGCCATCGGCGCCGAAGTATTGCCGTTGCACCGCCCACCTGCATCGGACCTGGAGGATTCATGGTAGACATACCAGGAATACGCGTGCTGCATACACACAAACAAATGGATGTGCATATCGATCGTTTACTGTTAAAATGTTAAACACATGCTTGCAATGCAAATTCAATTTCAAATTTCCAATTTCGATTCCCTGAAGATATATGAGTATTAGTTATTTAAATTTACATTTCAAAAGCATTTAAAAGAGCTCCCAAGAGATATCAAATCAATAGTTCGTCATAACCGAGCAAATGTACTGTTTTAAATTGGGCAATGAACAAGTCAGTTGTTGTTGGTCTGAGAGCGAAATGTTAAATTGCTTTGAAATCAACAAAAACCAAGTGAGGGAAGGGGTAAATTTGAGCTGAACCGAATATGAAGAGGGTACAAAATATTTCTAAGGGTTAATCGAGGTCAATTTAGCGGTCAAATGAGCTCAAGTTAGGAGTCAAACAGGGTCAAACGAGGTAAAACTGGAGGAGCAGCAAAGTCAAGTTATGGGTCAAAGGAGATCAAGCGAAACGAAATCGGACTACAATCACGCCCACTTCCTATGTGACGTAATTCTACTCTACGCCAGATTCTTTCTTTATAAAATAGATTAATCAAACATCAATGAAGATGTCGGAGTAAAACTGAACTCCAAAAGTACTGCTACCATATTTCAATTCTCATCTAAATGTGGTGGAAATCGGGCAACATTTTTTCAATAACCAAATACCGAATAGGACTATCACAATATCTATGGTTTAGTTTCTGCCGAAAGTAACGGTAAATTTATAAGATATCTTAATGAAACTAAGCCATATTTTTAATTTGGCGTGGTGCTAAAAATGGAAGACATTGGTTGTGGTGTCTTAGCCCCCTTTTACCTAATAATTTATTCCAAATATATACAATATATACACTAAAAGAAAGAAATCTATCCATGAATTACCTCAGCTCCGTTATACTGAATATAATAATATTCGTTGTTATACATTACTGAATGCCGAAAATATCGGTAAATGTGCGAGTTATCTTAATAAAATTTAATGAAATTACTTTCTCGGGAATATTTTTTCCTAATTCCAAAATTAGATGAGACTTTTCCAGGCCTTCCCTTAGTCCCATGGTACCCAATAAAGGGATTTTCGAACTTTCTGCTGACTTTGTATGTATCTATATATAGATATATATACACAGATATCGATATTTCATTGCCATTAAGTCAGCATAGTATTTTAGACATAATGCAGTTTGGTGGCCAGTAATTGACGAAATCACTCTATATGTCCCACTTACCCCCAACATATAATCACTTTTAATGTCAAACCTGCCGTTAGGTGTACAAAATACTGCATTATCTCCAATATTGCATGATTATAACTAGAAAGCACTTTCCCTTTCTTTGTGATTGTAGTGGAATTTATTTAGCGTATATATATATTTGTCTTCAAATCGTCCATTCACTTTGTTATGCAAACTTTTATTTAGGTTTAAATCAAATTCAGTGCTGCCACTCACAACTCACAAAGGCATGCACACGAGTATGTTTAAGTACTGTTTGTATATGCAAATAAATACAATTTCACACTTAGAAGGATGAAATTAAGGAGCGCATCCTAGCGGCCCAACGGTGGACGAACAAGGTACACCAATACACGGGCAATAAGTGACAGCAGCGTCACTGCTGCTACTCAGAGCCATGCATGTGTAAGTATGTATATATGTAGCAAGTGTTTGTTGTTGATATGGGGCTGGTTCATGGTGTTGGTGTTGCCGCCAGAGCAATCAAACTGCCAACGCGCGCTCCGAGCGCACAGCTGACATGCAAATGTAATTTATTGTCCACAGCCAGCAAATTCCATAGAATGACAATGCAACAAACATAAATACACAATATGCGGAGACATATACATGCACGCAGCAAGCAGTGAGGCAGGACGAGAGCAAAAACGGCAGCAACGAACAGCTCACATCCCGCAACTCACTTGCGACGGGCATACTCACAGACTCTTATGAAATTTCTAAAAACTGCTCCAATGTGTGATGTTGACCTACTTTCAAGGCAACGAGCCATCTTCTGCCAGCTACCAGCAACGTCGTGCTGTCGCTCCGGTTGCTCTTGTTGCAGCACTGTTGTTTTGTTTTTATTGTTATTTGCCATGGACCTGGCTGACATGATTGCCGTTGTGCTTGTGGTTGCCGGACGTTGATGTGGACATTGATGTCAACGAAGAGTTCAAAAAATATTGCCTGTCACCGCCGCACCCCCTAAAACTTGCGCCCATCTACGATGGCCGTTGCGACTCACTAGGTTAGTAGAGGTACCACAGAAAGCGATCGAATGGCCGAACGACCGAGCTTCGGCGCACTGACCAAAGCGTTGCACAAACACATACGTATCTATTTGTGTGACAGCGCACTTATATATATGCATATTACGTGTATATAAGTACATGTGCTTAGAGCCTCAATAAGCCTCGGTCCACACAGTGTCCTTCCTGCTCACAACCTTCCTGCTGAGAGAGAAATTTGACACATTCCAGAGGCCGCCAAAAGAGCCGAGCGCAGCAGCTGTAAAGGATGCGCCACATTTATGTACACACATCGAGGCTAAAGCGCCTTGGCATATGCAATGTTTTGTATTTACCAGGCAAATTTGTGTGCCACAATGGACACACACATGTGCGTTTGTATGAGTGTGTGTTTTGCGGAGCTGTTAGAGAGGACTGGTTCAGAGGATCCGTGCATTTCGTCAGCATGCAAATAAACAAATATAAGCAAAGGCATGGTCACTTATGGCATATAGTACTCGTATTTGTATGTGTGTATATGCGATGAGAATGTGGCGATTTAACTGGTCAGCTGGTTTAGTACAAAGCAGCCGGACAGGAAATCCTCAAGAGGTGACAGTGTTATAATGGCTCCAAAAACTCACCATTATATTGTTATCTAAAATCAGTTATATTTTCTTTTCCATTTTATATTAGTTTAAGAGTGTAATTTTGAGAGATTTCTATTATGAGTGCCGTAAAGCATCCAGTGAGGGCGGTGATAACCATCTATATCACAGCCGATATCAAAGGTATGCGGTATTGCATCGATATGTTTGTGTGGATAAAAAACGGAGCCAATTTTGAAATTGAGAAAAGTGAAAGAAAACCCCCGCGAAATAGTTTAGTGAATGTTGTTTAAATAGATGTATTATTTAAAAAAAAAAAACGAAGAAGCCTTATCCACCATTTAAATACTTGTATACGTTGCATTAGTATGGGGGAATACAACGCAAACGTCGCAACTAATGGTATGACAACCTCTTCAAAAGCTTCTAAAAGTCTTCCTCGACATCCGGTGGGCAACTATTCGAATGAATTCTAAGGCAGCGCAAACAGCCCATGGTCTCTGTGCCTTAGACCGCTTGTTCCACCTCTGCGCTATTATGGACCCCGATGATTCTGCCTTTAGTAAGGAATAGGAGTGTAGCACGTTTGGGTTTCTGGTCATATATAGATGTGGAAAGCTTTGAAGAAGAAGACGAGTTAGACCGCCCACACTCAACTGCAAAAGAAGTTCAAATTCTATTTAAACCTATGGATGTTAGAGAAACACCTGAGGTATTAGAATATAGATCGTCCACAAAATTACGGGATGTGTCAAGGAAAACAAAAACTGGAGCATTGCTATTGCGAATTCCCAGTTTTCCACCGATTGAGGCAAAATGTTTTCCGAAATGGTCTATATTCCAATTTAAAATAGATTGGTCGTCTGGAATTGAAGAAAAATTCTGTCAAACCTAGCAGCACCACCAAGCATGGACCACTCTATTGACCCTATTTAAGTTCAATATATTTGAAAGTCCGTTTGAATTTAGATGGCTACCCCTATCTGTTATATGTGTTTACAAAGTTGCTTTACTGTTGCAGAAACAGTTAGTTGGGCACAGCATGTTCGGCTGGCCTGGTGCTAATGGATGCCACTATTAATTAAATACAATGTTAGCATATATAATTTGCAAGGCGTTAATAATGCCCAATTGACTAATATTTAGATGGGCCCCATGCGCACACACATACACATACATGCACGAATTCATTTGATCACAAGGCAAACCACCAAGGGAACCTCAACTACCAAGATTATAAGCTTAACAATTTGAGGGCCCAGCAAACAGCAGGTGACAGAATAAATACAGCTATGTGCACACCAAAGAGGATGTGTGGGCTAACGAGTTTACAACGCAACTCTACAAGTGTACCGTTACGTTATTATTACGTTAGGCAATTCTGTGAAGACAATAAATAGTCTGTCTAATTTAAACGAAATTAATTCGAAATTTTCGCAAGTCCTATTTGCTACTCCCTCTTTCCCAATGGCAGCACTGTATTACATACTTAGTGCCGTTAAGCCAGCAAAATGGCAGAAAATATCGTTTCACAAAGTTCTCCACTCGAAATTACAATATTTATACGAAATGAAAAATGTCTGCTAATTTCTCAGCACGCTGCAATTTAAATGAAATTTTAAGCTATACATTGGCATTGATTAATATACTCGCATTTAAAATACGAATGCCGCCCTGGCGCTTTCCCGCAGTGGCAGCGTTGTTGTTGCTTCAGTTACAGTTAACCTTGACTTTCCGTTGTGAGTTCGTACTCTTGTACTTTCCGGCGCCTTTGTTGGCAGACAATAAAAATCACTTTTCTTATCAGTTACAGTTACACCAAGCAGTCAGTAGAGTGCTCCGGCATGGTGTGTGAGGGGGGCTTCGGCGGAAGTAGCTGAAAATGAATACCTGCTAAACTTCATTATTATACTCTTTGCTGAGCGCATCAACAGCTTCAACAACACATAAATAATAGCACTGGCAGACAATATTAGCTGACATTAATTTAAAATGAAGGCCAAATCTTCGCTCGAGCACTTGCCACGTGAACAATGGGTAAAACAAACAGTGGGCGGAAACAAAGATTGTTGTTGCACTAAAATTGATGTTTGGTGCAACGATAAAACTCTCAGTTAGTCAACCCATTTAATATTAGGTGTCTAAGATTTTAGAAAACCTGGAAGATACGAGTAATCTTATAATACATGCTAAAGGACCAGGTCCCACATAATTCAAATATTTTTGAGGGCGTCAAACCAATATGCTGCTCAAGAGAAGTTAAGCCAAGATAAACCTACTGATTTTAAGATAACCTTTATTTACATTCTAGCATTGTTGACCTTAATTTGAGGTCGAGACCCATTTTAATTTTTTCTGAAGTTGGCACAAAATTTAGTGTAACACGCAATATCTAATAAGCACAATATAGTATTCCGAAGATAAATCAACATCCACCTAGTCGTGCCGTGGAACGGAAATAAGATTTGTAATTACCAAACATATACCACACAAGTTTTCCGAAGAAATAAAGTCAACCTACTAAAGCAATTCAAAAAAAATCCTAAATGAAAATAAACCCTACTGATACGACTACTGACATGATGAGATATATATTCGCTTGGGCTACATTGACCTAGACCCGCCTATAGTAGAAATTATCTGAATTTTAGACACAAAACCGGCTTTTGCGTTGAACATTCTACAAAATATAGGTACCCTGTAAATCTGAAATTTCTAAGAACTGAAAAGAGGTAAGGAAATTACATCTTTAGAAGACGAGATAATATAAGACGGTTTGCTTTTTGTTTGAAGAAATGTTCGACCCAACCTTGAGTAAAATTGTGTCGATACTCAATGCCGGGCCTTAATGTCAAAAGTCAGTGTTTTTTTTCACGCTGAAAACCAAGAAAAGAAGTGAGAAGAAATTGTTTCATATTCCTTTTATAACACCGCTTTATATTCTTGTGTACTTAAGAGTCCAATAACTTCGGAGAAAATTGAATGGTCTTTCAAATCCCGAAACGAGAAACCAGCAGGGACATTATTTACAAGACTTACAAACTTGTCCACTGTCGAAGTGAAAAAATTTAAGCAAAAGAAACACTTTCGCTCACAATCTCAGAGAGTCGCTTCTAAAAAAAATAAAATGTATTACTGCTGCTTTGGACAAAAAATTACATAATATTGACTTATATCGATTATGTGCGCAAATAAATTTCAAAAACAAATATGCTTGTCTCGGAATATACTTGAAGAATTTACTCGTCTATAACTATATATAACAGCATTTTGATACCAATACGCTGGAGAATGTAGCGAAGCTGTCACATCATTCAACCGGCTGAGAGTGGAGGCAGGTTTGAAGTATTCGGGGGATGCAAGTAATAAATGTAAATACGTATTCTAAATAATGATAGCTGCAGTTGACTGTCGGACGAACTATGAGAAAAGGTGGGCTTTCAATGTAGTAATAGATCCCAAAAGGTGGAGCTGCATTAGTGAAGCTGGTGTCAACGTCTTGGCAGCTGCACAAGGCAACTTTGACGGCGGCTGATCGAAAAGCATTTATACATATTTAAGTGGGTAAGTAAAAAATTTATATCCGAGCAGGACAAAAAACAAACAAAAAAAACAAATACTCACTAAGCGTGTTGAAAGCAAGTAGCAATCGAACATTCTTCCAAGCAAATGAAAGGCATGAGAAAAATTGCCAACTGCTGAGAAAATTTATGCCAGCGTGGTTCAACGCGTTTCGCGCCCTTCACGCGCTGCTTTGCTTGCCTGACGTTTACTGTCAAATGAAAGTCAGGACCCATCACTTGCCTTTACTTGCCCTGCCAGCGCTTAAGAAGTCGGCGCATGCAACATTAGCTACAACAACATAGAGTCGCGCCAATGTGTGTTCGAAATGTTGCAAGCACATAAAATCGTTTAGATGGTTGAAGACAAAAGTTCCCCGCTGTTCATCGAAACGATAACACATCAGTCAAATGTGACAAGTGCGTACCGCACAGGAGTCCCATGTACTCGTTTATATACGAGTATGTATGCCGACGTGGCAGCCTCCAGTAAAGTGTCGTAAAATATTGGAGCGACTTCTGAAGGTGGCGTGTGATTTCTTCTCGCTACGCGGTATCACAGTAAGTGCCTCAAATGATTACCTACGAACATGCCTTTAAGTGCTCAATCTTCGGCAGCTAACTGCGCCACCCACTGCGCTTGCTTTTTCTTGTTTTTGCTGAAACTCTGATTTTATACTTTAAAATACATTCCAGCTCAAAGTGACAGTTTGCAATCTGTCATGTCGCGCGGCAATAAACACACACTCTCACACAAAAGAAAAAAGTGCAGGAGTATAAAATAAACACAACAAAACCGTCGGCATCTGATTTCTAGCTATCGGGCGAAGTGCACGAGCTTCGCAAACACTCCAGTCGCACTTCGCAAACTTCAATGAGGGCACGAGGTAGATACAAGTTATATTTTCAACCACACCCTAATGTGCTTAAGAAAATACATGTATACATACCTTCACAAAAAAAATTCGCCATGAACACCGCCTTCTCACGCCTTCAAAATCATTAAATTGGAAAATTGCCTTCCGAATTTCCTCACCTTTTTGAAAACACTCTCGCATACTCCCAAATACCAATCTCGTGCTACTCTCTGTGGTCTCTGCACGTGCTTCCAAATTAACCAATATTTTGCACTTTCAACTTGGAGCAGTGGATTCTTGTCTCCTGGCATGCGGAAATGATAAATGACTTCTTAATATTCAAAATTTCAAAATTTCTCCTTTTCGCAGATTTGATTTTAATTGTTGGCATTTATCACAGCTGAATGCGTCCTGCAGCTCACAGCAAGGATTGTCGTGATATGATTTGAGAAATTTTAAATGATAGTTTGGGAAATGTTCATGAAATAGGTAGAAGTTTATAGCCTCATCTTAATAAACAATTGCGTAGAAATAATAGGAATAATAAGCAAATATTGGTCCATATGTAGCTTTTCAAATCATATCACATGTTACTTTAACTCGGCGAAACTAACGAAGTCGCTTGAAGCTTGAACAAAGCTTTCGAAACTTATTACTCACCTAGAGTATTCAATTAAAAACTCACGGCCACAAGCTACATCGCCTCTAAGTTTGACCCCGAAGTGAGTTCGAAATGGTCAGCGATATTACCATAAAAATTGTGTTTATTTCCGGAGCAAATTTTAGCCTCGACTCTGTCTCTGTCTCTTAGCGACTGTCTCTGTCCGACTAGTCCGTTAGATTTCGACTCGATTCGCTGTCGAGTTTGGAAATCAGGTTATCGACACGTTGGTTTAACGGGTACTTAATGCGATTCTGTGAACCGAGGTTACGACTTGGTTTATATGCTGACCCGAGAAGAAGATAACTGTTGATTTATTCCCCACTATTTCCACTGAGCTCATCGAGTCGATATGTCCGAAGAAAGTTAATTAATATTTAGAATGAGAGAGAAAAAGAGAGTTTTCGCCTCACTGAAGAAGTTCCTTAAGAGGTCTAGACACAAAACCAAGAGTGAAAAGTTACCGCCAGAATAAAGACTCCGACTCAGTGTAATATCTATCAATATCTAGTTTTTATTTTTTAAATAAATTTAAGTATTTTTAGATCATTTGTTTACCTTCAGCTAATGTGCCCATTTGGGAAAAACTTAATTTTTCTGGAACCTTTTGATTCCTCTCTTAGTTAAAAATTTACTGACGGCTGATTTATAGGTTCAAGCAGCACAATTATCTTGAATAGTTCTAACGATACATTCAAGATTTTAATTCTAGACAAAAGTCTACCTAATTCCTCCCAGTTAGTTCCGGTTGAGAGCACCCAGAAACATTTCAATTAATTGCCGGTAATATATCTGTGCACACACACACGCAGTGGCATTGAAAATACGTTAGTGTTAAGCAAGTATGCGTGTGTAAATATATTTATGTGTGTTTATATACAGGTATTTTTGGAGTTAAGCGTGCACACTTTGTGTGTGGCACACATTTTGGGACTCATTAATTCCAATGAATACTTTTATTTCATCATTAAAAGCGCATAAAAAATGCAGCAAGTGAATAAAAATAAAGAAACAACAACAAAACACATTAAAAAACAAATTAAGAAACCGAAAATGCCACCAAAAACTAAAACCAAGCCTCCACTATAACCGAATTCTGAAAGAGCGCGCGGGGTCGCCAACAAATTTGTTGGTCAAGTGAAGCTCTGTGTGCTACCAACTACTGGTCTATGGCTTTAAAACACAACTATTTAATTTATTTTTACTTTTCAGTATGTATCTGAATTTAATTTTGTGGCATGTTAGCAGGTTTGTTATTTTTTATAGCCGCTTCGTGCACATTAATTAAGATAACAGCAAAATCCAATGCTATTTCTCAGTCGACATTATGGCAAAAGTAGGGAGCCCTTTTCAAAAGTAGCACAAATAAAAAGGTCATAAAACAACTAGCATAGGCAATAAAAATGTTTAATACAAGATAACTTGCGGAGTGTATTTATTTGAGGCAGCCTTGGGTCCAGCTCCCGACAACCGTTCCTATTAATCCTGACCAGCCAAATAATATTTCCATTACTGGTAGCCGAAAATGAGTGCGCAGTCAACATGAAATAATGTCACTTTCTTTAAGAAAGATTGAGCGAAGGAAAAACGGGCACAAAAAATTCGACTGACAACACGCATTAACATCAGCGAGGCAACAAGCGGCAAGCGGACGGTAGACAAGGGACAGCGGCAAATGTAAAGTGGTAGCGGTAGCTGCTGAGACACACAAGTGGCCGGAGAAGCAGGGAAGGTCACGCAAGCTAAGTTCAACGATGAATGACAAATGCGTCGATAAGACGCATGCAGACATACACACAGTACTACAAATTTATAGATATTTCAATACATAAGCACACAGTCACACACACACACGCGTGTATTTTTTCAGGGCAGACTTAAGGCACCTTTCATCGTGCCGAAATGACTAACAGGAAATTAATAGCAGCATTATTAGCAACCGAACAACGACAGCATTGTGAGCAAGACTGACTAATCACAACAAAAACAACTCGAATTTGATATAAGAGACACCTGCGTTATGTGCTGCCTTGCCTTGCCGAAATTCTAAGATTAAGTGTAACTAAAGCCAAGTTTAATTAGACCTTTATTTTAGCTCGCTACCCACTAGGCTTTTCGTACAAGTGACCGAGTGTTCTTTCGCTTGCCGCTCTTGTTTTCTGCCCATTGTGAGATTGTGAGCCACACATGCAACAAATGTGTGCATATGTATGTGTGAAGTGGCTTGTAGACCATGGAAAAAAGTATCGAATTAAAGACTGAATCGGCCAAGTTGGCACCAGCTGGCTTCTAGCAGTTTCTAGTTGTTGTTGTGTTTATTGTTGCCTCGTCGAAAATGAATGGGTCGAAAATGAGTTAGAAACTTAATTGAAAGCATTAATAATTATGCCATGGAAATGTGGGCGAAACTGAAATTTAGATAAGGTATGTATGTACTTGGCCAGGCTGAATCCTCGACAGCCCTTAAATGGCTCTCTAAGCCAACGACGTTGGCTCGCAAAGCAAAGAAATTCAAAGTCATCGACTTGTTGTATGATTTATTTGCTACAGTTAAAACAATTTAATTCTGTATAAATTTGGTTGGAATAATACACATGACCTTTTCAACAGGTTCCTCCATGTTAATAACGGGCTCTTCCGGAATTAATCGGGATTTTCGCAATGGTAAATTTATTTTTAAAAATTCAAATTATTTTATAAGGTGAACCAAAATCTCTTTACTTTTCAAAGAATAAAAAAGGTAGATAAAAGAGAAAGATTGTTCTTAATTTAAAGAGATTTTATTGTATTCAAAAATTACTTTATCCAATTTTCAATTTGAGAACGGCTAAGTGCATTTTAAGAGCATTTAAAGAACGCTTAAGCACCATGGGTCGCCCTATGTCTTGAATAGATAGAGGAGAAATGCGATTTACATGTTAACGAACTCTAGATCCATTTTTGTATTGGTTTTAAAATGAAAGAAATTCTTATTATTTTTACTTCGGAATATTATTAAATATATCATCAAATATAAATATATTATTATAAACTCTGAATTAAGTATAGCAGGCTTATAGATCACAGTCTAGAATATGTTATACATGGAGTTATTCGAACAACACCACCTATAAAACAATGCCGCTAAATTATTTTTCACTAAAATATAAATTCAATTTTGAGCAAAAACATTATTCCTGGTAGCAGTATATAGACGTATAGGGCAAAGTGCAAAGTTTAAACTTCTTCCTCCCTGTTTCCTTATAATAGTTAGAACATTCGTTCCACTATCTGTTCGATCTTATGTGACATCTGGGTTAGTCAAACCTCTGCACTCATTTTTAGTGGGTATTCTAACCGGTCACGATTAATTTCACACAAACAATATTAGGTTAAACACTACATCCGATCATCACGCTTTGGTAAGCTTGGCATGACCAAGAAAAATCCTCTATTCGTGCTTATTCTTCAATATTTTTAACTG
This sequence comes from Bactrocera minax, assembly GCA_021498325.1. Taxonomy (NCBI): domain Eukaryota; kingdom Metazoa; phylum Arthropoda; class Insecta; order Diptera; family Tephritidae; genus Bactrocera; species Bactrocera minax. Next base: position 126,673 of record JAKEEE010000133.1, read on the forward strand.
CGCAACACAGTACAGCTATGATCTCAGTGGAGTACTAATATTACACCACACTTAACAACCTAATATAGATTAGAAATTGTTCATACTTCGCTAAAATAAAGCCCCATGGTCTGTGCGAATATTTCAACTCTGAAAGAATCAACAGAAAAATACTCAGCATAATTTTTTGAAAAATTCTTGCTTCAAGCTTCTACTTTCTATTCAAATATTTCGAGAATTATGAAGCAGCTTTGAAAGCGTCCATTAAGAAGCCACAGCAACAACGTGCTAATGGCAATTTCCCCAATAATTGTTGACTTGAAACCGTACAATCTTCTAGCATAGACGGACATCAAGCGAACATTACGAGTAAATTATAGGAATTCACGCACCAAACCAACGGAGAAAGTGAGAAATCAAATATAGGTTTGGCAATTAAGTTATTACAACGCCGCCGACTACTGTTGATGCATAAAGAAGTATAATTTTGTGGTCGAAATGAGATTAATGGATCAATGAGCGCGGTTGGTAGTGGACCCAATGGTGCAGCGTAACAAACAAAGCTCGGCCTTTGGTTGAAAGGGGCGGACTTCAATGGGTCAGTTAACGCTCGCCTCCTCTAAATACCGACATTTGTACTTGTGTGTGTGTGTATGTATGTGTATGTATATTTGCATGTTAGTGTGAATGTTTCTATGCTTATGGGTAATTTACGTGCGACTACTCAGCCATGGCTATGGCTTAATTAACGTGTGGCACGTTGCTGCTGCTGCTGATGATGATGATGTTGCCACACATTTGCGGTCTGCATAAAGGTAAGCTGGCCTATGCTGGCTTGTTACGCTTCATTTGCGTTCACACAACACATTTGCTGCTTGATAGCTTGTTGTTGCCATTGTTCGTATTCAACAGTTGATGAGCCGTTATTGTTGCTATTTTGTTCTTATTGTTGTTGATTATTCTTTTATGCGTTCAATGAGTTTTTCCCCAAACCCCATCCCAAATGTATGCGTGCGTATGCACCTGTGTAAGTGTGTATGTGGATGCCCACGACAAAGTTTTAAGAAACTTCAATTTCTAACTTCGTGCATTTCCATTTGAGAAAACTTTCTTTTCATTTCATTCTATTTAATCACTTTTGCCATCACTGTCCGTATTACCCCCTCCTTACCTTGACTTTGTTCGTAGATTTTGTATGCCTTTTTTAGATCTTCTTGCTGGTTAATGAATAATTGAAGCTGGACGCATGTTAATGGTGTTTTGAAAGTTTTTCTCTTTACATACCGAATGCCGAAACGAACATGCAGATATGTGTGTTAGCCTACCTGTCCTCCGCTAAATACGGTGGATGTACTTAACCTAATATCCCACTCTTAACTTCGTTCGATAAATAGAATTAATTCTTTCCTTTCGTTTTCATCATTTTCCCTCTTTCTGTCCCCCCTGCCAATCTACTCGCTAGTAAATGCCCCTGCGTTGCAAACGGCACTCCAACAACTTCTTGTTATCCTTCCTTTGCTGGCAAAAATCCGCGCCTGAATCCACCTCAACGCCACTGTCCACGTGACTTATCGGTGATGGCTTGGCTTATTCGCATTTTGGTTGCACCAATGACGAAGACGGTCAGTGAGGACCCGCATGCCTTGCGAAATCTTCGCAAGAAAATCGAAAAACTTTCTTCCTCTAAAAAGTTCTTCAGCACGTTTCACCGGCTGTTGAAAATGTAGAGACAGAGCAGAACTCAGTTGTTCTTGTCTAATTTGCTGTTGCAAAAGCAAAGCAACATTGAAGGCATTATCGAAAATTTCGATATGCCAATGACAAGATGGAACCATCTAAAATATGTCTGTGCACGTTTATAAGTATTTACAGGATCTGTTAGATTATTTTGGTTGTGAGAGTAAACAATAAATGTTCAATTCGAGGAGAGGTTTCTACTAAATGAGAGGAAGTTGTTATGTATTCTCTCCATCGGTAAAATATATATCCCTCCTTACTTTTTAAAGTACAGAACATTGGCCTTACAATGGGCATTGGGAATCTATTAAAAAACAGGCAGTTGTAAGTCGAGTTTGGTAAACTCGAGTTTATACCGTTAAACACTACTTATAAGGACGGAATTTGCAATATTCGACACGTTTGAAAATTTTAGCCACAAAACAAACTTTCTTGACCGTTTCCACAAATTATCACGAATAGACTTCGAGTTTTAGTTTTACCGTTTTTTGTTCATAAACGCAATACCTGAAACTCGAGGTTGTGGCGGAATGTATGTACTAATCGAAATTTTAAAAATTAAAGGGGCGCTTACTCTAAACATATCTAATATGGCCGGAATAGAGTTACCATATACCAAAATTACTTAAATTATCGGAAATGTGGTTCATAGTGCCTTTTAGAAGTGAAGGAACCCATAAACTGACTGATTCTAAATCTTTTTTGGAAAAAGTGTATTCTTATTACTCTTTTCTCAAGGACCCACTAAACAACCAGACAATTCCGAGTGGCATGCAACAGCGCCACTTACTAATGCAGCTCGTCGCTTGACGAATGTCGTAGTTGAGATTGTTGATGAATCCTCGGCAGGCACGTTGCGATTTCTGCTTCAACGAAATAAAACGAACTTGTTTACCACTTTTCGCTCGAAAACACCCACACATGTGTAAGTGCTAGTATTGTCCGCGTTTCATAAGTATGTGTGAGAACATTGAAAGAATTTTTGCGGAATTAATGCACCGCTACCCACCAAATCAGCAACCTTCAATGGTCAAAGACAAAAGACAACGAAAAAAAGCACAAATAAAAGCCAATCACTAAACTTAAACAAAACTAGAAAAAATCAGTGAGGAAGACAAAGCGGGAATGTGGCAAATGTAAGGGGGAGCTGTAGAGCGGGAGTAAAACACAAGGATTCATTAAGTTTGTTTGAGTCAGTTGCCATTGCGGACGTGCCCAGCAGAAAGTTACGCCCAGCGATAATTGCCGGAGAATAAGGCCACACACACACACATACACGCGCGCAATAACTTATGAACACGTATGTATGTGTGTTTGTATGTAAAGGGAGAGTCGTGTATACGCAGACAAGCAATCGAGTATGGAGTTAAACCAACCGAAATTGTCGAATTGTCTATAAAAGTTCGTGCAAGACACACACACACACATATACCGGTACATATATGTGTAAGCGTGGGTACGTGCATGGGCTTGTGGAAAGCGCCACCGAGGGATCTGTGCGCCACCACTCAAGTGCTCCCCAAGCACGCACCAGCAGCGGCAAAAAGGCACGCACTTGCTCACAACAACACACACATGTCTGTATGCTTCAATGTAGTAGTTACCACTGTCGCTGAAAAGAGTAAAGCACATATACATGCATCGAGTGAATAGCGCTTTCGAATGGCATGACTTTGTAAGAAAAACTTTCTTAATTTCAATTACTCGTGTATGCGACGCCCCACATGCCTCCACTCCACGCGCCGTCAGTTAACCCCGATGAGGCAGTTACTTACAAGGACAACAGCAGACCTCGGCGCTCCGGCACGCCTTTGCCAGGATCAAAAGGATATCACTGCATTTATTTACGATGTGATGAATTTCAATTCGACGCATTTCAGGTTAAATAGAATTTGACTACTCCGATTAGCGCAAGGCGAACGCTGAGCCCACGCAGCCCAGCACTGTAACAGCAAATCAACAAGCCAGCGATCCAAGCAGCCAGCTAACCAAGCGTGGCTTTGAGCAACCAAATGGGCATTAGACGCGCAGTCTGTTAGTCATGATCTGGAGCGGCGAGGCGAACTTTCAAATCAAATATTATATAAGGAAACATTCTCAAGACTGCAGAATAACGGAACTGCGCATACATAATAATGTAACCAATAAGACGCCGTTGGCCGGAAGAGATACGCAGGGGCGCAAAAGGAAGCAAAAACCATTGCGCGCTGTCGTTTCAATTGCAATTTGATTTCGATTACTTGAAAGCTTCACTTCGAATGCGAGTATAATACCACAAATGAAAAAGAAGTGACTGAAAGCAAAATTACAAGCAGGAGTTTTCTCTACGCCCCGCCAACGCCAACGCCATCTTTTCGAATGAATGTGAGTTAAATTACGGACATTCCTATTAAAATCCAATTTTCAAGCGAATTTTGAACTGTGTGTTCACAATTGAATGGTAATTTACCTTCACCGTTACTAATGCCAAACGCTTTTTGTGTTTCTTTCTCAAAATTGTAATCTACATCAATTCACAGCAGATGGCGCTAATACAGGGCTTTGGTAAGCTAGGAATAAGAAGTATAATTTGAAAGTACTTGCCAGGTGATTGACATTCATTTAGGCACACATACACATGTTCGTGAAATTTTTCGGGGGTTGTCGAAGCAAAAATTTTAAATTAGAAAATTATTCGTAAATTGAACGGAACGGAAAACGAATTAGATCGCAACGATGCAAACGAGCTTGCAAAGCTTAAAAGCTCATTAGGGTGGAGATGCCTTTTAACTTGAAGTTTAATAGTTATATATATAGAAACTGTGTACATATTTGAACCTAACTTCCGTCAGATTCAGTATATTTTCCACAGCAATTTAAAAGAAACTCAACAGCGTGTTCAAGCTCATTTTATGGAGCAGCTTCCACAACGTATCTAAAGCTTCTTGAATGAAATAAATATGCTTTAAGCTCTATTTCATTTCGGCAAAGATATCTGTCACCGCGAAATCGCTGGTCAACTATAATATAATTTCATATTCGTATTATAATCATGGTCACTTAACCCACGAGAAGTTAAAAGTAAGCAACAGACTCGCCCATAATCTTAATCATTCAGAACGAATCATTTGGAAATTGTCTGATTTTTTTTATGAACCTTCTCTTTTCTCCAAATTGTTGCCTTCATTATACAAAAAATTTTAGTGTTGAAGAACACTTAGAACTTCTTCCACTGTTTAGCTTCTTATAGATTGTAGATTAGAATTCTCCAGAACCTTGAACCTCGACATCGCATAAAACAATGGGAATATATGATAATTAAAATATATATCAGACATTTTAGCAAATCCTAGACTGATCGGGAACATTTTTGCTAATAAATTAATCAAACCTCTAGCGAATTTATCATTCGAAAATTTATGAATTCAAAAACCACCCGTTCCTATCTAAAATGTAGCTCTTTTTCCTTCTGAAAACTATGTCATATCTGCAGGAATTTTTCTTGGATGAAAAAGTAGTTCTAAGATATTTCTAAGGTGTTTTAAAACTAGTAAAGCGCTAGGATAAAATCAAGATGTGAAAAACGTAAGAAGAAGAGAAACTCGGAAAAGTGTCAGGTGGTGATAAAAAAGTAGAATTACTCACGAATCGTCATTAGCGACATATATTCGCTTAAGAGGTTGATCGCTGACAAGTTTTCTATTATTGGATGAATATGCATACTAACATTTATACACATGTACGTTTATAAATGTATACGGATTACATAATAGCACATTCGGGACTTATTATTATACAATAGGAAAGCTGCAGTTAATTTATTATAAAGCACTTAGATTGAAATTAAATCAAACAACCCGTGTGAAATCAGAATTCTTATCCATAGGCAACAACAACTGCTGTACATATTTAAAAGCTTACTTCCCAGATTTGCAAAAGTACATACATGATTGTGCAAATTGCCTCTTCATAGAGGACAAATAGGTCAAACAGAAATCAAACTCATATAATTCTATGCTTGTGTGTTTAAGGAAGATCAATAGGTGAAGAGACAAATAAACACTTAGCATATGATATAACAACTGGACTTACGACCCAAATGTGACTATCTGTAGCCTGTGGAGACCAGCAGTTCTGCACTTGCATGATTATGCATAGATGTGTGCATCAATAATCAGCTGTATTGGTTGCAACTGTTTCTGTGGTTTCGGAATCACTCATAAATTTTCGATTAGAAATAAATTTCACAACATTTTCAGACACACACACACAGAGGCAATTGTTACCACCTAGAATACACTGTAGGAAAAAATTTAAATTTGTACATATACCATGCATTTTCGAAAATTTTGATCCGATTCTTTACTTTCTTGATCCAAAAAAACCTATAATGGCCTTAACAATTAAGAAAACCTTTTACTATGCCTTAATGAAATATCTGTGATATTGACGTTAAAATGAAGTAATTTTGCCCTCGTGTTATACAATCGAACATATTCAGCGCAGTTGTCCGTTGTGCAATATTCGTTAATTTTTGAAAATTTCATAATTTCCTTTGCGGTTTTTCCAGTACAGTACATATAATTTAGCTAAGGGCTTTATGATACATAAAAATATTAGTTTCTAAATTTTAGAGAGGATGACAAAAAATACTTGGAATATTGTTTTATTTTTTTATTATTTTCGAAAACTGTTTCTACAATATTTATAGCCTTCAACGATTAGCCATTTCTCTGCTCGCTACCTTCGAGAGCTTGCGGAAACCTCATTAAGTACTTCTTCAATACTATCAAGTTTTGTTTTACGGATTTTGACAAAGTTTCACTTTTTCAAAAGCTAACACACTAAATTTTTTAATAAACAATATATATTTAGTTTTTTCGATTTTAATAACTTAAGGCTTCAATTAAATTATGAAATGTTTTATAGAACAGGTAAGGCATAGCCCCTGATTGAAGCCAAGGGGTTAATAAAATATTAATTGGCACAGAAAAAAGAATTTCCTCACCAAGAAAGAAACGAAAAGAAAATGTCTCTCTATCTATTTGAAAAGCTGGTATAGTTTGTTCGACTCACTACTCCCAAACATTTGTCGTATCGAAAACTGCTTCTATGGTATTGTGGTATACCCGCATGCTTAAGTGAGTGTTATAAATTATTGTTACTATCAAAATACCAACTATCTGACCAAATATTTTAGATAGTGTCCTTTTCTTCTCTCTTTGTTCGAATTACATTTCTAAATTTTGAGTTTTTCAATCAAAATCAGTACAGACAAAACAGTCGAATGTTCTCAAATCGAACGAGAAATATTTCCACCATGGTAACTGTACTACATAACAGTGCATCAGTAGCTGTGATCCGGACATACAGGTGCCGGAGGACTAAGTGATGTATACCTTCATCACTGTTCAATGTTCAATGTTCCTGGTGGAATATTTATACATTTACATACTCTTTTATGCAAACATAGTAATCTCTATTTATTGATTAACTGGCATTTGTTGCAATCCACAAACCGTAAAACTTGTTTGCCGCATATACGAGCACATATATTCGCATAAATATGTACAACTGCAAATCCACATGCCATTTCCCACCTCACCCATTGATTAATTCTAATTATTAAGAATTTAGCAGAATTTATTGCCGGCAGCTGGCGCAACAACTCAACATTCACAAGTGCTAATCTGTGTGCAACAACACAATAAGCTTGGGGCACACACACCAATGCAGATGCGCTTCGAATACGATTATTGAATATTTATAAGTCAATTAAAACCACCTACCTACTCGTCCTCCGGTTTCCCCTGAACCTTGTGGGGCTGTCGGCTGCCACAACCACTGAAATGCGGTTGACCACAAAAACCACAAAAATTATTATCTCTAATCCTTTTGCAGTGTGTGCGTGTGTGTTGTCCATAACTCAGCTCAACCTCTGCCTACTTATGTCTGCATGTGTGCACCATCTGGGCCATTGCACTTCGAGCAACCATCAGCACATCGCCGCAGGCATAATTTATGAGTAAGCGCCTTCTGCCATACGCACTGCGAAAATGTTGCACAAAGTGAAACAGGAAATTTGAAAATTAATAAAGCGTATGCAAATATTATTGCTAATGCAGCGTACTTCCATGCTTAAGTTGGGCTTGGCTGAGATTTCGTAATTGTTTTCTAATCTGCTTGGTAATCAAATAAAACGTTTTTTTTTTTTTTGTTTTGTAATTTTCACTGCAAATATGTATGTATGAGCATAGTTATGTCTGAATAAGATTATTTTAAGCAACTGTATGTAAGGTATGGGTACTTCAATTAAATAGCTAATTCTAACGGGCATAAGATTCAGGTCGGAATTCGTAAGCAATCGGGATGCTTCAGAATGAGGTTTCGTAACGCCCAGGTGCCCCGAAAACGGGGCCACGTAGGATAACGTAACAGAAGTCCATGATCTCGTACTGACAGACCCCCGATTGAATGTATTCAATGTAGCTGAGATAGTAAGCATCTCAAAAGGACGTGGGTCACATCCTCAATGAAATGCTGGGCATAAGAGCTATGTGGAAAATGTCAGAAATGTGGAAGCTATCGGCCCAATGGGTGTCGCAGTTGCTTATACATGTTTTCTTTAACCAGTATCGTTTTTCAACGCCATTTCGTAAATATCGTGACAGAAAAAATTTGGAAATTTTATAACCACAAATTTTGGTAAGAGAATACGTAAGATTTACTCTTGGGGCAATCACTAAGTATTATTAAACGTGTGAAGTATTAAGAATTCTCGAACAGAAAATCATAACCACAATTAGTACCAATTACTTCCTAAAACGAATGCAATTCTAGAAATATTTTCAATGAACCCCAAATTTTAGGCAAAATACGAAAAGTTTTCTTTCGATAAAAGTGCAGATGATCGATTTCTTCTTAATTTGTAAATTAATTTAGTAGAAATGATCTATTACAAAACACCATGTAAAATCCAAATTTTTCGAGTTGTTAAACAATTTTGCAATTAAGAGATAACTTTTAAATTTTGCACACAAATGTACTTGAAAGCTAAAGGCCAACAAAATATTGCAACAAATTTGATAAGCCCGTTGACCGAAATTCCCACGCTACAAAAAGGTAATACTAAACGCTTAGCTTTAAGAAATACATACCAAAAGAGTTTGTCGAATATAGATACTAGCACCCAGTATCAGTTTAGTTTTACTTTAGAAGTTCATTATTAGGAAACTTGTATATTTAGAGAATTGTATGGTAGCATTTCATAATGTTTAATGATATGTTTACACATAAGTACAATTTAGAGGTTATATGAATATAGAGGAATGTAAAAAGAATGAAATGAAGCACTGATGCGGCAGTGCTCAATTAGAACATTCTAGCTGTGGGCTATATTTTGTTTATATCGGAGCTGTTGTGTGCTTTATTTCTAACAAGCAAGTGAATCAGTGAAATACGCGGCTGACCTGTGAACTTAAACAACTCTTCTAAAAACTAATAAACGAAATCATAAATTGATATTTGCTAAAGTAATCACTGCTATGGGACTCACTCCATCATGTGAGCACACATGCTGCGACCTCAAGCCTTTCCGATGACTTTCATGCGACAAAATGTGATTATATCAAGGAGCTCGATGGTGAATAACCACTTGACAATGCAGTGAAAAGAAAATGAATTCTAGGAAAAATATTACCGGCTCCTTTACTAGTAACTTTTAACTCGTTTACTAAACTCCCGTACACTTGACATGTATTACCGTGAGTGTGTGTGTTAGCGCGAAAGCCTTTAGCGCGCAGAAATTTTGATTTTTGCTGCACGAGCATCTCCCATCGCTGGCTATACCAGCTTGTGCGTATGTGTGTGTATGTGCATTGCACCGCCATTAGTGACAGCAACAACTTGTGCCATCCACTTTTTGCCACTGTTCCATGCAACTATGTAATGCAATTTGCTGCATGCAACATGCCATATGTGGTTATGTATACCTTACAAGTCGCACACCCCGTTGCGCTAAGTAAACGAGTGCTGCCAGCTTGTGCCAAACTTTGCACGCTCTTACCTTTTTGGGGATTTCATCTTCATATTTAAGTATCTACTTTGTCTAGAGATGCGCTACACTTCAACTCTTCAGCGATCCTTTATGGTTTCCACAATTTTTTTGCTTCATTTTTAGACTTAAGCACATATGTAAATGTGTTTGTGTGCTTGTGTGTTCCTCAAGAAGTTTAAAATTGCATTGGCTCCATTTATTATACCCAGGGACAATGCGATTAATATATATTTTCTAGATCTTCGAAATTTTATATGACAATGAAAAGTTTTGCACATCACTCCTTTTGTTTATATGAGATCTTTATATAGCTTTCCGGGATCCATTATTTCTAAAAATATGTTGCTTTGAAACCCGTATCTATTACAATTTTAAAGGTGCGATGGCTTTAGATTCGGAGAAGCGCTTATTCCATATTCGATACGAGTTTACGGTCGAAGTTTTTACAAATTTTGGACTTACTTACCTGTTTTGCATATTGTAGAGATCTCGTACGTTTAACCTATGTGAAATCATTAATTTTTCGAGCTGAATATTCAGAAATGTTATCCAAATTTTTGGATATATTTTTGGATCAATGTCGTAGTAGTCTACGTCATCGCATTACCTTACTCATCACTCTCGCGATTATAGTATAAAATATAACGATAAGAGACGAGAAGAGATAAGAGAAATTCTTAACTTCAAAAATATTGATATATCCCACAAAAATTTCTTGACAAAACTTGTTTCAATTTTCGTGTTGCTTTTATTATTTATTCTGCTTTCTTGCCGCAAGCAAATTTTGTATTATGAAATGCCATTTATATATATATATATACATATATATATTTAATGTATAAGGTAGACACATATGAGTGTATAAAAACATATTTATGTGCGTTTGTGTGTCACTGGCACTTGTTTGGGAAATCTGCAAGTCTCTCACCCTTTTGTGCACAAACTTCCGTTAGCTGACTCTGCAAAGTTACTCTCTGATCTCTATGTTGTGGAAAAAACTTCTTAAAGCCCCGCACACTTCTTTCACTTATGGTAACAAACTTATTTTTATTTTTTTCATTATTTTAGTTTGAACTAAAGGATTCGCCAAAAAGTTCTTATCTCATATTGAAAGCGTTTTCGAATTTTCAATCACTGTCACTTCGGCACAGCTGTTATTAATGAAAGTACAAAAAATTCGAGAATCATCTAACAAAAAGAATAGAAAGCACTGTAAATGTCTCCCTCTGATACTCACGGATCTAGTTCTAAATCAAATCTCGAGGACGCTTGTAACCCATGATCCACATTCAGCAAACCTATTGAGAAATCTTGGTCATATCAGCATCACGGGGTTTTAAGGTGGCTAACTAAAAAAACATGATAACTGATTTTTTTTCATTAAAAAATTAAAACGCAATCTGAGAAGATCTGAATAGGTTTCCAATACAAACGTAATCCTGCTTTAAATTTCAAGAAGTTTTCGTACTCACATTAAGTTCATGGGCTCATGAGGAAGACTAACCTCTATAAAGTCATTCAGTTTTTCTAATGGATGATTATGAGAACTTTGATAACCAGTAAATTTCTTATTACAGGGAAGTTGTTTGTGAAGATAGTTCTACGGTTGAATTAAATACTTAGTTCACATTTATATTACCTTTTAAATTCATACTTCATTTTCATACATCATTGATTTAAAAGCCTTGAACCTCATGAGGAAGACTAACCTCTATAAAGTCATTCAGTTTTTCAAATGGATGATTATGAGAACTTTGATAACCAATAAATTTCTTATTACAGGGAAGTTGTTTGTGAAGATAGTTCTACGGTTGAATTAAATACTTAGTTCACATTTATATTACCTTTTAAATTCATACTTCATTTTCATACATCATTGATTTAAAAGCCTTGAACCATATTTTTGAGTATAGAACAGGCTGATAAATTCAGAATATAGCTATTTGCCTCCCTCTCTCTCTCTTCTTTTACATCTTTTCGAAAACCTAAACACTTTCATTTTTACGTTAAAAACCCTTACGAAAAATTCGGGAACTACTCTAGTTGATGCTTGTTATTTGAGAGAAAATCTCTCACTCAAATCTGAACCATTTTAACTTACGCTTTGATAACAATTTTTTCTAGTGGTGTGACAAACTAAAGGATATAACCAGAGTTTTACTTTATGAAGCTCTATCAAAAGGTCATGTCAATGAGTTATATGCAATCTTTACCAAAAATGCAGCGATTCCCAAACATTGTAACATTACAAGATTTTATTCACTTTGTAGCGCGACAAGGTTTACCAAAGAGTGCATATATTTTATTACTCCCGAAAGTGCATTATTAAATACACTAGTATAAGTGTCTACAAATGGTCTCGAACAAGCAAAAACAAAGAAGGCAGCAAGCACTTGGCTTGGAAAAAGTTTCAGCACTGAATATAACCCAAAAATTCATAAAAATGTTTACACATTCCTGTTTTCATATATGTAACAACACCCGATTGCATTGCCGAAACACAGCAGCATCCTTTACGAACGGCCACCCACCCAACCAAAAACAAGCCGACATAGGGTCGCATTCGCTAACAGGGTCGATACGTATGCCATCATGACGCTTCATTAGAATTTCCCGGTGAAGCAGCGGTAAAAAAAAGAAAGGAGTAAGCAGGAATATGTGTGTGCATGTGTGCTTGCGTGAGCGCATATTTTCGCTATAACGGAAGGATGCCGGATGTATGATACAACCTCACTTCGAAAGTTTATAAAGTGCGGTTATGTAGTTCTTGTTGTTTTTGCTGAAAGGCACAGTTAGTACTGAGGTTTCCTCCGCCTGACTTCGTTTGGCACAATACAACAACAACAGCATCTATATATATACCAGTAGAGGCACCGCGGCGGCCGCCAAACTTAATGGGAGCTGCATTTTGGCGAAATTTTGTTTTCCATTTGAGCTTATGTAGTCGATGTGCGAGTATGAGGAGAAGGAGTTTGGGTAGGAGGATGGGTGTTGAAAAGTTTAAAACTCTTTTGTGGTTAAGCATCAGTTTTATCATAAATCCGCAATGATGCCCACCAGCTGGGTGTGTCAGCACGGAAGTGCTGGCGTATATGTGCCCCTGTTTGTATGTGTGTGGGCGAAGTTTTAAAATACGCAAGGGGGCCAAATTGTAAGACATAAAGTGAAAAAATGTAATGCGGTTATACTGTAAAAGTCTTCACTTCTTTATTTCTTTCCCTTTGGTTTTTTTTTTTTCGGTGAAAGCTCCGTGCTTTTTTCGATGAGATGTTGGGGCAAACATATTGAAGTGTTGATATTTTAAAAGTCAATGTTGATAACTTTTCGCAAACTTTATTTGCTGCTGCAGTATAGTGGTGTTTACTTGCATCACATTTTTTCATTCTTTTATTTCGAAGTGATTTTTAACATAACGGCAATTGCGAGCGCCGCCGCCGTGCCAAAGTTGCAAAGTTTGCGTTGTAAAAGTAAATGGGCTTACAATAATCGTTTATTTATTTTCTGTGAACATCGGGGAGCAGAAGAGGAATAAGCTCCGGCGTTATTGAAAGGTCATTTGCTTGGTATATGGAAATATTTATACGCATAATGTACGAGTATATATGTAGGTGGGGTTGGCAAAGTGACTCTCTCCCCCGAACTCCCCGCGAAGTGATGTTCTAAACGGAGTCATGTCAGCATCAAATCTTTGCAAGAAGAGTGGCAGGGCGGGGGGCATCTAGCAGAAACTAGATCACTAAATATAGTCTTAGCTTGTCACATTCTATTAAAAGCGAAAGGCATGAAGTCCTCAGCTGCAGATTGCTGATTTGTAAAAAATATATAATCAAAATCGATGGCAAGGGGTAGAAGCAGGGCGGTTCATAATGTCGGTTCATAAATCGGTCGTCATGATGGTTGTTGTTGTAATAGCTACGCATTTGAAGCGCTTGTCCACGAAATGAGGTCTGTCAGCCGATCTTCGAAAGCAGCCGGGAAGAGTATCACATGACGAAGCATAGGAGTTGAATGTACTTCGTCGTATCCAGATTATAATCCAGATACGATTAATAAAATATATCCAGACGTATAAGTCCAGATTTTTTATATATCTATATTTCGATGAATTTACCGTACACCTATTTACCTTCCTTCTACACATCGATAAACATATCTGCCCATTAGTCCATATTTTAACAAAACTATTCATCAAATATTTTCTTCTGATAACATCGTAGACCCCAAGTTCAAAAAAAAGCTTTACAAATTTATATCAAGAGATTTAAAGAAGGATGATACAGATATTATATATGGTTAGGTATGGACTGTTCGGTAGACGAAGCTTAAAGATATCCGAACTTGGCTAAAAATTTCACCACAAACCCATTTGAGCAGCATTGCATCTCTGCACTATATCTCAATCGAATCTTGTTGCTAACTACAAAATACCTGGCTCTGAATTTTAATTTCTCAGGTCATTGCTCACCGAAGCTCTTGCCACAAACACATCCACACCCGCTTCAATAGAAAAACTGCCACTACTCCCAGCGCCGTCACACTGACACACACAACAAATTTATCCAGATTTGCCATATATCTTCCTGTTCTCCCTTCTTATTTATGCCATTTTGGCACCACACGATGCGGTTGTTATTGCTATTGTTGTTTGTATTTCTTTGTTGCATCACCCTAAGTTTCGCGTCATTTGTAAATTACTTACGGCTGCAGCGGGTAAGTCATGCTGCAAATACTTACGGATTTACTTTGCTTTTTTTGTAGTTATTGTATTTCTTAGTGCACCTACGGTTACACCACCCTAACTGTGTAAGTCACTTTCTGCATATGCGAAGTGGTGAGAAGAAAAGGTAAATAAAAATAACTTTTGCATTTTCGTTTTGCCAAAAAGTAGAGCTTTGCAACACTTTGATTTGTCGCTGCTTGCGCAATTTTTCTTCCTGTGCCACTTTTTGCCTGTGTTTCGCTGGGTTTTGCACTGATTTGTGTTGTTTTCTTGTAGCTCGAGGATTTTCCAACAACTTGACGGTTTTTTTTTTTGTCGCTTACAAAAGTTCTTGCCGTTTTTGGTTTTTTTCTCTGTACTTTTTGGACTATTTTCAGCAAACTGCTGCTTGCCACACAGTATCTTCCTCATATAGGTAAACCGTACGCTTACCTCGTTTTGGCTTCATTTTCTGGATTTATGCTTATTATTGTTGTTTGTTTGTAGTTGTGCTCCCGTCACAGTGATTTATTTCTCGAACTTTGAATTTTTTATTTGCCTTTTAGCGACGCATATGCACAAGGGTGTCCTGCTGCTCTTGTAAACCATATTTTCAATAGATCTCTGCATAGGACAAGGATTTCTGAACTCGATGTCAATCTCACATATGCCAGTAACGGATTGAATATCCAGTGATATGAGCTCGTTATATGAGGCCGAAGTAAGTATTGCTCTCTTACTTGGGAGGTTGAGGGCCGAAATCAGTCAAATCCGGGATCAGCGATTGAACTCAACCATCCGTGTATATTCTTTGTTGCACTGAGAAAAAAAACAGCTTCACTAATACTTGTAATTGTGGTATGTAAGACAGAGCTCGTGGTTCCGAAATCTATTGACCCAGTATAATCAATTATTATCAAACATACATGGCGTAGTCTAATATTTCACAATATATTCTATTTGTATTCCAGCCCACCGATTCAATATCAATATGTGTCCGTTCATTTGGAGTCATAATAGATTTGTATTGAAAAATTCTTCCATGATAAAATGTCAAGCGTATATTCATCACTTTAATGACAAATTTCAAAGTGCAATCTAGTGGGCATGCTAAATGCAGATGATTGTGCATGACAACTTGTTGGGAGACTTAAAGTTAATATTAAAAAAATATTAGCATTTAATTCTTGTCTCCCAAAAGTTGATCGGAATTCAGCAATCTGAATAAATAGACCAATTTTTTCTTCAAATCCATTGATGGATATTTCAACGAATTATTTTCTAAAATATTATGTTAAGAAAATTTTCATATGCTAATAATATAGTAATTCAACTCTGGCTTCTTCCGGTCTTGCCAAAGAAATGCTTCGAATATAAACCAAACCAAATGATAATAATAAGACCTTTGAAAAATTTGTGTCTGAGTTTCTCCATTAGGGACATCCGCCTTCTGTGGAATCTGGAAATACTAAGGTGCCATCTAGCTTCCATTACTTCGAAATATATATTGAAAGTCTGGCTGCAGTGCTGCAAAGGAATGAAGGCTGTTATGGATCATCTCACCTTTGTATTTATGCGAAAGAAAGTAATATTTTCTTATTATTTCAATTATAAAATGGTTGAAAAATCTATAGGGCTGCGCACTGTTGATAGATTCTTTGCTAATGTTCTTTCTGGACATGAACTATTTGTTTTTGAATATTCATCCGATCCACATACCATATTTCAAAGAGATTCCTTAACTCCTAAATCACGCAATCCCACTGGCAGCTTGAAGGATCTTAAATTTCCTTTATTGTTCCCTTCTGCCTTCATGTTGCTTTCTTTAAAGCATCGTCCAAGTTTTCCCCCATAAGGGATGAAAGAAAGTCTTGCTTAGCATAGACGAGCACTAACGACTTCCTCGGGGGCATTGTGCGCTTCTCTCAAGGCGCTCTTTTTCTGTACCTGCCCTTCGGAGCTCTTGCCAAAGTACGAAAAGCTGCAGGACAAGTAAAGCTCCCTCAACTTTTCCAACAGCGCAGTGCTCACACTAACACCTGCCTCACACCTGTGTAAGTACCTACAAAAAGCAACAACAACAACTATGTATATGTAAGCATCCATATGCAAATTTATTTTCTTCTTTTTGGCAATTTGCTTTGGCAGTTTACTGACTTTTGGCGGTTAGTAAGTATATGGAAAGTTGGCTGGCTTTTTCCTCAAGCGTCGCTTCTTGCTTTCTGCTCTGCTTGGACCTATTTTCATTTCTACGATGATAGTTACTGCCAGCATTCCTTGGGGTAACCATCTTCCTACTTTTTTGTTTTCGTTGCCATTTTGTTACTTGCAGCAGCTGAAGTGTATGAGAAATTTGTAGAATTCGTATTTGCATTTTTAGTTTTTCTTTAACATTTTTTGTTTATTTTTTTTTTCGGTTTTCGGTGTTCCCTAGTTGTTTACTTACTTCTTGGTGTTCGTTCACTTCATCAACAAAATTCAAGGAAAAGTGCAACTTAAATAGAAACAAAAATCAAAGTTCTGCAGTGATTGTGTGGCCGACGCTGATGCTGGAGCCGAAACTGTTGTTCAGAATGTAAATGAAGGTGAGCTTTTGTAGGTGTGTGTGTGGATAGCAAACTCAGCTGAGTGGTCATTAGAGTACTTGCTTATTTAGCAAGTAAGTCACGTAATTTGATTTTCAAATCGCAATAGCGAACAACAAACTATCAGCAAACTATCAACAGAATCAACTTGATTGGAAAATTTATCAAATTATGAGTTTACCAAGTCTTTTGGCAGGACAATTTGTTTATAAACAATTGCAAGGAGTAATTTAGTGAAGAAACTATCATGTTAATTAGAAAAGTGATGAAAATTGTTGAATATGTCATATTTTTAGTTTAATTTAACCGTTGGGAAGAAATGAATTACGGTTACGTAAAAATTTTACCAGAGTGTTATTGGGATAGTAAGAGTCATCTAAAAAATTGAAGCATCAATCTCTGGGTGAGCAGTGTGTCTACCAAGAGTTTCAGGTTGATATTTATTTTAGAGCGGTTTCATCATTACATGATTTTATATTTAAAAATTTGCTATTACGTTCACTTTTCTGTCACTAATTGTCAATAATTCAAAACTTACAATGCGCCGATAGGTTTTCAGCAAAATGTCGCTTCGAATTATAAGGCCCATGGAAACCTTACTATCAGCCATCTTGCCAACGTCAATTAACCAGCTGGAATTTCAAAGAAACGTATGCTAAACGAGCGATCTAATAACAGTTCAGGCGCTAATTCCGAATGTCTGAATACTCGTCTTTGACAGTAGTGCCCAGCCAACAGAACTGCTGTGCGAAATCTAATAAAAGCAGAAGCATAGCGCTTTTCATTAAATTTTCCACATAGAAAGAATTTGGTGAGAAGTATGTGAGCAAGAAGAACATATACCCTATCTAAATGAATAATTTATACTAATATTTTCTTCTCTTTTTATCTAAGAAAATTCTTCCAAGACATAAAGAAGAAGAAGAACTAATGGAGAAATACGGGACTACTAGGTCAATATGTCATTTACTCAGACGATCTTAACTCAAAGAATGTTATGAAATACAAAGGATTACTAACTCTAATAGAAATCTCTCTAACCTTTTTGTCTGGCTATAAGAATGTAAAGCTAACGAACTAATAAATGATAAACAAACGAACTGTCAAAAGAGATCTTACATATCCATCCATGGGCCGTCGCCACTAGAATTAAATTAAATTGTTTTCTACAGGTCTAACTTAAAAATCAATTACAGCCGCGACCAAAAAGAACAGCGATTTGATGACCCTAGGTAGTGTTCGGAGATATTCTATCGTAACAAATCCGAATTTTTGAGTCGATAAGTAACAGCGGTCGAAGCATATCTACATTACTTTATCTTGGAGAGGAGTCGACAGTGGACCCGAGTAGACCTACACGTGATGAACCAAATCTAAGGCATAGGAAGACAATCAGTTGATTGTGGAGTCCATATTTCATTTGCTATGTTTAAAAACAATAATAATCAACAGAGATTATTATATAAAGTTATTGAAACATTTGAAGGAAGAAATGGCAAAAAAAGTAAGAAGAAGAAGAGAATTCCAGAAACACTGGAACGAAATTTCGCGCTATGAAGAGGTAGTCGATGAGTATTATCGGGCAGAATATTTTAAGGCCTATTTTAAGCAGAAGGCAAATTGTACAATACAAAGTGTATACAACATTTAGAAAAAGGTCCACCGTCTTTAAAACGATTATCGACGGACTGGTGCACTTGGCTGAAGTCATGGCTGGTTTGAGAAAACCTCTCTCCAGATCTCGTTTTACCCGTAGATGACACCAATTACTTAAAGTTAACTAATTGTCCCAATGTTTAAGCATAATGCTGGATTTCAGCAATAGGACTAATAAATTATTATGTGAAGTGATGAGAAATGAGAAGACTCTTCTAACTTGGATACGAACTTCAAACTTTTTTAACTATTTTGTTGCATCCATCTATCGGGCACAAAATGTATTTTATGTCGCATGCGCATTGCCAAAGTCTGCACAGCAGTAATTTACTAACTTCAGTTTAGACACACTTTAACATCATAACAAATACGAAAATTCCCCCCCCACAGAACAAAGGGACTTAGACACTCGATAAAGGCTAATAGCTGCATTCTGCTCAGACACTTTTAAAAACGCGACGAGGACTTAGCCTACTTAAGAAACTCTGTTAAAGTTGCGATGTCAGACAACTTTATTTGCACTAATCCTAAACTGACAGGCAACATAGAAAATTGCGTGTTGCAACAACCACTTCATCAGCGCCAAACAGCGTGTACGAGTAGATGCCTGATGTGTGAGCTTAAACAACTTGTAAGACTCCTTAAAAGTGCGCCAAGCAATGCGGCGTTCGCGGGCCAAAAGTGAACGCGAAACAACTAGTGGACATTTGCAGAATAGAACTGATGTAGATACATATGTACGCCTGTGCTGTGTGAACTGAGTTGATGCGGTATTCCCCACAACCGCGCGTATATGTCGAAATGTGTGTGCTGCGTATGTGGAATCACAATGTTCTTGTTTTTGCACCAAGAACGCTGGCAGCAAAGCAAGAAATTGAATTAAATTGAATTGAAGCAGCGATGGCGGCAGTGAAAACATTTGTTAAACAAACAAAATTGCAATCAATTGGCTGCATTCACGCATGCGCACACGCCTAAGCACTTAGGTGCACCAGTCACGGCGAAGATTTACTCCGCGGCTCCACAACTAGAACACACATCCGTATGTTGCAACGTAGAAGTGCCATGTGTGGTTCAGCGCCTACTGCCTTGCCTAGCCTTGTCATGTGGCGTGTTGCAATCACCCACGCCATCAAGCATAAAAGGCACTAAGTAAGCTTACAAAAGTGTGTAATGTCTGCCCACACACACACACACACATACATATGCTAGTACATATATGTTTACAGCGCATATGTGTGTGTGTTGGGATGAAAAATCGCCACGTCGTCGTTGTTGCGTGTGAGTAGTGGGCGTGCACTGAGTCGGCGAGAAGTGTCCGCGAGACACGCGACTGCGCAGGCGTAGCTCACAGGCGCATGAATAATTCGAGCGGCGAATGCACACAAAAGACTCTCGCGAATTTGAATGTGCAAAATTTAAATCAACCACTCACACATATATATCAGCAATTGTTGTTGTAATTGTTTTCGATATTGTAATGCAAATGTAATCTCTTGTTTTGTAGAAGTGTCACTAATAGATACGCTTGCAATTAAAGCCTTTTGAGCTTGTCAACATGAATGGCTTGAGCAATAGAAGTTTGTGCGGCGATTCACTAATTTTAGTCAGCGTTAGAATTTGGGTGACTTTTAATATAATGCCCTAATTTTCAATGGAACAAAGAATTATAATTTTGATAGGATTTTGTAAGACCAGAAGTCTTTTATGTTCTGGTATATACTATCATTCTTTGATAAGCGAGCGGCAAAAAATTTCCCGCTAAAATAACCACATGAAAAGCAAAAATAATTTCCAATATTCGGTTATTTTTCCGAGCTGGGCAAGTTGGGTTAAAATACAAGCAACTTCCAACACACACTGTGTTTTTCCATTCGGATTTAAAATTTTTTTTTATAATCTTATGAATTTCGAAACTTTCTTATAATAGATATGTATAATTGCTTAAAAATTACCTGATGAGGGTTAACTCTTTTAAACACGATTGAGATAAAGATAAAAAATATTTTATTATATATAACGCTAAATAGGAGTAGATATGGCTAGTACAAAAACATAGTTCAGATGCCCTAATAAAATGTTGAAACAGGTCCATTAAATAATTAGCTAATGATTAAGACGTTAAGTCAATTTACGTTTTTGCTTTAAAATGCAATCAATTTAACATAAACCGATGTTTTTGAATTTATATGTGAAAATTTCAATATGAAGAAAAATAAATTACCCTCGATCGAATTTTGTCAATTTATTAGAGCATATTGAGTTATTACAATCAAAATAATAGAGCTTTTTGTACAAGAACAAATAATAACTTGACAATTTGTATTCTGCTCCTTTTTAATACGATTCCCGAAAATGCTCTCATTAAACACTACTCAAAGGGTTGGATAGGAATATTTAAATGAATTTATTGTGAGTTGAATGCTAACAGGAAATTTAATTAATTACTCACAATAAATTGAGTTCAATTAGGGGTTAAATTGCCCCATTAAGAGTCCCCTTGGGCATGATAAATATAAACATCAACAACAAATTCACTTTCTTTTATCTTTCATTCTTCCGATTTCTTAAAAGTCAACTTTTAATTTCGAAAGTGAATGACTCAAAATTCACTCTTCCCTTTTGGAAAATATTTACCCCGAAGTAAATTAAAAATATATACGCCTAGCATCTAGACATATAGCCGTTTCTCAATCTATTATAGTTTGCCTTTTGCATTTTGTTTGCCGAAACAACCATATTATTTTTCTTTATACGAATCAAAAACTGGATCGAATTTTATTAAAGCTGGCAAAGAAAATTAGAAAATCGTATTGAAACTCCTTATGCACACTAGTAAGGTTTTCTAAGTGGAAAATTTTATTTCAAACTAAAACTTAAAACCTTCCTTCCTTCTTTTCCGAATCAAATTTAGTTTTTATGAACATATAATTATTTAACGTTTAATTTTTACACCGTAAAACTGATTGGGCAAATCACTCACCTACAGAATTAAAAATACGAATTTGCATTTTCGCTACTCAACTTTACTGCCAATCTCATGAGACATCTTTTCTCAATGGAAAGCTGAGAAAATGGTGCGCAAACGAAACCTTCAACCCAATCAGCATTTTTCAACAAAGGAAAATAAAAAATCAAATATTTTAATATATCTTGTATAGGCATGTTTGTTGCCAAAAGTAGCAAATAAAAGTCGCAGCGAATAAATTTGAATGCTGATTTCACCTTTTTCGTGGAAATGTCGTTGATTGCAACATGACTGCCTTGTGCATTGCGCATACGCCGTGTAGCGCACGATCCCATGCAGAAGCCTACAGCTCAAACTCTCGACTCGGAGGATTTCTCTAGTCTTACGGCTTTGTCTAATGCTTGGAAATGTTTGCGGGTGTGTGTGTGTGTGTCTGTGTGTGCGTGTTGGAGGAAAACTTCCAGCCCATACGGGTTCACTGCTCCTTTGGGTATTTAATAATATACAACACGTATGTAAGCTCCAACCAGCATGTGCATATATACGTGTGTGTGTGTGTGTGTGTGTTCATGTGACGAGTTGCCTTTCATGCGCATAGAAATGATGCTACTTTCCCTTTTGTGTGTTGCCATTCAACGAACGTCCCCAAGTTGCAATAAATTCAGTCATAATACAATACGAGAATGCAAAGCGCCACAATACACACACACCCACACACATTATGCATACTTACATAACACATAGAAAATTTTTAGCTATAAAGAGCGAAAACGAAATTTCACCAGTATAAATTTTTGTTGCGGCTGATTTTTGTGTTTATTTTTTTACTGTTACATTATTATTGTTCTTTTTTTCCCATGCCAGAGTGGTAAGATGAAATTATGCCCCATTGCAAAGAGACCCCATTTCTTACCATCAAGCCATTTTCCATTTTAACTGTTTCGAAATACAAAGTGGCTACTTGTTCAGTTTATTGTCGTTGGGGGTCAGTCATAAAAATGTAAATTTCTCTAAATTCACATTTATGGCAAAAGCGAATCCGAAGCACCAACAACAACACTTAAAGCACGGTTAAATCACAAATGCAATTTACAAATTTCAGAGCTAAACCGAGCGGCTGTGAAGGGGCTAACGGCGCCTATGGAGCGGCTCCACAACGACTCAATCAACAGCGCGCATTTTCGGCATTATTCAAACACACTCACACACGCATACTTACATATATGTGTGTACATATATTTGCGCATAAATTTATAAATAAATATTTGGTTTTGTTCTCGATTCGGCTTATTGCCCGGCGTCTCTCTCATTGCCCGCATTATGGCCATTCATTTTTTCCCCATACGAGCATATTCGATTAGAATGCACCACTCCGGCCGCCCCATATGTGAGGCGCACTCACACATACTTATTTATGCATAAATTTGCCATTTATTTATAAGCAAAAAATTTCAATATGCCGGACATGTGAGCGTTTATTTCGCTTAGCAGACTCAAGCAGGCTCTGAGCATCCTTAAATGCTCATTTCGCTTGTGTATGAGTGTGTGTGTGGGTGTGTGCATGTTTGCTTGGCAGACTAACAGTAGGCAATAAACATGCTAATCTTTTTGATTTCATGCTTCGATATTATTTGCAATTTCATTGTGTCCCAGCATATAGCAAGCTAAGCATGCCAACGCCAGCGCCAACACCTCGACCAGCATCCAGCCCAAGCACCCAGCATTTAGCAGATCAGGACCCACGCACACACGCACACGCACGAGTAGAGCTAAAGATACCAAAAGGAACGTGGCACTTTGTTGTTTGAGTTGAGGTTTTCGTTTATTCGTGCACATTAAAGAGCAAATAAATTGTCTGGTATTATTATAAAATATGAATATGGGCATAGAGTTTGAAATTGGCGTAAATTGTAATAAACAGCTACACGCATTTAATACGCTCCGTAAAAGTGTTTTCTTCCAGCAGCAAAGAGTTATTTTATTTTACTGAGCCTATTATCGTTTACCTCTCAATGCAATACTCATAGCAATTTCAAGTGTTTATAATTTCTGATTTCAAATCTTTTAATGCAAATGAAATGCCTAAGCATATAGGAACATGCATACATACATGCATACAGAAATATTCACATTTTTGTTCATAAATTAAGAATGATGGAGTAAGATATTTCCACATTTTCGAACCGTTGCTTTCCTGAATTACACTTGAGAGAAGAATATATTAGTTCGTGATGTCATGAACGAAGAGAGCAGAAGATTTCGTTCACAATTAGTAAGAAAATTTGATAATTCGTTTTGTTTAAAAGCTAGCATTGTGGAATCTTGTGGCCTTTTATTCTTGTTATGAAAGATTTTACTTACCTTTATTATCTCTTTAACAAAACGTTAGACTCTTCGCTTTCCCTTTTATCTAGAAAACGTTATGTTCTAGACTGGATGAGATGTTCAGATGAAGCCAACGTTGAAGCCATGGTGAGCTCTAGATGTAATTCCGGACTTTTTCGGTTTCCCACATCAACAACGAGCATCTAATTGATAAGCGGTTTCAGCAGAACGGTGTACCAACTACTTTCTGTGTGGGTATGTCAAGTCAAGGGTCTGTGGTAATAATTCAGCTACCACTGGCTAGCGATTAATATATATTTGTTAAATCCCGCCAAGACTTAGTGACCTTTTTTTAAATTAACTCAAGTGAATAGGATCCACCGCGAAACCACTGGTTTAAATGCTGTATGGGAGAAGTGGATATCGACACCATATTCCTTGCTGTCAATAATCAGAAAAGGTATATAAGAGGGAAGTAAAGGTTAGTAAATGACGAAAGCAGGCTTTCTAATCGAATCATAATTGGATTGAAAGCTTTAGTTAATGGTAGTATAAATTTTGAGAATTTCCTATAGAGTTTATGGTGAATTTTTAGGTGAAAATCTCCAGAATAAACATGAAATTTGAAATATGTTGTCGAGTCTTAATCTCATACACCACATACTCTTAGCTCCTCCGTTAACAAATATTTCATATGACTGAGCCCATACTCTTGCCGTTCGCATTCTAGGTAAAGTCTTCATACTTCAAATCTCTGGCTTACATTGTTTTCATTAACTCAGCTCCTAACATTTCAATCGCATTCACTGAATAATTCTAAACGCAATCGGCTTCAATTCATTAGAGCTCCCAATTCAATCACTTTACATATGTTAACATACATATTCATGTATTTGGTAGAATAATGTGAACCACTTTGGGCTATTGCTTATCTGCATATTCATTCGCCTTACAATTCATTTCACTTTGATTGTAACGAGCTGACTGGTCTCCTTCACCAAGCTGCCTGTCGGCCATCTCATTAGAGTAATTGAATTCTTCAAACATAAGGCCACGATTTAGCTCGAAATTGTCGGCTTAGAGGAACATGTATTCACGTTGTTTTTGAAACCTCAACAAATTTTGGAGGATAATATTCTAACACTCGAGTGCATCATTGTGTGACACTTGGGGTTATGTGTACATACAAGTACTCCCCCTAAATACTCACGCAGAGTAGTGGGGAGAGTGACCATAGAGGAGTGTGCTCTAAAGCAAAACATGCCAACTTCGCTAAGAAATCATAGAGCCTAACTCTCGGAAAAGCATTTACCCACTCCGTCAGTCCAGAAAAGAGCATATTTTAATATACGAGCATTGTAATGAAATAGCTGGAAAGAATGGTGAGAGCTCCAGAAAGGGGGTGTATGCAAATTCTCGGTGAAATAAGCATGGGGAGTCATTGTAGTAAATATGCCGGAAAACACCAATCTCAATTACCAAAATAGCTGAGAACGGCGAAGCGGAAACAGCACGGAAGGACAGCAGCTAAAAGAAATATGGCGAAAAGGGGAGGAAATACGTAGGCGCAGTCGAACTAGAAAATTGCGATAAAATAAAAATAAGCAAGTCAAGCAGCAGGATGAAGACCATGTTGAAGGTTACGGCAAAAGTTTGCAAAGCAAGCAGATTACAGCGCTGGAAGACAATGCTTCGAACATAATGCTACTGTGCATACGACTTTGGGCCGTAAGTCCAACTTCGGCAAGACACCGCCTTGAATAGACATGATTGCGAATATATTCATAAACTCAGAGGATACCAAAGCAAACCATGCCACAATAAAGGCAATGATAATGGCAGCGATTATAATGAAGTATGAAGAAAATTTATATATTTACATGGAAAAAAGAAAATATTCTCGAAACAGGAGCAAACATAATAATCATAAAAGAAAAATTATATTATACCGTTGAAGAAGATGTCCTGCCAACGCCAGCATGCACGTAAGCTTTCCAAAGACTTGTAGTCTGCTTGTAGGCGCACAACAGACAAGCTACAAATATACGACGCTTGGCATTTTGACGACAGTGAGAGCGTTTTACTTGATGCTTAATTTTGAATATCCACGAATACCTACTTACATATACGGACTGGAGTGGCATGTTGCAAGGAAGAATATTTTCGGTACAGATTAGACGGCAGCGGCAGCATCATTAGCATAAAAAGTAATAAAATGCACACACACACACACACGCGCACATAGAAATTTACATTAGACATTAAATGTTAGCCCTCTTGAATGAGAAGATCCACGCACAGCGGTGTCAACACTAAAATGCACAATAAATTCAAATTGAAATGTTGGCAATTTGCCTTCGGTCCTACAAAACTTCTCTGCTGTTCGCTCTGAGAACATATTGCATAACAATAAAGAAACATTCATGATTTTTGATTGATATTTTTTATAATATTCTTAACTTTGTTTCCATTTTGTTTTTAACCGACAGAGAAGCAGTACCAGGGTTGTATTGAAATTTTTGTTCAATAATCATTTATTTTATGTCAATTTTATTTCGAATTTTAAATTAAGCCACGGTAACGGAAATCCGCAACGAAAATTAGTAAATGTTTTGGAGGAGTCATTTTTATATCACAATATATTAACGGAACTTTTGCGGCGAAATCTCATTTAGGTCTCGCCTTATTTCCACTTATTGGATACCCATCTGATGAGATTTTCATCTATGAGAATTATTTCTTAAGATTCATTGTGGTTCATTCCCCTTCATATCTACAAGCGAATATCCACAGATTTCACTAATGATTGAGAAACTGGCCTGATATTTTAACACTGAAAAACACATGAGTTCACATGAGTTTTAACATTCTCGGAGAGAAACTGTACCACCATTAAAAACTACCTATTTGAAACCGTCCGATTTGATCTTGAAGTGTTCTTTCCTAACCTCAAAAACTAGCTTTTATTGTTTTAAAATCACAGCAATCACTCAAAAGTAAAATAAGGAGGAGAATAAAGAGAGTACACGAAAAATATCTCTAAGTTAATTTCTTTAATGTTGAGTTCACTTTCAGAGAGGAGCAAGAGATAACCTGTCCTCAGGACGATGCTCATATTTAAAAAGTGAAATAAATGGAAAATCCTCCTTTTTATATTGTACAAGAAACATAACAGAGGCTTTCAACTCATTTTCGCTAATATTTTAATCCTAAAGACTTGCTAACTCCCTACAAGTAGACTAAAATTTTTTGTAGAAAAACGCCTTGAAGATTTCCCAAAGAGATCCGTCAAGAAAAGATAAACACAGGTCAACCCCCAGTAACGCCGCTTACAATGACTATGGCTATGTAATGCTGGAATTTCTTTTAAACCCTTTGCTAATATTGCATGTGCATAGTTTCTTTCAAATTTATAATTATTTAGAAGCTTAAGTTTCAGTACTAAGTATACTTGAATAAGTACTCTCGAATTTCTGGTACAAAATTATAACATTTGTCTAGACATTTGAACTTATATTCCCTCCTTAACTACAAATCTGTTAAAATTCCATTCTGAAATATCTTAAAGATATATGTGCCTATCCCTTAAATGGTTACCAACAAACGAAAAGCAAAAAAATTGTGAAATCTCAAAAAAAAAAAGCTAAAACTAAGTGAAAACTAAATTCGAACATGAAAAGTGATTAATCACATGCGAAATCAGTTTCTTAAGCCCAAAAATTGACTGAAACAGCGCACAAACATTGTAGAACACTCCAAAGCACTTGTCCCCAACAGCGGCAACTGTCTTCAGGGAGCAGCACACCCAAGCAAGGAGAGCAAACGAAATACACACCACATCACTTTTGTGCACACCAAATGACAAAGCCGAAAAAATGGCCCGACTTCAAGATGGACAGACAGTCGTCGGGGCGAGTTGGCAGCTGTAAAGACTTGTTTGCCTGCGAGCTTTTGGTAATTTACACTGACAACTAAAAATAATAGAAAATTGCACAATTAGTCAAACATTGCCGAACTCCCATACGGAACTCATAACGGCGGGTACGAGGAGAAGGCTGGCGCTCTTGAGTGGTTTTTAGACATAGCTGTAGCTGGGCATAGATGCCCGTAGACTTGGCAACTGCAATTTGTTATATTTTCCGTATTTATTTCCACTTTTTTTGCTCGTAAACTTGAGAAGCGTCATCGTTCGCCTAAACTGAAATTATAATTGGCAAACCAGCTGAAATTGTGTTGCCTTTGAACATTCACAATTCTTGCGTTTTTTCCGGATACAAGCACACATCTCGAAAATGTTACACAAGGGATGTGAAATGGATCGGCATCTTTCGCTACATATATATAAGTGCATATATATTTCTTTTATTAAGTAGAAAATGAAGCGCCGCGCATCATAAATCAAAGTGTCAAAAAAATTTAAACGTAGAAATTCGTATTATTAACTGGCCGTCAGGGCGGTGGGTTAGAGGGTGATTTTCTGTTGGTTGTCATTGTCTGAAAGTGTGAGATGCAGGCTGACAATCCCATTATCGTGGCATGCCTCAACTTACGTCTACGTGTAGTGTAAAGTTTTTGCCACAATCTGCCTGTGAAGCTGCAAGTGGTCGCGTTCGCTGTATTTAGTCGTACCTGCGTGCAATCGTTAAACAGTTACATTACAGATTTGTGTGTAAAACGCGTTGCACCGCATAGATATGTAGGTGGCGTGTTGTAAGTGTCCTTCAAACACCTAATGATGGCATTAGTGCCGCTGACACTCTCAACACTTTGTACGTGCTATCTGAATTTATGAAGTCAACGGATACGGGCATAAAATTAACCACCATTTTTGCAGCAAAAACCATCACTTGTGTAGAAAGAAACTTCCGGATGTGCTGAAATAAGACACTCTTAACTCTACTCCTCTAAAATTAGAAGCGTTTCACATTTCGCTGCAAATTAACTCTCGAACTAACTAATTCATTTAATATTTTTATTACTACAGAAGTCAGCACTAAAGAGAATTGAACTTCCTCACTCCTCACACGCCTGGTACTCGCTTCAGGTCTTAAACGAAGGAACGGGGTTTGAGCTCGGCCAGCATTTTTTGAGTTAAGCATATAGTTAAACATAACTTGGGCATAAGAGCAAACATGGGACTGTTTGAATGAGCAAATCGAAGAAGTCCCCAATTAACCCCAAACAATTGTTGGGCATGTTGCCGAGTTGACTATCCTTAATTATATAAAAAGGTGGGTTCGTTCCGGTTGCTTTGAGAGTATGGTTAAAATTGAGTGCATGCTATATAAGAACTCTTTCCAAGAGTCTCTTCAAGATTTTTCCTATATATAATTAATTTATTTGAATTTAGGCATCTCTTCAAACGTTTGACCTTGTTCAATTTGACCTATTTAGTAAAAATAAAGAAAAAATAGTTAAGTCCAGCATTTGTCCGAAACATTTATGTTCAGAAGATTATATCCAAGAACTCGGAAGAAAGAGATTCAGCCCTTATTTCCAAATTATATTTTTAGGGGTTTATACTTTCGCAAAAGTTAATTAAAGTGATCAGCTACATTGTCAAAGAGCAACAAACTGAACGGTACAAAATATTCTTCACCTCTTTGTGTCTTAAGCCTTAAGCTTTAAGCGGTTGCCGTGGCAGTCAAGCAGTAAAACTCTCCCGTCAAAATACTCAAGGTTATTGAACTACAAAAATCTGTAATAGATTTTGATAAAAGTAAAGCTGGAAGAAAACATCCACGGAAACTGAATCTCATGCAGATAAGCTCTAGCGCTCGAAATATCGCTCTAGATCATGAAAAAATTACTTGCAGTAAACAGTATGAACTTATTCTACAACAAAGTTTCTCAAGCCCTCAGAAGAGTCAGTAAACGGTAATTATAAATTCAAAAACATTATGAGCTATATACAAATTTTTAAGGAACTTGTATGTTATGTGTTCCAAGGGATCTATACCGCTGAGTGAGGAACAAATTAAATTGGTTGGGTCCCATATCAAAAAGACCAGCTTCTAAGCCCCTGCCTCGGTTGCTTTTATAAATTTATTTACATTTATATCTGTGGCAAAACGTTAAAATAGCTTAAGTCTACATAAGTTAATTATGAACAATTTGAGCTACTCTGAGCAACTTGTTCGAGACTCGGTGTCCTCTTTTACATTAAACAACAACTTCGGATTCGGGAGCTTCAAATCATGAAAATGTTGAGATAAAGTTTTCATTCAAATGCTGCTTTTAGTTAAATTCGACTTGCGCTACTTTTATGTACTGCCATAGATATGTAGCCCAGACTTTTCTGCGTCAGTACAAAATAAATTCATGTGGCACGTTTGCTGCAACGCTTATTGGTGCTTGCCATATAATTTCATGCGGCTTTATCTTGTCGCTGAAATGGTCAAAAAAGTAATCAAAGAAAAATTGAAAAACATACAAAGGAATGTAACTGGTTGAAAGCAAAAATGCAGAATATGACAGGCATGCAAACAACGCTCAAAAAGTACTCAGAAACATTTTTATTACATTTTCTTCTATTTTTTCGCTTTTTGTGTTTTTTGCACGTTTTTGATGTATTGTTGGTGCGTATTTCCGTCGTCATTCAGCCACTCGGCATGTAAGCTGAGCCAGCAAGCCTTTCCGGAAATGTTGGCATTTTGTTGCGCTGGAACGTTTAACGGCACAGAGAAATCCAAGCGCGGCTTTTATTTGATGTGCGGCAAATGCGGAAGGCTAAAGGATACACGAGTGTGTACGATGGGAGCTGAGGAATGCGACGCAAGCATAATGGCGCAAAGGCAACCGCGCGACAACAAGCAACAAAGCAAACACATGAAGGCCGCTGCTGTGGGCGCAGAGCGTGAAAACAACCGTTATAAGTAGTGTGGATTGGGTATTTGATATGCTGAAGGAATCAGTGTGTATTACATGCTGCACCAAGGGTTAACTATGTAGGCGTTTACGCTCACCCTCCTCGGAGCATTTTTACTTTTCTTATTTTTCACTCGCTGCGGACGTTGAAATCGCTATCTCTGCCCGCTCATGGGCGGCACTAACATAATTCTGCGCGTACTACTTAGAAAGCTTTGCAGCGCTACGAAATCTCCGAGAATGGCAACATAAAGGACGTGCTTGAAATAACACCAACACTACTGTGTGGCAACAACAAGAGTTACAACGGATACATGTATGATATGTCAACGTGTCGGCCATTTATCATCTAAGCAAAGGATTCCTTTCTCCTTTTCTCTTTTTTTTTTTTTGACTCGCTGCTTCAACTTCGTTTACGTGGCGGCTAGTGGCACGCTTTAGTTCATTTTTGCAGTTTTTTCATTTTAATGCTTTCTCGCAGCATTCTTATTTTCGTTCCCCTATCCACTATTCGCACTAATTTTCCTGTTGCAAGAAGCTCCAGTCTACTCAGAATGCTCGTTACTTTTCAACTTGCTGCTTGTAACCCTGCTCGGGAAGGGGCGACCGTTAAAAAAATGCGCGCCAGGAATGCGTTGCATACATTAGGGCGTATAAGCGCTGCTTCTTTATTTTCTTCAAGCATTGCAGTCATTTAACAACATACACATACACACCACACTTGTACACGAACTCCTCGCGTATTTTTACTCGCATTTACTCACATACATATTATTCGCGTGTCTTCGCCGAAAAGTGGACTAACTGCCGCAGCTTTTTAAACAAACATAAAAAAGTAACGGCATTTTTCTTATTCATGCGACCAGCTCGTGAGATAAGCACATGAAAAATGCCAACGGAAATGAGGGACACACGTTAGGATTCCTTCGAAATACGCTGCCAACAAGCTCTCCTCCGCGCCCAGTTTGTCGGGGAGTATAAAGGGGAGGGGACACATAAAATTAATGCACTGCAGCAATAAATGCTTTTATGAAAACATATTCGTCGCTCAGTCTTAATTTAAATTTATACCCAATGTTATGCATACAAATTTTATTTACCGAATTCATTCATTCATATCCTGTTTGGTATGACTGCATCCTGTGGAAGAGTTGAGAGAAGAGAATTTATGTGCCGCATTTTGTAGCTCTTTCGACGAGAAACCTTTTATGATAAATGCTTGCAGTTTATGGAAATTTACTTAGTGCGACCTATCTATGTATAAGCGGGTGATGTGTGTGTGTGTGTGTGTGTGTGTATATGTGTTTGAAATATGCACGTCTTTAAGCATTTAGCAAAATAAATGAGTGGCGCAAATGTGTTTATTCGCATGAAAAAGATGAAATCATATTTTATCATTAAACTCTAGATTTATTTAGTTAGGAAAGACTGCGTGCTTAGATAACTGGTCGAAAGAGCGCTTTCTATTTGCTATCATTTTTATATCTTTGCGAAATAACTGGTTGGTAAATATCTTTCAAAAAGAAGCAATTTTATGTAAAAAAAAATCTAAGTTATTAAAAAACTTAGATCTAACTAAAATTGTGACAGTTATATGCTCAATTTTCATTGAATCTCAAATTTATAATTTAATTTAATCTTATAAACAATTTTTAGAACAGAATAAGCCTATAACAACTTAGATACTTTAATATTTTGAAAGAAAGTTTTGACAATAAAATCACTTAGCCCTCCATAATTACTCAATTTTAACAAAAAATGGATTTATTCAATGATTTAGTTTCTTTTTAAATGGGTATCAAGTGAAAAGTAGTCTAAAGTCTTTCATTTATACCAAAATAGAGTTACCATTTATTGAAAGAATTGAAACTGATAAAAGCCGTTCTCAATTAACCTTTTTTCTGTTCGCTACCTCTGAGCACTTGTCAAAAATTTGATATATGAAAGCAATAACGAAGTTAGATAGCTGAATTTATTACAAAAGGAACAAGTGGGTACCTCAATCAAAAAGTATAACCGCTTTCTTCAATGCTGCTAAGTTTTGTTTGCAGATTTAAGGCAACTATTAACTATATTTAAACATTTTCTAGAATTTAATTCTTACAAAGTGTGAGAGAATAGAAGGAAGAGAATATAAGGAGAATATATATACTTATAATAATATATGTTTTATTTAATATTAGAGAAGATCGGGAAGAATTCAAACAGCAGAACTAAACTGGCAGGCATAATCTTCCATTAGATCCAGTATAGGCCTGTAAAATGTCCCAATAAAATAAGTCGCATCCCATTTCTAATATATAATTTTTGAAGATGCGCTCTACGTGTCTGCGGTATTGTTGTTTTCGAGATAGTCGAAAATGTCGTCGCAAGAAATATACGATTTTGTTCTGTACTAGTTCACCACCAGACATTTGACCTTCATCCAATTTACATATATGTCTATGTCTATAAAATATCATAGCTGTCAATATTCCTTTGTCCATGTAATTTTTTTTTTTTTTTCAATATCTCCCTGAACGAAACACCATGCCCATGAATCAGACTATTTTTGAAGATTACATATATTTACATACCAAATAATGCATACATATCTTCAAGTGTGTATATTATATACGAGTACACACAAAACTGTTAAGATATTCATAATTAAAATATATATCACTTTTATTTAACAATCCATATGTAATGCTTGCTTATTTCTTAATTCGGTTCGATTCTGCTGCTCTCATATCTCACACTAAACGACCATAATGTTGCTGTCAAGACGCAATTGTAACAAGATTTCTGCCCCAAATCATTAAACATTTTGTCGGAAGCATTGAGCAAAAGCAAGAAATGGCCTTTATTCATAGCAGTAATTGCAGAGGCAGAGAATTCAATTTAAAAAATTGACCATAAGTCAAATTGAATCATGTGAGAGACGCTTTTATGGACCATGTCGACGACGCAGCCAGTGTATGTACGTGTATGTGGGCACACAGCAGCACAATTGCAGGCGCACATAAGTATAGCAAACATGCAACATATTACAGACTAATAAATATAAATCAGCTTTCATCAGCAATTTCACCACGGAAAAAAATGGGAAGGCGGTACAAAAAGTTTTAACTTTTTCTCCATCTTCCTCCTGCTCTTGTTCTTCGCTCACTTCTTGCGCCACTACCACGGCTTAATACTGACTAATGCGGCATGTAGTATATTTGAGTACGTATACATATATTTATGTATGTATGTGTGTGTGTGTGTGTGTGTGTGTATGCGCCGATGTTTCAATAAAAGGAAATAAGGCAAAGCAACTAATAAAAAGCGAAAAAAGTAGCGAAAACTCCGGCTGTTGCAGTTCGAAATAAATTGATAGTAGCTGAGCAATTATAGCGGCGTGCTGGAAAAAACGCCGCGCTCAAATGGAGCAGCGAATAAATGGAATCAGAAAATGAATAATGGTAATTGTGGCAAGTAAATCCCGACGAACAACCGATTGCCGTCATGAATCGAAGAAAACGCTGGAAAGCGCTGACTTGGGAAGTATCAAAGCGTAAAGCGCATTACCGCTACCACTGTGGCGATTGCGCTGAAGATCCGAGGAGCTCAAATGGCTTCATCGCGCAAAGGAAACGGCGGATGGCAGCGCTTCGAATTGAAGTCAGCCTTGGTTGCCATAAATTTAGCAAATCAGTTCATCCAATTAGCAAAAAGCAACAAAGTTGATAAATAGACGCGGCAAGCGGCAAAGAAGCACACAAAGCGCTGAGCAATAAAGAAGAAATAATGACAATAACACAATAACACAATAAAAGCGCAAATAATGTGTTCAAAAAAAAGCTGACTGCAGCGTAAATATTGCGGCAACAAAGCTACAAAGTCAATGCTCGCCAGTGAATTATGCGTCTTTGCTTGTGTGTGTGCTTTTGTGTGTGTGCCATGCGGCAAGAAGCCATCTGCCAAGTTGCGCACACTCACAAGGCTTTGAATGAATTTCCGAAGCGTCTTGGACTCTTTGCCTTTGCGTTTTCGACCACTCAACAAACTGCCGTTCCAAGTCATAAGCAGAAAACGCTGCCGCAGCACGCGCACATCCTTGAAGGTTGTCAACAGCTGCTGTGAATTTGTCGTGACAACAAGCATTGGCAGGACGCATCACTGCTGCCATATATCCTCACTCGTTGACAGCGTGTCTGCACAATTTGTTGCCACTTGCTTTTCAGCGACAACATTGCGTCACATACTCAGGACCCCCGCTCCTCACCGAACAATCTCAACAAAGTGCTAGCAAAGTAAAAATTATTTCTGCTTTCAAACGCACTACTTTGTACATTTCCACAAATTATGACAAATTGCGATTTCTTGTTCTTCTTCGTCGCAGCTTTTCGGCATTCCCACCATTTCGAGCCGCTAAAAGGGGCTCCGCCATGAACTCAGCATTTCCATTTTAACAAATGAAATGAAGTCAAATGATGCACTGCAGCAAAACCCATGAAGCACAATAATACTTTTATACTATGGTGTGGAAAGGAACCGAGGGGAGTAGGGATGCTGACAAAGGACAAAAGTGTTGACACAAAATTTTCCTCAAATGAAATTAGTTGACAAGTGCATTAAGATTTCATGAAGTAAAGTAGAGCTGAAACGAAACCCACAAACTAAATGGAAATGAAGGGAAAGAGGTAAGGAAACGTTTAAGCAAAGCATTGTGAACTATTTGTTTCTGTGCATCCTTGCAAAATATTTTTAGTGTCACCGAAAGTACAACAAAATACCCAAGAACTTTGAATAAACACATATATTTTATAGAAAAAGCTGAAAATAAGCCATATGAGAAAACTCTTCCAATATCTTTCTAACCGTAAGACTATTACATAAACAACCTAAGCTTGTGTGTATTTCGTCTGAATTGTAAATAAATATCGCCCTAATTAACATAAATAACTGACGTCATCAAGCTCAATTCGCGTAAATTTGCTTTCTTTCTGTAACAATGGTGCACTCAACCGAATTTTGTGACAGAAATAGATCAGCTGTTTACTACTCACCGGTCAATTAACCGCTATTCGTTCGGCTCTCTCCAAGATAGATCACCAACAATTTTGACTTACAACGTTTTGCCTGCAATATCCTTGAATAGTGTTGAAACCCTGAATTAGTTAATATACAACATGTTCTCGAATTCAGAGTCTGCTGCGAGTCAGAGTCAGAGTCAGCGGACAACGCTGATTTAATAAATTTAATCGATTTATGAAAATCGACATATGATTTTTCAAGAGTTGTACAGCTATTGATCGGATTGGACCAAGACCAATCAAATGTTGTTTGCATTTTTTGAAAGACATTTCGACTAGCATTGTACTGATTAGTTCTGACTGTTCTTATGGCCTTACGACTGAGAAATTTTCAATGGGCCGACTATATTAGGCTTTTATGTACCACGAATGTGTTCCTTGGGTACTTAAGATTCGACTTCGGTCTGCAATATATAATTAAATGCTTTAAAGAAAATTTTGTTTTGTTCCGTTTATATAAAATTACTACATTAGGAATTATGAATTTCCAAAAGAAATGTATGGTATTTTTGTTATTTTAACTTTTTTAACTTTTGAGATAGAGAAAAAGCAAATATATGCAACACAAAGTTCTCTGACATTTCAGATAAACAATTTTCGATTGAAATTGTAATCAAAATATTTACTAGATAAAGTATTATTTGAAGTAATCTGAGAATATATATGGAGTCCCAAAACTACAAAACTAAAAACGAAAAACACGAAAAAGTAGGCGAAAGTTTTGTAAATAAACGCTAATCACTGTTAATATTTAGAGCTCCAAGCCACACCTTTAAGCACAAATGAGTATCGAGATAAAGATCATAGGTATTTATCAAACATACACATATGCTTTCCGTTACAAAACCGATGGAAACAGGTACCACACATTCGAGCAGGTATTTAATTTCATTTAAATTATATTGCTGACCCGACATGAATAACCAACAAACCTATTGACATTTACGTGAGAGCAACACTGTAAGGCACAATGAAAACAAGGGACCACACGCGGCGCCAAACAAACGAGTTGCCACCAATACCATGCACCAATCATTAGCGCGACGAAGTCACCAACAATGTAACCACTGAAGCAGTATAGCAGGGGAATGTCGTCGATCATAATATTACAATTGCTGGTGGCGCCCGTACAACAGAGATCTAATTTGAATTAGAAATACATTTAAATCTAACAGTGTTTACCTAAAATTGATTGTTATCAATAAAAACATAAACGTAAAATAACAAATGGAATTGTCGAAATTACGCGGCAACACTAGCGTTAATTGTAAAGTTGACAGGTGAACTGTACGGCGACAAATAAAATGCGAGACTCTCACAAAAATAACAACGAACAAATGTTATAATAGCCACAATGGTGATTGTATTTATTGAGCTAAATAATAGTGTTACAAAGACAACATGAGAGAAGAGCGCGAAAAACAGGTCGCACACAAATTTAGTACAGTGGGTATTATTTGTTTGGAAATCAGTGTAAGGTTGAGCAAATATGGCAAATTTCTACGACCAATGAAAATAAACAGATATATTAAAGAGACTGAAAATTTTAGAATAATAATTTGCTAAGTTAAAAGAGCGTATTTTAAAATATATAATATTTCCAATTTTTGCAGTGAAGCCTCTAGACTAACGGTATTTGAATAAATTTTTTGAAGTGTTCGGGAAATACTCGAATAGTTCAGACCAAAACAGTAAAAAAATTGCCAACTGTTTGAACAATTTCGGTCAAAAATTTTATACTAAAGAAAAACTATAATATTTACGAGGATTCATAGTTGAAAATATTTTTAAATTTAAAATAAAATGAATGCATAAGCTAATTATTTCATATAATAATATCCCAAGGTACATATAAAAAGTCCGTAATGAAACGTTACAGTGGAGGCAACGAAAAGAGAATCGTAAAAGTTGAAGGTGAAAGACTCAAGTCATTTGTCATCGATTAAGGCTAGATCAGATAGTTTTCCAAGAAACTCAGAAGTTCCGGAAAAATTTGCTTAATACATTTTTGAGCTACCCCACAATACCTCCACTTCAACTTCAAATCTAAGGTATGAACTCACGAAAAACAGATACTCGCTCTATACGCATACGCTATATAAAGCAGGTTTTTGCTTTAAACCAGCGAATACGACTAATTCAATTGGCACACGCGACAACCGATGGCTGAATTCAAAAGCACCAATTGTGAGGGGCAAGAGTTTAACTGCAGCTCATTTACTTTCTTTTGTTTCAAAAGCTTATGCGACATATCTTTGTTTGTGTGCATGGATCACAAACTCGCACGAAAGAAGTGAAAGAAAAACGTAATAACACCGTTTTCAGAATCGGTCAAGGGGAGTATAATTTCCACATTTACATATTCAAAAACGATTTTCATACAAATATAACTTAAATATCACCAAACAAACAGTATTTCAATGTCATAAACTTTATATTATGGGCGTTTCGATGACTAGCGAGCAGCGCAAACCCCGCCCCTTCCAATCAACAGATCATTAAGACAACACTTTCCTCCGCCTATTTCTGCTTCGGCTTTACCACCACTTGCTTTGTTTTCCTTACAGATTTTGTTGGACTTCACCTTTAGTCAACTAAATTATTTATGTCATTCTCGTTGTCAATCGTAAATAAAGCGCATAAAAAGGTCCATCAACGCTAAACGGAAATGATTAAAACGATTATTAAAATCGAATCGAGCGACATTAACTGCACGGGTGGCTGAGAAATTGTTGTTGCTGCTAATACTTTTCAAATGCCACTCTTGATGACTTTGCTATTGTGACTTGTCCATGTCTGCTTCTGGGGCAATAATAGCGGAAATTGATATAACATTTAGAAAAATGGGCAGTTTAGCGGTTGAGCAGCAGAGAAAAAATTTGTATTAACTTGAAAGAACTAATTTCATGTGTTCAATTAATTTATTACTTTATGAGAATTTTGTGACATAAGGAAATGATTTGCTGATGATGTGAAATTAATATTTTACCACAGCCGGCAACAAATTATTGACTTTCGACTTACCAGCTTACTCCTATGTATGTTTCTACAGTCTGTTCGTCTCCTAGCCTTTTTTGTTTCTAAATCATTCACTTCAATGCATCTCTCAATAAAACGCGAAAACTTTTCCATGTGTCCCGTACCTCATGCTGTAGCTCTGCGAATTCGATACTAAACAAGCCTCTCATATGTTAACTACTATATTCGTATATGCGCACATACATATTCTGAATCTGAGGCTATGCGGCTGATTAAACAGAATCCCGCTCGCTTTTCTCAGAAACATTTTGGGATAATTTTGCAGATGACTTCTCTCTCATTAGCAAACGGCTGTCATTACCAATATTTGTCATTCATTGTCATAGCGCAGAAATATATTTATATGTATCCGATTCGCGGTTTCTCTTTCAACTTATGCATGTTTAGTTTGAAATTTCATATTATAAAATCTCATATATCTTAGCCGCAGAGCATTGGCGCCAGATCGTTGCGATCGTAACAGAATATTTTAAAAGTTTTGGACGCAAATTTTGAAACACACTTCTCAAATTTATCGATGTTAAAGGTTTAGATACAAGGTGGTTCATACAATGGTTATTTTTAAATATTATGAGAAAATGGAGGATTTTCGGTCTCCATAATCACTATGAGAGCCTAAATCGCTAATTATTTGCTTAACAATTAACACAATGCTCCGTAACGGCATATAACAAAAGCAATGACCGATTGACACAGATTGTAAGGTTTTTCACGAATGCATTTTACTTCGAAACAACTGATCAAATTCGAACATCACAATTACAAGACTGAAATATTTATAGAAGATGTAAAGTTATTATGAAGGTTATAAAAAATACTTTCTAATTTTGAATATATTAAAGAGAGAAAAATTTCTTTTCAATTGTTTAACTGGGATGGCAAAATCTGTGTAGTTCTGCAATTAAACTTTTATCAGTTTACTATTGGAGTTATCAGTTACGTTGTTTATATCTTTTTAAATAATTAACGCAATGATGACTTCTAATAGTTTAGTAAAGGGTTTCTTGTTAGAAACCCAAAACAAAGCGAAATGATTAAGTCGAAAGGGCAATTTTTTCCGCCTTGAAGTGTGTTGTCGCTGGGGTGAAATTTTGTTCGAAAGCGAAATTTTTCAGAAAAAATTTAAGGTAAAAAAAATTTTTTTTATTAAAAACAAAAAAATTTAAACTTGGTAAAATTAAGCTAAAAATAAAACTGAACATAGTTTTTTGACTGAGAAAAGCAAATTATGATATCATTGTTTTCGTTTGCAACAAATTTTATTTTTGAACTTTTTTGGGTAATTGAGTTTAAAAATAACAGAACTGTGAATTGAGAGTCAACTAAAAAAATATTTATGTGTCAAGCGCATAATTGTGTTTGAAAAATTTTGGTGTCTAATATGTCTTCTAAAGTTAAATAAAATGATCAAAAATTTATCAAGGCTTCGAGAGGCCTTGCATAAGAAGAAAGCCATTTGATCTATGAGCGTCTCCAAAGAACATATTTATTCGAAAAATTTGATGAAACTATTGCAAAACATTTACTAAATTGATTATGTTGCCATGTGGCCCACACACACACACATGAACGAGAATTGCAGAAAAAAAGATTCAAGTCAATTTGCTCATTGTCCAAACGTCTTTATGACACCAATAATTGGAAACGTGTGCTCGTCGTTTGTCAGCGTCATTGTGGCAGCGGTCTGATAGATTTTCTACGCCAACACAACTCCCCTTTGGCGAAGCATCAAAGCAATATATATGTGTTAGTGTATTTGGAAGAAGGACGATAGGCATAGGCATTGCGTTATCAGCGAAGAAGAGTGTTCGTCCTTCGCCCGGTGGCATGAGTGCGTGTGTGTGAATGCCGACAAAGTCAAATCCCTCACAAATTCGGTATTATCGGCACGTGTGGCCCGGTAAGGCTAACGTTGATTGCCGTGTCGATTTTTAGTTTTCGCCCAGCAAATGTACCGCGCACATACACACACATATACCTAGGAAAATATGAACTAGCATGCTCGCATATGTGGTTGGAATTGCTGCAAGAGTGACAGCCCACAAACGTAGAAATGCGCGTGCTCCGCATACAAAAGTAGGCACACACACTCTTGCACCTTGCACCTTGCAATGCTAATAAAGGTTCAAACAAAAATTATTGCATACTGTTGGGCGTATAAGCTGCCGAACGCCGAAAATCAATGCAAATGGCATATTTCTTGGGTGAGTGTGTTTGTGTGTATGTGTGCAGGTAGGTTATGTAATCATCCAGAAGCACACACACAGGCGTGTGTTGCTACTATTAGATAATATGAAGTTCAATAGCGCTGTGGTCGCAGCCAACAGCATAAATTCCACCTCCACCACCACCACCCTCCGACTAAGCAATTTGTGACGTCTGTTGCAATGGCTCTTCGTCAATAACTATCGCTCGGGGGAGCGTTCACACTTTGATTTTCAACAGATTCGAATGGTTTTCCTGCTTATGCGTCACTATCTGCGCTTTTCCATAGCAACGCACCGCTTGCATGTGAATTCCCAAACGTGTTAATAAGCTTTTAGTTATGTGACTTTGTTGAGGTGTTGAAAAAAATGAGCAACCACGTCTAATCCTCAAATAATGAACTGAAAAGGGCACTAGAAATGCGAACATCAGCCAAATATTATTAGCTGCAATGCAACCCCGTAAAGTAGTGGCACGAAATATTGTTACGGCTTATCAGTA
Organism: Bactrocera minax; assembly: GCA_021498325.1. Lineage (NCBI taxonomy): Eukaryota > Metazoa > Arthropoda > Insecta > Diptera > Tephritidae > Bactrocera > Bactrocera minax. Next base: position 168,329 of record JAKEEE010000133.1, read on the forward strand.
ACTTGATGCGCTCAACATCAACTTGCAACACTAGCTGTTCAAGCGAGCAAAAACCACCAGCAACCACCGTGGGCCAACGTGGACCACCCCTTCGTTTTGACGCGCGTCTCTCGGCAATTCACGCATCTGTCAATGTCATTTAGAAAAATTGTTTTTATATATTCATAGCAGATATTTCATGTTTATTACCACACACACATACACACAAACAAACCACTTTTTGCTGATAAAGGTCAACAACTGGTTAATAGAAGCATAAAAAAATATAATATTTATTCTCGACAATTTTTTGCTCATTTCATCACTAAACATACAAGCAGTTGCATGGGTGTGTGTGTGTTGCCTGTGTGTGGGATTGCTTATATTGCCGCTGCATGCTGCTTTCCTCCCTGTGGGGTTAAATGTACGCACGTGCAACATGACGAAATATGACACCCCCTTTACCTTTCCGCACAACAATATATGTGCTATTGTTTTTGTTGTTGTTGCACTTATGAATTATTATTGTACGTATTTATATGCTTTGCGGCAACTTGACACAACAAATTATTTTTTGTTATTACAATATTACTAATTTATGTTAATCAGCGGGTACTTAAAACGTGCTGTCGCTGCCGCTTTGTAATTTAGTAATTTAGTAATGTGTCGCACTAATTGAGTGAAAGTGTGAAAAATGTGGAAATAGTGTCATTTAGTTTTCAGTCACTCAAATGTTATTACCGTTAGATTGACAGCGTTTTTATTTAATTAAGACGTAGCGTATTTCAATTAGCTAACCACACAGAATATCTTCGACGATCGAGAGATAAAACAAAATTAAGTACTTTATGAATTTTGAGAAAGCTAAAGAAATTTAAGAAACTTAAGTTTGGTTTCACCAAGATGGCACACCATAACAAATGCTCAAGTCACAAAATATTTTTTCGCTACAGGTTCGGCGAGTGTGTTGTCGGACTCCAGGGTACTGTCAATTTGTCACTTTCAGCTGCATTTTGACGCCCTTAATATATAATCATCCTTCTCTCGCCTCTGCTCCTTTTTATCAGAAATGCTAAATACGCAGATAAAAAAAGAGAAAATATTAAACTCACACCAGAATCACTGGTCCGTTTTTATACCGCTTACATTGCACAGAACTGAAGCTAATATTTACTTATGCGCAATTATAAATTTGCAACATGTATTTTATACATATCGTTCAATGAAATGTGACTCTGGTTGGTCATTGAGCCGCACTTTCCCTTCAATTTGATGTTACATACGACCCGATACTTGGCGATCGATGAACTTTCGTAAGAAGGATTTTATATTTAGAACATCTCCAAGAGATTAGAAATTGACTACTAAGAGACGATCAATGTGAGAGAAAAATTTTGTAGATTTTGTGTACTAGAATATTCAGAATTATATTTTCAATGGTAAATTAAATGATTTTTTTCAATTCTTCTTCGATTGAGAGTTCACCACAACCAAACATTCTCCTAGAAACGCCTTCAGACAGTGAGCTTGTTGCTGACGGTAGCTAGTTCATCTACAATATATATTGAACAGTTGTTCATTCCAAGCTCGACCTAAAATTTTCATTGAAATTTAATTTTCAATCGTTTAAGTAACTGTTCACATAATCGCTTCTAGTTAAACAGTTTTGAAAATACACGCTTATTCACAATGCGTTAAAGATGATTTTTTTTCTAATACGCTTATGTATAATTACATGTACATATGTATGTATTTGCATAAATTTCCAGCGCTATTTTATCATTTCCAAGGCGTATCATTCATACTGCCAAGGGAATAAAACGCTTTTGTAGCACGTGCTTGCAATCAGTGCAGCTTCTACTTCTACGGAAATCTGATACTCTTGCTAAGACGCTTTGCATACAAGCCGTTGCTGTAAAAGTATGCATTTCAAAGCAACTGCCTTAATCGGTGGCATAAAATTGATTTTACAACTGTTCAGATTTTTAAGCAAAAATAAGGACATAAGAACAAACTAAATCTGCCACACACACCCTCAAAATAAATATATGCGCTTGTCTATACGGACATACCAAGTGCATTACATATTTATTAGTCAAAATAAATAAGGTTTGTTTGACCAAAGTCATTGAGCTGACATTAAGGTGTGACCCTGTAATGGATATGATCCCCGGTTATCGACTTTATAAGCATTTAGCTTTCGCTATCCAATTCAATTGCCCTAACAAATGGATAATCTAGTGGATTCTAATGGATAATGTTTGCAACCCCATTCGTACAAGGAGCGAAATCTATCAAACGGTCGCATGTTTAGAAAATAAAACACAAGTAGCACATAGGAGAGACCATATATAGTTTAGTTTTATGCGATTGCTATCTACCATGCTTGTAGGAAAAATGTTTATCCTATTCTGCTAACTGTTTGAAGCTATATACGTAAGAGACAATGGATTCAAATATTTAAACAATGAGTATTGCAAAATTAGGCAAAAAGAAACATGTACAGTTAAATATAATGATTCTAAATGTAGGCTGTAATTTACATTATTTTACAACGCGCCTGAATCTGCATCACGTTTCTAAACATTTCAATACATTTGCAAATATTCAGAAATTTTTCGAAATTTTCAAAAAACCGCCTTATCACATAGAGTCTCTAATTTTGGATTTTGCTAGAGCTCATTCAAATAATCAGCAAAAATACAAAAACAAATATGTACTGTACTAATAGTAGAATACTGGATGTCCCATGCCACGAATAAAATTTTACCCACAGGGTAGATCTCCTCAACACAATTCACTTTCGTTTTCATTTTCAGCACGCTTTACGTGTACTACTTCTCACTGTCTGCTTATCACAAGCACTAATCATTGATTTGTGTGTTGGCTTATCATTGGCAGGAGATAAACGAATTGTATTTTGAATTCCACTTACTCGATACGGAATGCATACTTTGCAGCGCCGAGCAGTTGTTTTCTAAAGGGATGAAAAAAGCAAAAATGCAGCAAAACTGTAAATTCCACCAATTCGAAAAGCATATTTTCTTGCCAGAGCAAACGGAAATTACACATTACAACAGCATATTCATACGCACATACACATATAAGTGTGGCATGCCACACTTTTGTGTATGTCCAGTTGGAGCGTTTGTTAGCTTATGGCTACATAATACTTTTTGGAAGCGGTGAAACGAAATGCGAACACGAAATTGCCACATACTACACGCACACACATACAGACATATGCTCCAAAAGAAATTCGACTCTTTCATCGATGTCTCAGCTGCTCTGTCATTTTCTCCGCGCCACTGCTATTTTTGTTGTTGTAGCTTGAAAATTGTTCTTGCTGCTGTTGATTTGACTAGCTTTCATTCATGTATACCGTTACGTCGGTTTTTTTTTTGTTTTTTTTTGTTGTCGAATCAGCTTTCTTGGCGCGTTTCATTGCAATTTTTCAAATTTTCTCATCTGCATCGCTGCATATTGCGCACACATACATGCAAACACATTTGTGTCCTCGTTATTGTTGTTATTGCGTTGGCGCTATTGTAAATTGCTTGCCTTAAGCTGCGACTACTGTTTCTTTGACTGCATTACACACGAGTTGGCGAGCAAAGAAAAATTTAGGGCAATGCACGCACGAAAGTATGCTACGAATTTTAGCCTCCTCCTGCCAACACACCCAAATACAAGTACGCATACATGTGAGCACATATCAAAATACACACATACGCACTTACATGCACATGGTGCGGTATGGGTGCTTTTAGTGGGTGTAGATGTGTGCGGCTATGCTTTCGCTCCATTTCTTTCGCATTGCAACCAGCCGCCCGTTGGTTATTCGCCCTTTGTGGTCCTTTGGTGAGTGTGAAGAATGAAGATTAATCGTCGATCATTTCCGTTCGCTCTTTTTCATCGGGTAGCAGCAGGAAATCCTGCAGGAACTAATCAACAGCGTACACTGTTCCACAGCAATGCGCACACATACATACACACACACACATACATATGTACCCATTCACACTTATACTAGTCGTTGGAAGCTGAAGAAACATTGTTGGGGGAAATGCTGCGAAAATACTTTGAGCTTCTCGACGAGTGCGAATGCGTGGCATATGTCCGCATTGACATATGCATGTATGTATGTCTACATGTGTGACTGGTGTTGGTGTGAATTAATTCCGACCGGACAATATATAATACACGCTTGCATGAACTTGGCCAATGTATGTTATGAATATAATAATGCATATTTCCACTTAATGAACCCGATTATGTGAAGTAGCTGGCAAAGTTATTTATTCCTTGAAGTCCGAATAAGGTTGACAATACAACGTAAACGTAAACGAAACACGTTTTTGAACATCTGAATGTAATGCGTATATTAAGCTGTGTGTATTTAGTACATTAGTAGAATATTTATGATTTGAATGGGGAATATTAACTCCATTGCCTTATTATAGTTTCAGTTTATTTGGCATAAAAAAATCCGGTGCTCTATAATCCGCATAGTTTAATATTTCATTTAAATAACTATGCCAAAGGTATATTTAATATTCTTAAAGAGCTTGAGAAACAACACAACAAAAACACAATGATAGACGAAAACCGGTGAATTAGTTAAATTTTTAAACTCAAAGTCCATATATTGGAAATTTCAATTCAATATTAAGAGAATATATGAGGTTTGCTCCATCTTTTTCTTGGTACAACGAATAACTAGAACAAAAACTGAGATATATACAATAGATGAAGACAGAAATACAAAACCAAAGCGAATTTTCATAGGGTTTAAGGCGTTTACATGAAAGTTAACTACATGAAATTCAATTAAAGACGTTTCTGAACTCACGGAGGGCTTGGTTTTAGCAGTCCAAGTGTGATAGCCATTTTAAGAGGAATTACTAAAAGAAATCGAGAAGGCTTTGAAACCTGAATCCACAATTAGGAAGCGATAATTCAACGAGAAGAAATACCTCTAGTCAAAGTACGATCAAAACTCTCCGAGGGAAGTACTATTTTCTAAGTTCACGAAAGGAGTGTTCCCTTACCCTATTCTCAATGAAGCATTATTTACGTCGAAGTTCAGACTTGCTCGTGGTATGAATTTGAACTCATTTCCTCGTTCGCCGACCAAAAAGTATGAATTGTTTTTTCACCTAATTTCCGATAACATATTTATCAAATCTTACTACCAAACTACATTGATCTAAGTATCCATTACATATACCGCATAAATCTTCTACAACATTCACAATTTGAATAGAAAAATTTTACAAATATTATTTCACTGAATCATCTCTGAGTTTATCATAATAGATTCCCTAAGTATGCGTACTCCTACTGACACATACACGCGCTTATCTGTATTAAGAAGATTTTAAAAGATGGCAATATTTGACATTTTTGCCACAAAGCGGAGGGCAGTACATTCCTTTTTGCACTTCCCCATAAAATTTTCAAAGGCATGCCTTAATCAAGAGCGCTGGTGTCATCAAAATTTGCTTAGATCAGCCTCTTTATAATGTATGTATGTATCTTCTCCGATACAGAGTGCATATTTTGTATATCGCAAACCAACAACAACAACAACAACAACGACGACGGCACGGCACGATGACGCAAATACAACAAATTCACTACCAGCTCAACAATAATAACACTATAACAATAAATAAGAGTCAAAAGAAGCAAAACAACAACAACTACACTCAACTAGACTCAACTAGACTCAACAAAAAAGAAATGCCAACATAAGTGTAATAAAGCAGCAGCCACATTTTTTACATATCACAGCAAATATGATTTATGTTGGTGTCATGCGAGTAGTACACATATCAACATCCTGCAGCAGTGCGAGAGCAAGAGCGAGTTACAACAACAACAGAAACAACAGCAATAAACTAGAACACACGAAACATACCGGGGCGCCAAGGGTGCGGGAATACGCTACCGATGTAATGATTTTCAATAGATGAGCCAACCCTTACCGAAACTTAGGCTCGAGCTTGAGTTGATGCCACCAGGCCCAGATTGACTTGGTGCACACATTGATTTGCGGCGCTTTGTTGTTAATACGGAGGCATTTTTCTGCTTCATCACTCCGAACACGAGGAAGGCATTGGATAACCTTTTGTTCAAAGGACAACAGGGAATCGCTCGAGCAGATTGTTGTTGCTCTAGTTGCTGCTGCTGCTGTGCGGTCGTTGATAAACATTTGACGCATTTGCAATTTATGAACAATGCAACAACAACAGACACTGTTACTCCGATAACAAGAGACAACAATGAGAGCAAAAGGAAGAAGCATAAAACGACAATAAACCTAAAAAAGGGCATTAACAGGCCTACCAGAGGCAAGCAAGCGTTAGGCTGTCTCTCTGTGCCACACGCTGACCAAAACTCTACAATTTTGTAGTTGTCCTTGCTAGTAACTATCGCTTATCCACATCCATACATTCTTCCCATCATTATCATTTACAACCGTGCTGGTTTGTGTATATGTGTTAGTCCGCTATAAAACGTTGTCGTTCGAGGGGTTCGAGGGGTTGGGATCTAATGAAATGTAGTGGAAGCATTTTTATTTTGGCCGTGTTGTAGTTGTTATTGTGTAATCACACAGCTCTACAGCATTACACTTTAACTGATGCACGAACTGTTCCACGAGCCTTTCACTTCATCCCGTTTTGTTGTTGTTGTTGCTTTTTTGTCAGCCCTTTCAGACTTAATAGCCTTGCAGATATTAATGAACTACAAAACGTTGCACTTTTGGGTCACAGGACACAGGCAATGCGAAAAGGACATGCACTCGATCGCCCAGCACAGTGCAACGACCAGCGCGTAGATTCACATATATGTATGTATTTGTACACATGCATACACACTTGCATATACATAGTTCTCGCATAAACATCGCAGCATGAACGAAATGAAGACAATGGCGACATAAATATAAAGTAGACATTTCGGTAGTGCTCAGCATATGCAACAACAACAAAAGCGGTATCATCATCATTGTCCTCATTACTTAGGGATCACAGTGTAATAAGGTTGCTCGAATCTGCTTTGATTAGAAATTGAACAATATAGCATGGAATATTATAAAAATTTAGAAAGATTTCAGCTTCTCAGTAAATGTGCTATATGAAGCAATGGGAGTATTTAAAATTTTAGAATCATGACTCAAGGTGTCAGCTCAAACCCAAATCTTTAAACAATGACATTTACGTTTTTTTTTGTTTAAGCCTAAATTTGGGGTCTTCAAATCCACTGTGGCTTATTTTGGATTAATAACCTTAATTTGGCACTCATACGGAATTCTTTGGTACTAGCGGATCTCCGTTGTTTCGCCCGACACAGAACTCGAAAAACACCCAAGAAACCATTTCTGTGTATCAGGAGAATTTTTTCAGATTAACTGATTTACACAGATATTCCTTCTTTCTTTCAAAACACCAAAACTTCCGTCACTCAAAATGACCCGAAAGCTATGGATTTGAGTATTGAATATTGAATCAATATGAAAAGCATATGGCCCTCTCATAGAAACAATTTGATGAACGACGAACTTTTCATCCTGTGAATTTTTGTATGGAATGCATTGAACATCTAATGTTATTATAATAATACTAATAACACATAAATTCGGGTGTAATTATATTCTCTATATAATTACTATATACTATAATCATACTATATTCTATAATATATATATACTATATACTATTCTATCGTAGTATGTATATACTATATTCTATATAATTACTCTATATAATTACTACTAATTATATACTCTATTAATTATCTACTCTATATATATATGTATTATACTCTCCCAATGTGCAAGGTTCAAAGACGGGCAGATGCTTTCAGTTATTGACAAAACTTTATATTAAAAAATGTTGCATAAGAATTCAACATTCATTATTCGACGGAACCATGAATGGATTACAGGTCATAGACTCTCGTACTTTCATTATTTTATTTTGATTTCTCTTCCAGATATTTATATAAAAATTTACCGAATTAACTCAGATGATATATCCGATATAAACTCAACAAAAGTGTCTTAATTAGATATACTAAGTGTATGAGGAAAAGTCAATCAGAGAAATTAATTTAACTTAAACCACACCCTATACCGATTTCATTCATATTTGGGGCTAAACCACATTACCTTTAGGAAAACATTAAGTGGGTATGTTGTCACACATGTCCACATGTTGACAAAAATAAAAGATTTAAAGTCAGGAGGAAAGTCGGAAATCCTCTCATCAGGTATATTGGGGCTAGGGAAAGGCCTCGACTGAACACATTAACTTTCGTCATAAGAGAACATGTTTCTAGGCAATTTTATGAAGATAACTCACTGACCGACATATTCGGCATAAAGTCTGCTAGATTAGCGAAAATCATTATGTGTAGCATATGGGAGCTGGGATAATTCGTAGACCGATTTCACACATTTTCGGCATTGAACTATGATATATACAATATTATTCGTTCACTTAATTTTCTGAGATATCTTACATATTAACGCATATAGACGATATTTACCGATATATACGATAGTTTATATTTCAATATCAACTTTCTCATGGTGCCAAGGAACATGTTATAAATTGTCGCTTGCACGGACGGACGGACAGACAGACAGTCACCCGTAATTCAACTCATCTCTTAATCCAGATCATTTACATAATATATATATGGATACTATATATCTATATCTATATATCTATCAATCTTTTTGGTAAAAATTAGGTCTTTTACGCCTATTTACTACAGACCCTTCGCAAAAGAGAACACGGTGGGCGGTTGCAGTTGCAATAAGCAATTAACTGTCACTGCATATTGCAAGAGACAACAATATATTGCACTCATTGCAACTCGATATCAATATGGCAACATTTTTAGTACTTACACACACCCCCACTTAGTGCATTTATGCATATACCAAGTGGAAGAGTGGATTTGTATGCATGCACATGTGGTTCCTCGACATGCGAACTCTATCATTGATGTATTGCAATGATAATTCGTTTTGTTGCACCAATTGAAAATTCGCAATGTAATCGAAAAATGAAAACTCTTCTTTCGCTTTTTGTGTTCGAGCGTATTCGTTGTTGTTGTTGCACATCTAATCGTTTCGTTTGCACAAAAATTAAAAGACACAAATGTCGACATTTCGCAAACGATGAGTAGCATATTATGTTGCAACACATATAAGAGTATATATTATAGAAAATTGAACAGTTGCCCCTTCGCTTCTGCGTCATCGTTGGCTCATTTCTATGTGTGTGTGTGTGTGTGTGTGTGTGTGTGTTTGTACAAATGTACGATTGCCGATTACAATCCAAATGCTATCTGTGACCAAACGCACAGCCAACTCGATGTCCTCAATGTTATTGGCGTCAGCTGCGTGCTATAGCAGTAAATAGATAACATCAAGGCATTTGTATTGATAGTTTCATGTTGTGTATGTATATTTTTGTTGTTATTGCTTTTGATGCACTTTACTATTACTATTTTCGGATATCGAGGATATCTATGCAATTACAGTAATATTCTACATTGTGTACGTGCTTTGTTGCAAATTCACCCAATTTACTGGCCTATCCGGTGCGTTGCAATTAACTCGACTGCTTGCGAAAATGCTCAACATCGGCAAATATAATTACTTGCATCCACACGCACACATACACACACACGCGCACCCGGGTATATCTGTGCATGAGTAAGTGGGAAATGCTTATATAAATTTAAATGCTCACTTCTGCTTCATTTCACATATTTATCTGTGTATACAGGGCCGTAAAATGCATTCGCCTTCGATTTAAAGCACATTAAAGCGCACTTATGTAACACACACAGCCATATGTATGTGCATATGTGTGTCGTGGGGTGGAGAAAATTTAATTTATGCCTATGCAAATATTTGTCATGTGCTTCATTTTAGTCGATATTAAAGGAAATTGCGCTCAAGCAAAGGCTAGGAAAGTGGCAAGCGGCTTGCGGTATACACACATACTTACATAGAAACTTATGCAGAATTGTGAAAGCCTTCGAGCGCAATTATTAACTATAATATACTGTCAGTGAACAAAAAATATGAAAAATGCACTCAAATAATGGAAGTCAAATATTTACCCATATATAGTATGGTTGTGTGCTAAAGAAAATATATAAAGCTTGTTATCTTCGTAATAAATTAATGCATGGCATGCTTATAAAATAGCAAATCATGTTTTAATATACTCAAAAACGTATGTAATTTACTAAAAAAATCTTCTATAAGTTGTATGGCAAATTTGTTTTGAATGAACTCCAAGCTGAAAGCCATTTTTCAGTACACGAAAAAACACTATTTCTAAATTAACTTTGGGTCAGTGTCAAGCGCTGAGAAAAATCCACTTTGGCCACTCAAGATGAACTGATTTATTGTCACAATGGTAATAATCACATACTTACTCACCATATATATTAAGTAGTAGTAGTCCATGTCCCTCGCTGGAGTATTTGTAATGGTTCATTTGACGGTATTTTAATATGCAAATTTTATTACCTACACACAGACAATTTCAATACATCATACTCTCTGTATATTTATACACTATATTCATTCTAATATGCGTATATTCCTTTGTGATACTTTGCGTTTGGCCAATCTGTCTGCCAGCAATATGTTTATTTGATGAATCTGAAATGTGTGCAATTTATTGAGAAAATTTGTGTGACCCCAAAGGAAAATGTTAATAAATTGTGCGAATAAAGAGATAATCAAAATATTGTAGCAAATTATTTTCTAATGATTTTGGCATATCTGCGGCATAATACTTACAGTGGAATGTAGGCGAAAGTGGCTTTCGATGCGAATAATGAAAATGGATATATTTCATAATGTGTATTATAATTCGTCCACATTATTCAAACATTTGTTCTTATTCGTTGAAGTTTATAAATATAAAGTGTTTAGTTTCCAAAATCAACGAATTTTATTTTTGGCTGTTTTCGATTTATCTACTTCTTCGAGTTCATAAAACATACATAAATGCGCAATTATAAACTTTTCTAGTGTTGAGGTTATGGTGACAACTTTCACACCAACCGCCACAGAGAGAGAGCAGTATACAAATTTATTGCCTGTGAATAAAGTTTCAATCAATTTTATATGATGATTTAGTGGCTGAAACGTAACACTTTAGTACTTTTAAAAATTTACAAAGTGTCAAAATTGTGTGTTGGCGCTTCCTTCCGACCAAACAAACTCTCGCCCTCATTCGAGAGCACTAAAATTGGAAAATATATGTATGTGTAAGCTACTCGATGATAAATCACCATGCTGATGATTCGCTAAGAAAATTATGATATACGAGAGTGGAATCAAGACAAATGGTTACTCAGGCATAGCCACAAGACGCCGGCCCGCAAACAGACACATACGCACATCTCAGATGGGCATTAGTATATAAGTCGGTACTCGAAGGTTTGAAAGTTTGAAGGTTAGAAGGTTAGAAGGTTAGAAGGAAGAAGTTTGATTACAGATATGAAATATGCATTATCTCTAGCCTCAATTAACATAAATAACCTGATTTATATGAAAGATTTTTCTTTTGAGAGTTAATTAGTTTAGTTTGAAATTTTCAGCGTAAATAATAAATTGACATCAATTCGTTGCGCATTAAAATCTATAAATATTAATACACTTGCATTAATACTATTAATTTATGCATATTAAAATTGCTCACATATCGCATATATATGTATGTATATATGTAAGTATGTCTGTATGTCTATGTATATAAATGGCTTATATAAATCAAATTATTAAATTTCGGGCAATCTCTGTAAATGTCATTAAACTGACAGCCCGACTCGGGCTAACCAATGAAAATTTACGACTCTGAAAGAACAAAAGCAACTCGTCTGGCTTAACCCACTCCGTAAATGGGCCAATAATGTCGTTTAAAAAATCATAAAATGGCCAGCAGCAACGATGGTGGCTTTAGACAGCGAAATGTCAGGCAATAGACGCATGTGAAAGCGCATTTTGTTGTTGCTAAGTGACATGAGTGTTGCTGCTGTTGCTGGCGGCTGGGTGAAATATCGAATGAGAGCATCAGTAAATTGGTTACAAAAAATGTAAGCCGACAGCTTGCTCAGTGCAGCACATAAAACTGGTGTGTATGTGGGTGGGTGCGTGTGTGTGTGTGTGTCGGCTTTGTTAACATTGGCCTGCCAGCGGGCCAACTGCCCAGTCCAGCTCTCAGCCGACAAGTAAATGAGTATTCAAATGTGGCAGCTAATGAGAGCTGTTAGGCGGTGAAGTGGTTGGATTGCACACAAATTGAAACTGTGCTTATAATCACATATAACCAAACAGTTAATAAACTCGCAAGTTTAAATAGAAGCGAATAGAAATAAACTACTCAGCAATAATGCACAAAAAGAAATTAATCAATTCATTTTTATATAAATATTTCAGAAATAAATTTTATTGTGATTTCATATCATGGTGCAAGTACCGTTACCTTGAAAATCTGCTTAACAGTAAAACGAGTTTATCTTCCAGATTTTGACTACGAGCAATCAAATTATAATGCCCGAGTGAAGCGTAAGCTAACCACATTTATAGCTACAGGTAGCTTAAAATATGATTTTGCTGGTGCTTAAATCGGGGGTAACTGAACTTAACTTATGGAGCTACTCCGTCATTACCAAAATATGCTTATATACAACAAATTTCGTAACGGCCACTAAAGCAAAGAATTCCTATAAAAGTTGTCATGAAGAATATATACAAATCAACATTGCAATATATACACGGAGCGACGCCAAGGTTTAGTAGTCACAGATGTGCAGGACCTACGTTCAATGCATATGCCAACTAATATAATAAGTTTCATTCAAATAGATACACTCTATCCCCAAAATATTGGGAAATTTTCTTAAACTTTACTGGGTCCTTGGCTGCGATCGCATACAATTCCAACCGTGAATATTTATGAATGAATGAAATGAATGAAAGAGTTTCTCACAAAATCTATAAACTCTTTAGGGTTGGCAAAAAAACTGAAAGAACCAATATGTTGTCGACTATCTTCGTGACACAGCCACGACGCTCTATGATCACTATGACGACGAGAGTGAACGAAGATATTGAAGACCCAACGCTATCGAAGCTATTTGAACACAATCCTGAACAAAACTCGAATCCAACACAGTACGCCATAGACCAAACAGACGATGTTAAGTATTATAAGAACTTTAAAGCAATTATAAGTGACAACAAAAACTCTTCATTAAAAAAACTTCATTAATAATAACAATTTCTCAATGAATAGTCGTTGTCATTTAGCGCCACTCGTCGATAAATACACTTTTGATGTTGCACTCAAAGTTTGGTGTTCAATTTTTATTTTGCTTTTGTAGTTGCTGTCGGTGTCGCTGGCGCTGTGTAACAACGAAACTGTGCAACATTTGAACAGTGGTCTCTAAGCTGAGTACATTTAAGTTAATTTATTTTGTTGCTACACCAGCTGGCCAACACTGATCAACGCCTCTCCGCCCACCCCGACCCGTCGCGCTGCTCATAGCTCAAGTAGGAAATGCAGCGTTAACAAAAGCTGCAACAAGAAAAATGTCTGCAATCTTTTGATTGCTCTGTCAGCGCATTCATACAAACATGCATGCATGCATGTGTGTGTGCTTGTTGCTGGTGCGCTGCCAAGAGCAGTGTCGTGTCCGTCGTCCATCGTCTCCTAATAGCTTGTTCGCAAGAATGTTGCCAATCGATTCGTTCAGTTGCTTAAATGCTGAGTGGCATCAACACTACTGTTGCCACAACTCTTTCGCTTCTACCTCTTCTTCTTCTTCTTATGCTCAACCAACAACAACTGATGTCAGTACATACGTGTTGTCGTAGTTTTGATGTTACTTCTGCTGTTATGTCCACAACATTTGATCGATGGGAAAAGTGTTGTTCACATTTTCGCGTTGACCAGCCACCTCTTTCTCGCTTCGCCGCCGGCCCTCAGCCAACTAAACGTCCAGTTACGGCGACGAGTTGCTTTCGATAGCGCCAGGCGGCTTGTCAATTTCTCATCGCAATTTCAGCTGCGTCCACACCAGTCCGCATACACCGAACCAGTGTCAGATAAAGTCAGCTACATAAACCGGGAGCTTTCTACTCGCTTATGTGGGCACAGTCGCATTAAGCTAGGATGCTGTGGTAGGACACGGTGTTGCAGTAGTCGAGTGGAAATATGCGGCAAGTTGGCGGGAAATGACATCGACCGATTCTTGATTGACCGATTTTGGCGCCTTAATGAGATTTCCGCTTACTCACTTTTTTCTTTTTAACTGTATTGTCATTGCAACAGAATTGTAGGAATTTTCGTTTACGTGTGCGAAATATAAATAAAAAATAATGTTTTCGAATATATTAATGTTTTACTCTGGAAATGCGACCACTCTAATACAGTTATGGTCTAAAGATGCAGCGGATACTCAGCTCAGCATCCGCATGTTAAAATCTCTTTTTTAGCAAAGGCTTTCCCTTTTTCTTGATGGGCTCTATAAGCGCGTGAGTGATACTCGCCGTGACCACAATGATACGTCAATTATTTGTGTATTTCGTCTAGTAAGCAAGGACTCGAAGCACCCAATGATGGTAGGTTTCTTTATTTGTCTGATATCACCAGCAGCCGCCGAATTTCGCTTCTCCGTTGAAGAAGTAAGTTCTTTGCAACATATCAATATAATCAACCTTGTACCTTACCTTTTCTAGTATTCCCCACCATAATAGTTGTTCTCTTGGCGTCGCTGGAATAGGAATGCATAATATATTCAACGGTTGAAGGCAGAGAGAACATGAGACCTAATATATTATACTTTCTTACTATAGAATGTAATGGTAGAAACAACCGTGATTCAATCATGCATAGTTCTTTATTTGGAAGATTGTTCTTTATGTCTTAGATTGTTTCTTTATTGTAAAGCAGTAATAATAACAATATTTATTTCACAGTCGAACAAATTTCTTATTCACAAATATTGCTCACCCAATAGAAACACCTAATAACAGATTGCATAATAGGGACTGAAAGGAAACCATCGAATGCAAGGGCAAGGGTTTTAGGCAACTCCATTTTACTCGCTCTAGAACTAGTACAAATGTAGTTATTATCGAACCACCCCCTTGAGTCGTCGTAGTTGAGGGCGTAATTGGAGCGTGGTCGTGGGTTCAAATATATGAATATTTGCCTAAGTATATATGATTGTCCCATTGTCAGTACATCTCTATGATCTCAGACATTTGTGTAATCTTACTTACATTACATTTTGTGTGAGTGCTCGCTTCCGCATGTGAGCTAAACAGCAAAATTCGCCGGCATGTCTAGCTGGAAGGTAGGCGCTAAGGTTGAACTGGTTGACCAGTTGACCGTTGGAACATTCAGTTAGTTGGCTTATTGGTCGACCGGTTGGCGCGTTGGTTGGTTGCTGAGTGCGAGTAGCTACTAAACACATTGTAGGCTAATTAACGATTATGCTTTACGTACGCGCACACATGTTAATATTTTCCAACTAACAACACTGTGACACTAATGCCAACTGCAGAAACTGTCGGTTGAAGCAACAACAAAAATACAATTACAAATGTAATAATGCCAACAAACTTTGACCAAATGGGCCAACGAGCCAGCGTACAACAACTACAACAAACAAATAACTGTAGAAAGTCTGGGTATGCGTTTGTGTGTGCTGGCAACATGCTCTCGTTGCAACAACTCGGATGGGTGCCTAAGTGCTGGCAGAGGTTGTTGGTTGAAACCATAATTTACCGATGCAAAAGTACGATAATTTCCGGCCACTTGGCCAACAGTAACAGCAACAGCAACAACAACAACAACAACAACAACAACTACAACCACAAACAGACAGCGCCAGCTGCAGTCGCACAAGCACCAACTCGTATAACGACCGTAAGCCTCGGCCAGTTTAGGTGATTGTGTGCTGGTGCCGTTGGCCCGCCAACTCTTGACACTACTAAATATGGCCAAATAATATCAGGTGAATAAAGTAATTAATTTATTATAATGTGAAAACAGTTGACCGCATAGACACGCACATAGTACGTACACAGAAGTGCACAGACAAATGTGTACTAGTCACCTTTAGAAACGTATGCACAAAGGCAGCGAAATTCATTCCACAACGGGGCCTGTAGGAACTTCGTTAATATTTTTTTTGAAGGAGTTAAATGTTGATTATGACGTCAAATTAGCTCGGTTCAAAAGAATTCAAAACTAATCGACATGGCCCGAACATGGACATTAGAAGGCCCGAAATATTTCGTTTTAAAGCAATACTTTAATGGAATCAATTTTACTCTTCACTTATCGGACAGCATCTTCGCAGAGATCTTCAATTCACATAAATGACAAGTTCACTCTATGTCAGGAAGTTTTTGGAATTCTGTGGAATTGAATCGTAATCATTAAGCTATTCATAGTGGTGGAAAACCAGAGCCGCGTAACCCTATTGGGCCCTTTTAAAGCTTGGCATATGCTCTAACACTACTACACCAGCGATCAGTAAAGTTGCATGCGGCAAACCACCGAACACGGCTCAACAAATTCATAAGGGTGCGTTAATTTGGTTAATAAAATTAGTTGGGTCTCCATAAAAAAGAAAAGGGTTATAGCAGCTAGTGGAATTCCAAAAATGCAAACAACGTTACGATATTCATCAATATGGAAATGTGAAAACTTCGGACCAAAAGAACCGCTGCACAACTTACCGCATATTGATGAAATGAAATGAAAACGTTGAAACTGTTGTTGGGGAATGCACACGTCAATTAGTATTATATACGATTTCGAACGCAGAACGCGTAAAGCTACAAATGCGTAAAAGGGCTAAACACTTCCGCTCCAGAATTTCGCCCATAAAAGACTTTAATTAATTAAGTAATTCATACGCGCCTATTAATATTTCGAAAATGTGTACTCCAACAAAGCTTGAATCCAATCGATTGCATTTTCACTTTATTTTTGGGTTTGTTAGCAAATACACACTCCTCTCCCTAATTGCACACATTTAACACTCCAGTGATAACACCGAAAGCGGATGGTCCGTTTACCCTAATTCTTTTTTTTCGAATCACACCTAATAGCGGGAAGTCACACCATGCCACATCGCGCTGAAGACACACGTAATAGGAAAAAGGTACAATATAGTGAAAGTGAGTACAATCAATAAATGACAACTATTCGAATGGCTTGAATTGTTTTACTAATAGCACACATATTTTTTAATAAATTTTTTTACTACTTAATATTATGCAATTATTTCTCAGATACTCTAATGATACCGGAAAAGTTTTTTGTAGAAAAGTAACAATTTAACCGAATGTGCGTCACGATCTGTAAGGTATTTAGTAAAAATTTCATGGCGCTGTTCACACTTTCATAATTTGAATTGATTCTACAATCAAATTGAATATCTGGCAACATTGGCAACCGAAAGAAGTCTTTCTGAGTTTCATACTATCGCGCCGAGAATAATATTCTAGTCCACGGAGTGGTTGTTAGCAGATTGTAGAACTAATCTAGATAAGTAA
The DNA here is from genome assembly GCA_021498325.1 of Bactrocera minax. Taxonomy (NCBI): domain Eukaryota; kingdom Metazoa; phylum Arthropoda; class Insecta; order Diptera; family Tephritidae; genus Bactrocera; species Bactrocera minax. Next base: position 185,931 of record JAKEEE010000133.1, read on the forward strand.
AGCTTGGTTTGGTTTTAAAAGATTTGAAAATGGGTGTGGCCACGCCTGCAAACCATTTGAAAATAGTCGAAATCGGACTACAATCACCTAGGTCTCATATACCAATTACAATTATTTTCATCCTTACGTTTACGATACTTACGTTAATACGATAAAGATATCACAATAATATTTTTGAGTTTTTCCATTAGATATATTTTATATAAGTGAAAATTTTCGGTTCGGTTAATGATGCCATTAATAAGGAGAATAAAGAGATTCGAAGAACCGCACTTTGGTCATTTTAAATTTTTCGTAGTTCCGCCCAGATCAACATAGTGGAGGTCATATTCGCTGGATGTTTTGCACACATTAAGCAAATTATTCAATTTTAAATACCAGGGCTAAATTTGGTAAGTTTTAGACCTGTGTAAGATTCTACAACTATATGCGTTCAATCCCTATTGGGTACTCACGCCCTAAGACTACTTGATTTCTACATATATTTTTTGCACGAAGCCAGATTTTTACCTCCAATTAACTTCCCATTATTTGGGCGAAAATAAAAGGAACGTCCAATTATCATTATAATCATTTAGTGCCGCCAACAGTCGATAGGCGCGTCATTTAATCCCGTAAACTAATTTCCGCCGCATTTTCACTCATCCATTCATTGCAAATTAAATATGCTTAATTGACATAATGATGCGAAATCGCCTGAAATATTTTCGCCGCACACGTACTACGATGGCTTAAGCGTTGGATATAGTAACTGTAGAGCCACGGCATATTCGTGCCTTTTGTGCGGTTTTTTATGCTGTTGTGCGCCTTCGGGTGTTGAAGCTAAGCCTGCCACAGTGGCGATGCCACTGCTCGGGCGAATCAGTTTATCAGTGATTTAGTGCAACAGCTAAGCACATTGAAGGCAGTGCCACCAGTTCCGCGGCTCGAGTACTTCATTGGTCAGTCGAAGATATGCTTGTTGTGGTCACACCAACGCTTATGAGACGATCCTGCGCTGTGAGACTGCGCTCAGGCAGGTCGGCTGGGAAGTGAATGTTTCAATGCGACCATTCACCACTCAACGGCGTCCAATTGGATTTGGACAACACAGGTATTGTTGTCCGTTGTGCTTATTGTTTTTGCACTTGTTCCGTTGCACGTTCTTTGCGTCGTTCTTTTACTCGACACTGCGCTAGCTAATAAATTTCTCTAATCTGACACGATCTCTGGCGGTTGATCAGTGTAGTTAGTTGGCCGGGTTGCCCAGTTTACCAGCCTGCCTGTGCCACTGGGCCTAACTGCTTTGTTATTCTCAACCATTCACCCTTCGATTCGCTGAACAACATTGTTTACTTGCGCAGACGACACTGTCAAACGAACTGTGCCCAGTTGAAATTAAAGAAGTCTCTCGTTTGAATGAGAATGTATGACTTTGGTGATAGCGATAAGAAGCTGGAGCTAAAGCTGCAGCCGAAACTGAAGCTATTATTGCAAGAACAACTCCCTGCACGTGCTCGCTTCTACCCGGCTTACATGCTCATACTCTATCCATGCAGCATCGTCGAGAGGAAATTGCAGTAGCGCTATTCCCAGGCGATCACCATCGCCCAATCCCCGGTTTGCCACTTCTCTTCTCATTCTCGCCATCACAGCAGATGCGATGCGATAATTATTTTGTCCGCAACTCACATATCACCAACATGTCCGTTGCTCACTTCTCTTTTCTCGACGTCCGACGCAGTTGCACAGTTAGTAGTTGCCGCAGCTGCCACATTTAGCCTGACGACCGCTCCCGTTGGTCACTGGCATTGTGCTCAGTTGCCACCGCACTTCATCACCGCCCGATGCAATCGAATTCAGGTAGCAAGAAAGCCACCACCGCAACAACAGGAACAACAACAACAGCAGCAGCAGCGGCAACAACAGCAATGGGAACTAACCAAAAGGGTATTTCGGCACATTAACGCCACAGGTGGTCCACATGTGGCCGCCCAGTGCAGCCGCGGTGAAGCACCGTCGGACGGCAGTTGCTGCACTCAAATAAGGTATCCATGAACGTGTCGGCAAGTGTTGTTGCCAAGTGATTGTCTTATCGGCTCCACGGATTGCCTCAGTGTCAGCCACACTTGCTTACCCACATACGAGAACCTCTGCAGGTACACATCCTCGTACATACCAACCTATATGATAGAAGCATGTAAGTATGTAGCGAAGATTGGCACTCCGCCGCAACGAATCTATACCAGTCGGTATTCAATTTGCGCGTTTCATGGCACTTTTTAAATTCTGCTCCGCTGCTGCTGCCGTTGCCACTGTTTGCGATTGCAATCGCTTTTTGGTAATGAGCCTGTTTTCGTCATGTAATTACACAGTTGAATTCAATGCATGTATGTATGTGTGTGGACTAGTCCATATGCCAACAGAGCTGACCGTTATGTGATTATTTATATGATGTGATATGATGTAATATTTGACATTTACTCTCAAAAAGGCACTTTAGTGCTGGGGTTTTACTGGCAGCGTAAATACTTTTGACTGAATCAATAAAAAATAGAAAATTCATACATTATGCATTCCCTAAAATAGTTAGGAAGTTAATCCAATTAGTAGAAATATTCAATCTTTACTCTTCTTCTTTTTCTTAGTCTCAGTTTCAGTTAGTCAGTTTCTTACATAAAGATTACGCCGGTATATGAAGTCTGAAAACCGAAATGATCATTAAATAGTCGAGCGATTCATACGATTTCATAGAGTGAGAAGTAATTAGAGATATCTGTGAAAAGTTTCCATATAAAATTAATACTCGAGTATCAGTATTTTTTATTAGTGGGCTAATCGTTGGTGCGTAGTTCGTGTATCAAATGTATTAAAATAAGCAGCGCCTCGGACGTTGCCAAATTTTTCAGTCTTTTTAGCCTAAACTAAGGCTAACATGCAATTTTTGAATATCCGCTCCTTTATGAAGGCAGAAAATTAACCATTTTAATTAAATCAAATATGTCGACAAAGCGCCTCGAACCCATCAGAAATCTCCTTTGGCTTTTATTTCTATTCTTTATGACTTTATGTTTTCTAGACTTTATGATCCAAATGATCCGGTATGAAATTTGAGCGTGTTTAGCTAAAAAAATGCACGCCAAATAAAATTCCGCCACCGGTTTTCAACACTTATCTAATTTCAACGATAACATTTGTATACCGTGACGAATAGCAGCGCACAGTGTGTGGTCACCAACAGTTCAACTGACAGTTGCCATCAATCCGATGCGTCTACGCACCTGTCGGAGCCCTTCGCATGGACGCGCACTCTTACGTTTTGCATAATTTTCCATTTTTATTGTTTGAAACATTTAAAAATTAGCCTCAGCCGAGTTTTGTTTTTCACTGCTTCACAAGACACTTATTTAATTATTATTGTTATTATTACTGTTATGTTTATTGTTGTGCATGAGTGCCAAAGGCAGCTAACTACTGCGCACCAGAGAAACTTGAATGATAATTTTTTGCTCAATAAATTTTTTCTGCTTGCACTGTCCATCATTTGTTGGGGCGGGCTTCTCGCATTAGTTAACCCATTAATAACTAATACTTACATTTTTAGCAAGGTTTGTCTAATGAAAAATTAAGAACCTAAATTTGCATAACCTTTGAGGACTTACATTTGCCCTGAATAAGCATTGCCCATAGAAATGTAACATCCGATTCATCATCGGTTTATAGTGTGGCATTTATAAATTTATATGACTTCCCCGAACCAGTCAAGTGTTATTAATTATTTAATAAACAGTGAAAGCGTGTAGAATTTTGCAGGGATAGAATAAAGATAGAATATAAGGGATAGAAATAAGATAAGGATAGAAGTATTATAACAAAGTATCTTGTAAAATAATTGAAAGATAAAATCTAGTTTTTGTGGTTTACACTGCACACACACACACACACACACACATACACATACACACACATACGCTGCACTTACTCACACCCTTCGTCATAATGCAAGTGGTTAGCATTCTTAACTATACGTAGAGAAGTATGTGTGTATTACCACTTCGGATTTGATGTAAATTGAAAATGTTTCAACAAAATTAAAAAATTAAATAAATTGAAACAATTGAGGGCATAAGAATAATGATAAAATCGTGTTGGTGTTGCATTAACCTCTTTTTACTTGTAGGGCAAGCCTTTGCATAATTTTAGCCTGATTTAAAGTAAATATGAAACCGTTAAATTGGTTAGTGCAAGCAAGGCGTTAAAGTGCTCGTTGCTAACCGCAGCGGCCGCACACGTTCGTAATCCATTCCGCTCTGTGCACAGCCACTCAGCTGTAGCATATCGATCCGCAGCCCGTACAAATACGAATGATAAACACGTTTAAAGGATCAAAAACATGAAAATATTAAATATGCAGGTTATGTATGTGTATTTACACGCCATTGCCATAGCCAAGTAATATAAGTGCATGATTACTGCATCGTAAAATGTGAGTTCGTGTCGAAACGGTTAAAATTAAAATTAATCTTGCAGAAAATTCTAGTTGTTGCCCGACCCCTATCTTGAGACACACCCGATAAATATGTGGAAAAACTCGGCCAAACATCTGTTAAAGGTTTAAGCGCCATGCATACATACATTCTTAATTACATACTTACATGTAGATATGTTTTATGCAAGTTTTTAAATGTTTTTCTTTGTTTGCCTCGCTGATTTCATTCCTTTGTACTTTTCCAGCCTCGCAGTACTTTGTAAATACTTTGCTCACGAGTTCACTTTAATCTTATTTGGTTGAAATGGTCAACCACATCAAACATCAAAGAGAATTTACACTCATCAACAACAGAGCTGCAAAAGCGATAACAACAAAACAATAAAAATCAACAGCCAGCGTTGGTTTCCACTGCCATCCACTGCAGCTGCAACAACAATGCAAACTAACTAACTACATTTTAGAATACTCACACACGCCGACATACAAAATGCACAACAACAAACAAACGGACACTATTCGCTGGACCCGTGGCTATTTAATCCTTTTCGGTCTTCTTACGCTTCAGCTTTTGTTCATTCAAAACATTTTTTCAAGCTGACCGCACATATTTTTTCTTATTTTTTTGAATTTTGTGTTTTTGGGAGAAGATTTTTACTAATTTTTAACGGTTTATGTTTTCAAATTTAGTGTATTTAAAGCTCTTTGGTAGCAGAGGAGATCGAAATGATTCTGCGATGGCTATACAAACGATATTTGGTGTCAAAATTTAGGTATCATTCCATACTATAGTGCGCAAACAATCGACGACAACCAAGCCATCACAAAATCTCCCGTCAATTAATACTATGGACTAAACAAAATGAAGCAAAGAAACTGATAAATTTTTAACAGGTGCACATTCTCTCTTCCTAGAAGAGAAATGGCCCAGTGTCCAGTTTATTATCTAATATTTATTTATATTTAAAAAATTCTTTTCAAAAGAGTCTTAATGAGACATTAGAGTGAATTTTTCATTCATTTGTTCTCTCATCGATTTAACTTGCAAGTAGTCGCCAAAGTAATGCTCACTTCAAGTTATATCAAGAACATAAATGAATGAATGAATAAAGAATTAAACATCACGAAATATCATTAAACTCTTCAATTATTTCCCTCTTGGATTGCCTTGGATCAATAAAGATCACTTTTTTTCTGAAATAAGTACGACTTTATAAAAGCGCTCTTTTTATTAATAAACCTTCATATTATAACGCTTCACATTTTGTTTATTAAAAACAAAAACTTTAAAGTTCTTTACTCCTCCATTTAAGTCCACGTTGCATCCCTTGGTCTCTGAAAAGCTTTCTTAGCATCAATTAAAAAGTCACCCTGGTCATTTCAATCACTCTTTTAATGCATCTGCCCTAACTTAATTCAACTTTCTTTTCTATTAAACTTTTCTTATTCATTACTGTGGTCATGGAGAGTTCTTACTGCGTGCTCCTTAATCTTTGGCTTTTTACACAGTGGAAGAAATATATAAGCCCACCTATTCATAAACTATTTATATGTATGTAGGTGCGCCGTCATCGGGGAAAGCATTTAAGAGAGGAAGCAAAGCTGGCAAGAAGACAACAAGTCACTCAACGCCTGCAGTTATGCAACATAACGGAAATGAGACATGTCCCCGAAGTTAACATGCCGAGCAAGAGAAACGACGCATCACGGCCTCGTTTGTACGAATCTGTGAGAACAAAGGCAAACAACAAACGTTGCAATTTCATACTAACAGATGTTTGTGTGTGTGTGTGTGTGTGTGCATTTAACAGACTTTTTCTACCAATGGCTCAGCTATGGCCAATGTACCGTTAGTTTGCTTTGTTGTTGCTTTCCATTTTTATTTCTTTCCTTATGGATTTTCCTTCAACTAACGGCAATTGTTAGGGCGTTACTGCAGAAAGTAATAAAACTTTAAAATTACTTTTTCCTGCCACACAACAACAATGGCTAACACATTTGCCCATAAACGAGCGTTGAGTCTTTGTTACAAAATGCTAGCAAAAAATTTATTGCTCAGCAGAGATGCAATAAAATATCTATTTTGCTGGCAAGTAAGTAAAAAAAAAACACCGACGTTGAAACGATTCAAAAGTAGTTGCGTTTTTCATATATGTTTCTCCAGGCGCGATAATCATCACAAAATGGTTCGGAGCTTGTACGCCATTCTCCTGCGGCAGCTGAAGCTTTTGTTTGTTTTTTTGTCCTTAACCTTTGAAATTACTCATATCAAGTTTTATACAATAGTGATGAGAACAAACTTTCGGGTTCCATGAGACTGCTTCAGATAATTGTTAAAGATGTTAAAGATGTTAACTGTTAAAGAGAAACTGTGTCTAAACAGTTATGTTGATGCAGACTTAATTAGTGTTGAATTTTATGTAAAACGGTTGTATTAGAATGTATGGCAATATTCAAGAAAACTTTATATAAAGCACATTTTGGAATGAAGTTGCCACCTGTATGTATTTTATGTAATATTGATGCTACAATTGTGTAACGAAAGTAAGAAAATTCGAAAGCCTTCGGTAAAATATGCATAACTTAACATAACTTAATGTAACTGTATTTTTCAATAGAGTTGCCACCCATCAAAAAAATAAACTGAAGAAAGCTTTGTGAAATTAAATAGCAAAGAAACTGTTCCGAAAAGTGACCGAGAAGATTTTAATTTAGGTATATCTTTGACTAGGATTACCTCCTTTGGAAAAATGTAAAATTGAACAAAATATATGTCAAACGTAAATGACTTAATTGGTTACTAGATACATGACAAAATATATATTAATTAAATAAAAAAATTTATCTTTCTTACTTTCATAATTGCCTTTTTTGTTATAAATTAAAACCTTTTCGCACTATTTTTGGTTGTGCTCTCAATTGTACACATGTCGAGGATTGTCAGGTCACAGAATTTTTATTGATCTCATTGATTTCAGTGTTGTGAAAGAAGTCAAACATATTCAGCTTGCAAAAACAATATAACTGTATAATTTAGACGTTCGATATTTAGAGTTAACTTCGGGATCGAATATCGTTCAGTACTTCACATCACTCGCGTCCAACGCCGCTCAGCTGTGTAATAAAAAGGTTGAATGAATTTCATACTTCATTAAGTTGTCGCTGCCCTTCGCGACTCGACTTCACCTCCATTGGCACTTTGTGGATTTTCTAATTTTACACACCACAATTTTCACAAACATTCGAGATAAGTTTCGTAGGTTTTTGGTTCAGTTTTTCTTTTATATTGCGGTGATTATTGTTATCATTGGCCGCAGAAGGATTTTTCCATTGTCTATCGCTAACTAGTTCGTAGCCGTCAACGACTTTTCATGCAAACTTGCTTCTTGATAACTTGCAGTCAAACCAAATTAACAAAGGGCATGCGAAACAACATCGAAGGGGATTTATAAATTCATATACTGAACTATTATGTTGGCAAACGTTAGTGGTGACGCTGACTGCCGCGCGGTGTAACATCTCCGCCTAAATGTAGACACTAAAAAATTATCAATGGAATGTTGCCTACATTTAAGAGCATTGTTGGATTCCTGCTAAGCTGTTTATACAATGAAACATAAAAACTCAAGTAAGATGAGATGAGGACACCAGAAACCGAATCATTCTATCGACTATTCTTTTTTAAAATCAATAATGGTATTTTAGAAATAATGTTCTGGTATTAGTCAGATGCAGATCCGACACATAAAAATAGCACTTCAAGAGGGAAATTATGTGAGTTAGTTAATATAACTTGGCTCCTACCCTAATATGATCGTGGTTCATACAATGGAGTATCATTATTTCTTATAATGTTTCATCGACCTTTTACTTAGTTTAGGCTTCGCAAATAATTTAAAACTCAAATTAAAATTTAAACTTATATTTTAAACAGGTGCTTAGATGAAATTTAATGAAATGGTGATCAAGTTTAAATGAGTGCTAATTTCAAAGGAAAATTTCATGAAAAATTAAATCTGGAAAGTAATAATAAAAAGATGACAAGCATAAATAAGCAAAACAAAGGAAGACGTTATATATGTAGATACACACATGCATATATTCCCGCATACTCATCTGACGTTTATCACCATCAACTTCAAACAACCCAAAAGACAATTAACACATAACGTTGCCTTATTAAAAAGAATTTATTTACACCTTTTATGCACCGACTAACTCCACATATCCATAAGCGTACACACAATTGTAGAAATAAGAGCAGATCGCTTAAGACTCCAGCGCCTGAGGCACAAAAGGAGCTCCTTTGAGTAAACTTACACAGCTGCGGAACTTATAAAGGCATTCTTACACATACTCACACACAATCCCGTACATAAATGTATGTTTGTATGTGAGTTTTATGTGCTTCCATGTAAGTGACTGTGTAATACTGTGTGGTTGTGTGTGTAAACCAACAGCATATAATAATAAAAGTAATATTAAAACGCATTAAAAAACTTTTACATACTGGCAACTTTAATTTCGCCCAAAATTATGCAATGAAATGGAAGCACCATGAACGAACGGTAATAACTGACATCAAAGGAGCCACAAAGTAAAATATAAAATTCCAAAGTAGCGACTCACACACATATGCACACAACCAGTGGGATAAAAGCGGCTTTATGCCCTTACTTCCGAGTCGGAAGCGATACGCCTTGGATGCACTCTACGAGTAAACGCGCCGCGGAAGAAGTATGAGGAAGTCGCGCACTCCAATAGGTTACTCCACCCAGTGGGGCGGACCTCGGTGCGCATTGTAATACTTCATGTATTTCATTATGTTGTCAGCTGATACTTTTTGCCTGCCTGCTGGCTGGCTGCTGCTATATTTACAGCTATTAACAAAAGTTTAACGAAATAATGGCAGAGCGGCAGTTTACATTACAGCTTTCGTTGTTTTGTCTGACAGTTCGCCGTTTTAATTTTAATACTCGAAATATGTTCTCAAATATTTCCACTTTTCCGAGTCAAAATTTATCTTTCACTTGCTTGGTCTATATGTGTGTGCTTTAAACTTTTTATGCACTCAGCACTTGGCAATGAATGCATTCAAAAGTAAATGAGGTGAGTGCAATATTCATTCCACATCTACGATTACATTTCATTTCCTTTGCATTAACTCATTTAATGGCCATAATTTAATTACTTTAACGAGACTAAGAAGATTTCCTCAGAATGTGTTGCACTGAAAAATGCGGAATATTCAAACAAACAACTGGTACGAGAATGCAACAGAAATTTTTGGGAAAATTGAGCAACTTGGGATTTGTCCGTTAGTTTTTACTGAAGATATTCTTTCTCGCTGAACGATTTCGAAAAATGCAGCATTTTTTATTCTTTTATTTGCCATCAGAGCCATTGTATGCAAGAAATAGAGCTGATAGGGATCAATATTTGACATGAGCTGTTTGCTTTTTAGAGGATGAGAAGTCCGTCTTACTCTAATGCACTAATGTAAATCATAAAAAAAAAATTATTTACTCTTGACATTACCTGCCACCTCTAAAAAGGATTTTAAATGCAAGGTATTAAGTACTTATCTGATAATTTTTTAATGGGCCAACTATAAATCTACACAAGCCCTGTGATATCAGTAACTTTAAGTAGTGATTGAAACTTTAGCCACTTTAATCGGTGAGTTATTTGGTCCAATGCGTAGAGGGTGCTACAGCCCGAATGTACTTCGATTCCAAACCAGATGATGGTATACGGGGATATAGAAGAAAGGAGTAGAGAAACAATCAGTTAAAAAAGAAGGAATAAAAGAAGCAAACGTCGCTGTTTGCATTAACAAAATCAAAGTTTTATTCGGAGAATAAAAAATCCAACATAATCTAATGTAAAGGAAGAAAATATCAATGTGAGAATTGGCCTATTTCATATATGCTTTCGATGTTTAGGGCAATCTAAATCCTTCGAAAAAAGTTTAACTTTGACACTTTAATTTGAGAGTAAGCGAAGTGGAATCGAATTTCTCTCATCCGGGCTTTATTATGCATGTATTCGAGTACGTACATTTCCATACAAAATGGCGTATTTGTTAGGAAATTTTTTAGTTTTGATCAAAAAAATTAGCAGCAAATTTTTTATGGAAAATGTTGCGAAAGTAACAAAAATATTGTACGTTATTTACATGTCAAAACCGTTTACAGTTAAAATTTCAAAAGGAGTCTCCGAGTAACATTGTCACGAATTTTGGAAAATACACTGGAATAAGGTGTACTTTGATTTTATTTTTCCTTATATTTTCCTTATATTATACATATACTTTGGCGAACGCCAAAAAATCAGTATAAATATTTTCAAAGTAGGCACCTAAATTTCCTTTCAAATTGCAACCGATACAATAATAATATTGTTGAAAATGTTTTTATAAGCATTTTTTTCTGCTTTTATTCACTCTTCCAAGTAGTCACGCACCATCAGCCTCTATCAGCACAATATCCGACTAATTTACAATTCAAAAAGTCAGCTTTGAAGTGTTCATAAACCCGAAAGCGGCAGCCAATAATCAAATACGCGTATAATAGCACCCACACATAACCGTTAATGCACACACATTTACTAACATTAATATATGTATATACGCGAACATTTCCATATACCCGAAGGCATCAATTTCGAAATTCTTAAGGGATTTCCACTTCTTTATTTTGCATTTTACAAAATTATTTCAACACCGCAAAAAATTTACATTAAATATTCATTGCCTACTTCCGGGCGTTGAGTGCTGACTTTGAGGCGCTCCACACGCATACCGACACTCTTATGGCTATATACGAGTTCATATAAATGTAAATGGTAAATGCAACACACTTTGGAGGCAGCCGCTTCACTCCCGCTTCCGCTTAACTTTTCTTGATTTATTGTTACCGCTCACAGGCGGTACAAAGTCATTTGCATACGCAGTTATGTATGTACCCGCAGCAGCCGATTGGTGCTGACTGTAGTAGACATTGCCAGGTGGGAAGCCAAATCGTTTGGGCACATTGAAATAATGGAATCGTTGCTTCATTGCACATGTGTATGCACATACTTAGCGCTCAGATTTACTTAGGCCGCGAGTTTCACATTACGTATACGCCGTGAATGGCTTGGGAAAATAACTTTGTTAAATCATTTCTCAATCTGTTTGCTCATCAACGTATTAATTTTGTATCACTTTTTTCTTTCACATATTTATTTTCATTTCTCTTTTTCAACAACTGCAACAACACCTTAATGCTGTTGCTGTTTGAGATAACAATTTCCCGGGTGTGAAAAAAATAAACAAAAATGCTTTATTTAAAGTGTTATGCGCTGTCGTTTACATATTTACTTTATATTCTTTCTTTTTATTTTGTTTCTTTTCCGTAATCCATTTGTGTGCTTGAGCTATGTAGATGAGTGGCGATAAGCTCAAATGACATTGACTGCGTTAGCAGCCAACCAATATGTTGCTTCTGTAATTCAGTCGCTCAGTCGTCACTCCGCTTACCTCATTTCACTCAGACGCTTCGGTGGAGTCCTTGTCACACATTTCAAAACAAGCTCAATTTCCATCACCTTTGAATCTTGCATATACGTTCACCATATACTGGTGTGTAACGGCAGGCAGACACTTATTTCGATTTCATTTGATTGCTTGTTTCCTCAGCGCGCACAGCGTTGACGTGAAATGCTCAACTTGCAAAAAGATATTCAAATTCGTTTCTCCCACCACTTGTTGACAGCATCTCATCTCAAAATATCCATTTCTTTCAAATACATAGATACACAAACTCCCTTATCCACCGCCGTGAAGGCACGACTCAATTTCCTCGTACCGTTGGCCATAACTTATGGCAGCATTGATTCCGAAATCAAACCACTGCAATTTTAATTCAATAAATACTCACACTGACGATTCTTTCAGCTTCCTATATTGCTTCAATGCCGCAAAGTTATTTCACCTTTCCAGCCTTTGCGTACTCTCCGCCTTCCCCCAGTTCGTGTGCTCGGCAAATATCTACTTACATTTTCAATTGAAATTTAAATGCGTCTGTAAATCGTTGTCTGAACTGCCGAGTGATGAGTGACGATTTAATAATTGTGATTGATTGCTTGGCTTTTCAATAACTAGACTTCCATTAATTCGCTTTGTCGAGGGCACACGTGCGATGGAATGAAAACGATTTTATTGACGTAACAAAAATGTATAACGCGAAAATGAGAGACCCTCGAAATCGATGAGGAGATATGTATATGAAGTCCGAACATTGAATAGATTAATTCGTATTAAATGAGACGATGGCAACTTTGGACATGATTCGCTGAACTTTGTTGACTTTCTTTAGGTTTCTTACAACTGATCCAGTCATCTCATGCGATATCTTTCTCCCAAACACTTGGGAGCCCTTCTGAGATATGATTGCTTCGCAAATTCTATATAGCGGTTAGAAATTAATCGTTGTTATCAACATCATCTAACAGAAGATTCCGAAAGCAAGTTATCTGTAATGGGTGTAGCCCACGAATTGATTAAAGAGGCATGCCAGGAGGTGGTTATGTATTGTGAAGGCCCGACACATGCAAAAGGTTACGAAATTAACTGACAGGGGGAAAAACACGTCGTCTGTTTGGATGTATGTAAGCGGCAGAACGTTCTCTGTGTGGTTTAAAAATAGTCTTTTAATGTTCCTAAGAAATGTTCTTATGCAAAATTATTTTGGCTCGCCAAGAAAGAACTTTGCATCTGAATTTTCTACTCAAGCCAAGTTAGTAGTCACAAGGAGTGATCCTTAGTTTTCACGCCTGACACTGTTTTGGTTATGCTGATTTACAGACACACAAAGCATAGGCGAATTTAGAACAGCGAAATTAACTAAGTGTTTTCGGATAACTGGAATCATTTTGTATGATCCTTATTACCCAGCAGACCCATATGCCTGGCTCATAAATACATATGCAAAGTTATCCATTTCTATAACCTCGTGTGCAACTGTTTTATATTATAGTTGTATATAATATATAAATGTGTGTGCATGATAAAATAAATGGAAATGTTGCGGTTGCTTTAATGCATTTTCGGCTACTTTGCGGTAGACCGCATTTCAGTAACAAGCGAATGCATAAAAGTATGAAAATGTACAAAAAATAATAATTCTCTGCTGTTGTTGCAGTAACGGTATTAAATTCAACTGCAAACTTAACTGTTTGGTGAACGGTTGCTCAAGTATTTAGTGAGCGAACGAAAAAGATTTACAATAAAATCGTACTATTTAATTTTTTAGGTTAGGTAGCACAAATTTTTTACACCAAATGATAGAGATTTTTTGTAGGTTTTCCAAAACTATTTAAAAATGGTGGTTAACAAATTTTATTTACTCTGCAGCACAACTATATTTCTTGGATTACTTTGCACTACTATTGTATATTTCAATACTTGGACAGATACTTGTGATCGATGCCACATAGTAGAATGTTCTTAACAACGTTTATTCGTATTTATCTTTCTTTAAATGACTTTCAGAGTATTTTCCAGAAAAAATCCAAAATTATCCATACCCGTGGACTTAAAAAGATTAAAATTTTCCAAGAAAATATTCCTACAAATTATTTACATAGGCCTTAGAAGGCAAGGCTAGTCTTTGATTCAGTTTTAAGCTTGATTTTTCATATCCCATATTGCAACCGGGTGTCGGACCCAAAGTACGCCAGAGGTTTTAGATGGGCCTTGAGGCCCACCAATGTGGTTATTGTGTCCATTTCCACAATGCCCATCGGTACCGATTGGTTTTAGCAAAAAGCTATCACTGACGGGGCGCTGATCAACGCATTGTATTGATTCGTTGTGTTTTTGAGCACCGTGGAGTTAGACTGGTGCGATGCAAACGGCACCCACGTAAAGCACATCGTTCACTCCCCTCTCGCCCACGTAAACATTGCGAATAATCAGTCTGATGATTGAATTTTGACTGCGTCAACATTCTAAGAACGTTTTTAATTAAACCTAACCGCCATACCGCCTTTACAATGCTTCAGTTTTTACGCTGCCCCTCATGCATACAAATATGCGAAATGCAACTGACAAAATTACAACCGTCAATGCAGCCACACTTGGCGCGGGTTTGAGAAATGAAAATTACTCATACGACATGACGGTCCAAAACGAGCGCTGCCGGCAGCGGCAGTTTGTCCATTGCACTTGTCACTTTCCAATGGAGGCCATGCCGGCTGACGTGCTGATGTGCAACAAAAGAGCAAATATGCCAATGGCAACTATGACAACAACAACAACAACAACAACAACAATAGCAACAATGTTGGATAGAACATCAACAAAAAGTACATTGTCAACTCTAACACGAACATAATCGACAATGTCATCAACAGCAGCCACCCATGTAGCCGCTGATAGAAAACTGTTATCGTTGACATCAATACGTGCGCACTATGATGACTATGCACCTACATTCACAAACACTTGTCAACGGTATGTAGATGCCAGTGTCCCTTCGTCTGATCGCCAACAGCCAACAGGCAGCGGCCAATAGCTCATCAACTCTGTACCGTTATGTACACTTATCCGGTCCGCCCGTCGCGTTTCCGTTTCGCATTGCAACCGCAATCGATGCACTACTGCCATCAGCATATTTTTCACATACTTGTACATGTCGTTTTTGTTGCTTTTTGGCCCATGCAAGCAAGTTTTAATGTCGCTTTAATATGAAACGGAAATAGCATGAAATTGCTTCGCTGCCACAGCGTAGCGGACAAGAGCCTCTAGCGGCAGGGAGACGCGCCAAGTGAACGGTTGATGAATATACAAATAGAAAAGCAAGCGCATGGAATGTATGGGCGGGGGGAGTATGTGCGTGTGTGTGTGTGCAAAATATTTGTAGGTACACGATGTCCGCTTGATTACGTGACCGGCAGCGCCGCGCCCACATCTCGCAATAACCAACTGTCAGCCAGCTCAATTCAATGCATGCACGCACACACGCACTTACGTGCGCCGGGCACACTCAGCCGTTGCAGTTAATTCTCTAGCTCCTTTCAGCATCGCCCAGCCCCATCCGCTCGAGCTGTGCTGCATTGTGCGGCCATATCCGGCGCATCGTTGCCCATCAATTCAGTTCACGGAAATGCAGCAGACCAGCGCCGATGCAGCTCCCTGTTTGTCGTCCTTTTGCTTGCACAAGCTTGTGTTTGCGCATGTGTATGTGTATGTGTGGGACGATGTTTGCTGGCCGGAAGCGTAAGTTTATTGTTTGCATCCCACATATTTTCATATTGACTGTCCAGTGTTTGTGTTTTTCACTCGCCCCTTTTCTACTTCCATTAAAGTACGGCAACCTGTACGTACGTACAGCATCTTTTTAATTTTTTCATCTTTTTCTTCTTCATCGTAGATTCCAGTTTTGTAAAACAAATTTCCTCTCCAACGAAACTCGAAGAATTTTGCAACTTTTTGTGGAAATAAATGTATCATTTAACGTTTTTGAATTATCTCCACCCCTCTTCCTGCGCGCAACCAAGCAGACCATCCATTTTTTGAGCGTCTGCTTTTTTTCAAACGTCTACAACGTCAATTTCTATTGGTAAATGAGCGTGTTTACTTCGTTACAATTCCGTCAAATTTGTTTTATTATTATTTATTTTTATTGTTTTTGTATATATGTATATGTCTCCTAAAATTTAACAAAATTTGTTTGAATGCAAGTCAAGCGAAGAAAAATTTTGGGGAAATTTAAGTTCTATGGCGAACGAAATTTTCCTTTAACCAATCTAGCGTGTATATCCTTGTCTATGAAGTATTTATTTCCCTTATAAATCGACTTAAGCTACTCTTTCACACTGCCACAAATATAGTCCTCGGATAATTAAGCACTTATATCACAATTCAAAACATTTTATATATAATTTTATGAGGGCTACGAAGCGATATACGTGTATTGCCCAACTATAGAACAACGCAACTCAAATAAACGGTCGCAATTTCAGCAAATTATGGCAACTCTAACGCTAGTTTTTGATGAACCGAATTGATTTAATATATTTAATACTGATGTCAAATAAAAGACAACTGAAAAATAAACGGGTGCATCCTTTATTTATCACAAACTAGCCATACCATTCACAAAGCCATATATGTATTTTACTGATTCGAGTGATATTTTGCAAATTAAATCTCGGAAAGAATATTATAACAAAGTAAAACTTATATCGGAACAATATCTTATTAATCATAAATTTTTATATTGAGTTATTTATTAATTGTCACTTAGTAATAGAACGCCTATCCTACTATACAATTGGGCTAAAAGCAAAAATTAACAAGTAAGGAAAGGCTAAGTTCGGGTGTAACCGAACATTTTATACTCTCGCAATGTGCAAGGATCAATGTGCTGCCACAACTTTATATTAAAAAATGTTGCGGAAGAATTCAACATTCATTATTCGACGAAACCGTGAATGGACTGCAATCATATTTGGCATTTTATTAACTTATATTACAAGACATAGAGAAAGACTCTCGTACTTTCATTGCTATAATTTGCTGCATGTCCGATATTCGTGTTCGGGATTTATATTAAAGTCTACCAAATTAACTCAAATAAGATATATGCGATATAAACTCAACCAAAGTGGTTTAATGAATATATTAGATACATGATACATGAGGTGGAAAGTCTGGAATTCTTATATCAGGCATTTTGGGTGTAGAGGAAGATCTGCACTGATCACATTAACCCTTTTCATTATTCAAGTATATTAGGGAACATGTTTTCACGCAATTTTGTGATGGTAACTCACACAGTGACCGACATATTCGGCATAAAGTCTGTCAGAATAGCAAAAATCATTATATGTAGTATATGGGAGCTGGGATAATTCGTAGACCGATTTCATGCATTTTCGGCAGTAAACTATGGCATATCCGATGTTACATGTTCACTTAATTTTGCTAAGATATCTTACATAATCCTTGTAATCCTGACCGAAATATATGGTATAAAGTCTATCGGGAAGTTGAAGATCCTTATATTAGCTACATGAGGGCTAGGGAAGTGTCTACTTTATTCCCCCATTTTTGACACATTTTTGACACAAGAGCACATTATTATCATGAAGAGATAATCCACCAATTTCTTTACGATAACTCATATATTGACCAAAATATGTGGTAGAAAGTGTTATATATATTGTAAACATTATATATAATAATATACATATATATATATATATGTATATATATGTATATATTAATATACATATAATATTTGTATTATATATTGTATTTTGTATACATATATTGGGTATCTGGTGGCTTGAAAACTTATAGTCCGATTTCGACAATTTTTACGTATGAGATGGCATATCTTGAACGTACTATTCATGAAAAGCTTAATTCGAATATATTAATTGATGCTCGATTTATCTACTTTAAAGTGAAAGGATCAGATGAAACTTAAAAATGTGTTATATGAGAAGTAGGCGTGACATTTATCCAAATTTGCCTATTTTCACAATGTGACATATGGAATGCAAATATAATGAATGTCACATACCAAATTTTGTTGAATTCGGTTAAGGCGCTCTTGAGATATAGGATTTCCCCCAAAAGTGGGAGTGCCACTCCCATCCTCCAAATTTTACACGGATTCCTATTTGGCCCTTCCGTACCATATTTTCCGTAAGATTTAATGTTTCTGACGTGTTTCTTCAGCGAGTTAACGGACTTTTAGTAGTTTCCAACATAAACTTTATATTGGAGGTGGCCGTGGTCATTATCTGGTTTCACTTATTTTCTGAGTGTATGAGGACGTTCTAGAGAAACTTGTTTTGAGGAAGTTTGAAAGATATAGCTATAACGGTTTGTGAGATAAGTACATTAAACCTGTTGGCTGGGGGGCCATGTTCACTTTCACAAAATTTTTTACCCACGGACCTGCGCCTAACTAGGATCCTTCATACCAAATAACACGTCTATGTTTGAATTTTATTGCTCAGTTATAGCACTTTATTGGTTTTCGATTAATGGCTATTTGTAGGCGTAGCAGGTGTCCGATTGCCCCCATCTACAAGACCAACCTTCTTATGGTGACAAAGAACACGTATATCGAGTTTCATCAAGATATTTAAATTTTTACTCAAGTTATCGCTTGCACGGACGAATGGACAACCGTTAGGTGAACAAAACTAATATACTCTGTTGCAACATTCTCGTAACAAAAAAATTTAAACACGAAAAATGTCTTTATCTAACACAATAGATTTACTACAAATGTTATCAACTTGTCAACAAGAAGTTCGAAATTAACGAATTCGTATAGATGCCGTATTTACTTTGAACGAAATGCGACCAACGACTTCTCGATTTCGCCCCACATGGTTTCGCATACTAACAGGCCAGTTAAAACTCTGACACTGGCCACAGCCAACACAATAACGGCTATATTTAGATTTTCGATATCGCCGTGTCCAAACTGATATAAATGGCGATTCCCCGAAATTGTACGCATATTAGCTTCAGGTGCTCAGCACTTTAGATATTGCGAAAGAAGCAAAATAAGAATATTTACGCAAGTTATTAAAAGCTTTGTTGTTATTCTTGTTCATTAAATAATTATTTGACAGTCAAACAGTTGAAGTTAAAAACAGAAAACAGTTTTAGAATATAAAATTGGTTAACTTAAGGAAATCATGACAAGTGAGTGTGATGAGAATCTTACCAAACTAAAGGTATTTTTACAATTATTCTTTCGTAAGTAGACCATTTGCTCTTCCTGTGTACCATAACCACCACCACCGCCTTGATTTACAGCATCAATGCGTCCTTCTTCGTCATCTTCGCGGCAGCTGCCTATTGGCTATACAGAACTTGGCGCCTGAACAGGCCACCCAGCAAATGGCGACGCATTGGCATTGTGGATCGGATAAATATCTATCCACTGAAGTCGGCCGCGCCACTCGAATTGAATTCTGAAGATGAAGTCACCTGCGATTTGTTGGGACTACGCTTCAATGCCGCACACGATCGCTCGCTAATGCTGGTGGGTGATCAAAATCAAATGATCTCCGGTCGGCAGTATCCAAAATTGGTTTTAGTACACCCCAAAATGTTATCACCTACGCGTGTAGTCTTCACCGCACCCAATATGGAAGATCTCGAGTTGGACTACTCGCATTTGTTGGAGCAGTCACAGGGCCGTGGTGTGTACACCTCGATTTTTGGAGCCAAAATTAAAGCTTTACTCTGCGGTGAGCGCTACGACAAGTGGTTTTCGAAATTGCTACTCGGACAGGAAAGTGGCATGCGTCTGGCTTATTATCCGTACCGCAAACCGGTGCGTGCCATCAATATGCGAATGATACACCAACCGCTAGTGACCTGTGATGATACGGGCACCTTCAACAACGCCACCAGTTATATGCTCATCAATTTGGCCTCGGTAAAAGACTTAAACACTCGCTTACCACATCCGACGCATCCGAAGCAATTTCGCGGTAGCTTTCAGTTAAGAATGGACGAGGAAGTGGCGTATGCAGAGGATAATTGGAAATGGTTGAAAATTGGTGAAGATACTACCTTTCGCGTGCTCGCTCCGTGTACGCGCTGCATTTTTCCCACCACAAATATTTTTACCGGCGAACGTGATCCATATGGCGAGCCACTGAAAACGCTAAACAAGTGAGTACTCAGATATTTTTATATGTACGATCCCTAAATATGCTTTTACGTGTGGAGGTACCGGCTGTGGCCTCATCAAACTGGTCCGTCTCTCGGCATCCAAATGGGCTTACGGCAGACTGGTTTAGTGAAAGCAGGAGAGGTCATCTACATTGACGACGAATAGACAAAGCACATACATATAAACGAATTTATGTGAAAATTTATTATTATATATTGAAATTGTTGTTGTGCGATCATTCAACATGTTTCTCGCAAAATTTATCAGCAGCGTAAGTGTGTATCACCATTGGACAAGGACTGATTAATTTTAATCGAAAGCTTGTGCGAGTGATTGTTTATCAAATATAGAGAACAAACAATTTTTTTTTTTATAATAAGTTACTAAAATTGCTTAAATAAACATGAAAATATTTATAGAATGCACCGAGTAAGATTTGTTATCTCTAAACCCGAAGGTTACTTTCTCTTATACGAGTTGGACTATATTCTTGTTCAAAAGAAATAGAGAATTTGGAAGTAACAAAATTATCAAACTGAAACGATAAATTGATTTGATCATGTCTGCCACGCTGTCTGCGTACTCTTACGAACCAGAACAACATTGGCAATTCTATTTGATATATGTATAAACGAAACTCGAATCATGTCACGATCACAAATCGTAGATACATATATGCAATATTAGCGCTTACACTTCCGCTTATACCTCCGCCAGATGTTTCTTTTCCAAAAAATGGGGAGCGCTTACAGGTTAAAGGCCGACTCCAAAAAGTTTACGTACTTTTATGAGGTGGTTTTTTCACGGCAACTCAATAGCCGCCGAACTCATAGCTGCTTCTTTAAAATGAATATTACTCAATCGTAATAACATTAACGCTTACGCCTTTCCTACATATTTTAATGAACTTCTCTCACAACTTATTTAAAATCATTTGACTGCTAACTAAATGCATGCTCGAAATGAAACAAATAAAAATATAGAATAATCACTAATGTATATATAAACCTATATTTATTTGAGGTGTCGCTCTGCATAACATAGTCTTAACGAGACGCTTGCCAAATATCCCTCGTTTCTCTCTACACATTCTCTTATTTCATTTCATTCTTTTTAGAAGCTGTTCAGGCCGACTTATTATATGAATATATTTTCTCTCCATGAACACAAAACACACGGAGAGGATGTGAACCACGAACCATACGAACAACTCTCCACTGCTCTCACGTTCCAGCAGTGCCTTAGTGGTTACTAACATCTCTTTCGTCACACATTACACATTTCACATTATTCAATTTGTTATTAAGTCAAAACTCGATAGCCTACAGTTTGTATATGACTTTTGTCTGAGATTATTTAGTCTGTCTGCCATCACCGTTGTGTCTAACTTGCCTTACGTGCTAAATATAGAACGAGTAAATCTTATCAAAACCGCAGTATAAACAAACGATGTCAAGTAAGTGCACCTCTGTTTCGCACCTTTTGTGCGTAGTTCATACCAACATACCCACTCACATACAGCTACGTCAAGCGCCTCTACTAAATTTGCCATTGGTGTTGGGGTCACGCTTGCCAGCGGTCTGACTTACTGGTACTATCTGCAGTGGAAGAAACGGAATACTATTCCCGAGAAATGGCGTCGTATTGGCACATTAGAACAAATCAACATATTCCCGATAAAGTCCTGCGCACCATTAAAATTGGAGGACAATACGGAAATCGATTGTGATATATTGGGATTGAAATATTGGGGCTGCCGCGATCGTACGCTAATGATCGTCAATGACTCGAACGAAATGATCATTGCGCGCGTTTATCCACGCATGGTATTGATTGCCACTAAGTTGGTGGCGCCTCAACGCCTGGAATTGAGCGCACCTGGTATGGAAACGATCGAGTTGAATTTGGGTGCTTTAAAAGCCGATGGTGAGCAGATCAAAACAATGGTGTGGAGCACACCGGTACAGGTGCGTTTGGTCGGTGAAAAATATGACAAGTGGCTGTCCAAATATCTGCTCGACAAGGATAGTGGCGTGCATCTGGTACACTATCCAGTGGAGAAGCCCGTGAAGGCCATCAATTCTCGCATGGTGCGACAGCCATTCATTTTGAAAGATGATCGTGTAAGTAGCAGGAAAAGTTTGAATTACCAAAGTAATATGCGTAACAATATCTATTTACAAGGGCACCTTCAACGATGCCACCAGCTATATGCTGATGAATTTGGCATCGATTAAGGAGCTTAATACGCGTATATCACGGGCAGTGGATCCGTTGCAGTTCCGTGGTAGTTTCCAACTGAAAACGGACACTGACGAGCCTTACGCTGAAGATCATTGGCAGTGGGTGAAGATTGGCGATGAAGTCATTTTCCGTGTGGTAGCACCATGCACCCGCTGTATCTTCCCGAATATAAATGTGAATACGGCTATTCGTGATCCCGATGGCGAACCGTTCAGTACGCTTAAGAAGTGAGTTGGAGGTGTATTCTTGTCTATCATTTTTATACTAATTGTTTTGTAATTCAAGGTATCGCTTGTTCAAAGGCTACGCAACGCCAGCCATTGGCATACACTTGGGCTTGCGCTCTGAGGGAAGTATCAAGAAGGACGCAGTAGTATATGTAGAAGATAAGTGAAGTGTTTTACTTTTGATAATGTACTAATATAAAATACTTTTGAATAATTTTAACAGATTTTGTATACTGGGGAGTGTAAATATAATATATAACAAGTAAGAAAGGGCTAAGTTCGGGTGTAACCGAACATTTTATATTCTCGCAATTTAGAAGGATCAGAGGCGGGGAAATGCTTTCAGGTGCTGGCACAACTTTATATTAAAAAATGTTGCGGAAGAATTCCACATTAATTATTCGACGAAATTGTCAATTTATTGCAATCATATTTGGTATCTTATTAACTTATATTGCAGGTCATAGACTCATGTACTTTCATTGCTATATTTTGCTTCGTGTCAGAGATGTTTATATTAAAGTCTACCAAATTAACTCAAATAAGATATATGCGATATAAACTCAACCAAAGTGGTTCAATGAATATATTAGATACATGAGGTAAAAGTCAACCAGAGAAAAGGAAATCATTATATTAGGAATAAGGCTTAGACCATGGTCTAGTCCGATTTCTTTCATATTTAGGGCTAAACCGCTTTATATTTAAGAAAACATATCCACTTAATTTCATTAAAATTTCGGTTTAAAGTCAGGTGGAAAGTCTGGAATTCTTATATCGGGCATTTTCGGGGTAGAGGAAGATCTGCACTGATCACATTAACCCTCTTCATTATTCAAGTATATTAGGGAACATGTTTTCACGCAATTTTAAGATGGTAACTCAGACAGTGACCGACATATTCGGCAAAAAGTCTGCTAGATTAGCGAAAATCTTTACATATAGTATATGGGAGCTGGGATAATTCGTAGACCGATTTCACATATTTTCGGCAGTAAACTATGGTATATCCGATATTACACGTTCACTTAATTTTGCTAAGATATCTTACAGATTTACCGAAATATATGGTGCAAAGTCTACCAGAAGGTTGAAAATCTGTATATTAGGTATATGGGAGCTAGGGGAAGTATTTACCTGATTTCCCCATTTTCGATACCAGAGCACACTATTATCATGGAAAGATAATCCTCCAATTTCATGACAATATCTTACAGATTTCACGATATTTTCGGTAAAAAATCAAATAGAGGCAATTACGCCCATCTGCAATACCAACCGTCTTACGGTGACAAAGAACACGTTCACCAAGTGTCATCAAAATTTCTTAATTTTTACTCAAGTTATATGTTACATATAAATAGTACAAAATTCTAAGTATTCAAAAAGTGTGAAATAGCTGGTGTACAAAAAAATTATTCTACCTAATAACATATAATTTTATAACAGATAAGAAAGTAAATTTTACGCGTACTTCACACAAATTTGTTCACCAATCTTTAGTGTTCCACATTTGTAAACATCAAAGTAAACGCCCATGGATGGCTCTTTAGAATTTTGGCGCAATCGATACCTATAAAAGACAATATAAACCTCATATAGCCGAACTCCGAATTTCTTAGTTTCTTTCTAGAATTTATTCTTTTAGAATTCTCTTCTTTTAGAAGAAAATTCTTTTAGAATTTCTTAGACAATTACTTACTTCTTGAGTGTTCTTAGCGGCTCGAAATCAGCATTTCTCGTGTAATTCTCCACATTCACATTAACCAAAATACAACGCAAGCAGTCCGAGTTATAACATATAACTACCGAGCGTTCAACATCTTCCCCGATCCGCAACCAGAGCCAATTGTCTTCGTTGTACGGTGATATATTCGCAATGCTATCGACTACGAGGTTACCACGGAATTGTTGACAGTCTACTGGTTTCGTTTTGCCGCTCAGTCGTTCATTCAGATCATGCACGGAACGTTCATGCATTACCATAACAGGAGCCATATCCTAAAAGTGTCTGGCCTAAGTAAAATTTACATTTATATTTTTTAACTATTCCGAAAGCTCACCAACTTTTCACCCGTATACGGTTTTAATTTCACGTATAGCCGCAAGCCGCGCTCCCGCTGTAGTACGGCGCGAGAGAGCCACTCATTGTGTTCAGGTCGACATTCCACCAAGCGCTTGACATTGTAATTTTTTCGTTTTTCTACAACTTCATATGGTTCTGTCAGTAGGTCGTTTAGGTCCACAATTATGGGTGGCATAAGCGGCGCTTCCAACCGCAACACTTTTTCACTCACAATCTCAGGACGTACGCTCAGCATGCGTGGATAGGAGCCCGCAAATACAACTCCTCCACCCTCATCATATGCCACCAAGCAACGTTCCCATAGACCGTTCGAATGCAAGCCCAACTCGGCACATTCCACTTGCTGCAGCCGTATGGGCGCACCACCTTTGACGGGGTAAAAATTTATTATTTTCAATATACCTAAATGTTGCCATTCATCGGCATTGGTTAGCCGGCGATGTCTACTGTATCCCTTGCGGTGCGCCAACCAAATTGTAATGCCACCCACAGCAGCACCAATGCTAAGGCCAACCCAAGCGATAACTTCCAGTGACCGCATTTCTAGTACTAATGCAAATTTTGAATTTATTTACTCATTTACCAGTCTATAGAGTATATGGAGTATGTATTATATGTATATTTGTTTTGGACTAAATCAATCAGTCAGCTCGATTGTCGCTGTCGACGCTGTCGCTATTTGAACGTAACGCGAACTGAGTACAAATAAAGAAAACAAAAGGTTTAAATAGTAAACAATTATGCTATCTATAAATTTTTTGATAAGAGACTCTCTTCACTTAACCTGTTAGAGGTAAGGTTGGGTCAGGCGTATCTCGTCCAAGGTGAGTTTCGTGGCTCCGAAAGAGGAGGCGTGTGAAGGGCGAAGACAAACTTAACAAGCAAAACTTGGCCTTCCCAAAGGCAGAAGAAAATCATTACTTATTGTGTTGACAAATATTGTAAGTTATGTAAATAATAATACACACTTTGTATTATTCTCAAATATAATTTTCGAATTTAAGTACACGATTGGCCCCTAAAAGGTGCTGAAAAAGGTCCACGTTGCGTTGCAAAGGTTAAGAAGCATTGTATAAATTTTTGGGGAGAGGATTTACACCCTACAAGCCAATATGTATCTTTAAAAAAAATTTGCTTCGTGACTTCACAACCGGGGATAGCAAAGAGGGGGACACTTTCCACTTGCAAATCCTTATAAGTTATGGGGTTGGTTTCTATGTTCACCAAAGTACTTTTCCATATGGTTACCGTAAAGGTAGCGGAAAGATAAGTCTGAAAGATAGTTCGAGGCACGCTTACCCACGTGTATAACGATGTGATACCGTTAAGGAAACGACGCTTGCATTACACTCGGCAAATACTAGCGCCGTTTCGTTTGTTTATTTTCTAGTGTTGTAGCTCCTATATATATGTATGTACATAATCGGAAAATCCTATCCATATTGATGCTTTGAGTGCTCTCTTTCGCATCGGTTTGAATAAACAGTAAAACAGTAAGTAAGACATTAAGATTAAGTAAGACAGTAAGAGTAGCAGTAAGTAATCGTAAGTAACAGTAAGAACGATTCCATTCCTTGTTAACGAGGACGAAAAACGAACCTTTTGAACCCAATTTCGACGAAAAAATTCGAAACGACAATAACAAGCGAGATGGATCCGTTTCCCTATGTAACCCGATCGAACTTATATCCGGTCAATGACTTTTAACTCAGCAACATTCCTCGAAATTATTTGGCAAATAAATTCTTTCGCTACTTTGCAGGAGAAGGAATACCCTAACTATTTTTCTTCTAAGGCGTTGTTGAAGTGTTCCATTTCCGCTTGAGTATTCAAACTAAAGCTCATGAGTACTGTAATAATATTACCTTTTAGTGGAATCTCTCGAGACATTGTGGTCTTTTAGAGAGCAAAGATTTTTCATTTGATATACAAACGCACGATATTATTAAAAGGGGGCCTTAAGACTCCCACAACCCCATGCGGATTCGCTGTAGCTTATGTTTTTATTTTGCACGAACACAAAGCAATTGATAGCAAACACATGCGTACAGATATTTTAATAGCGCAGAGAGAATAATGCTCCATCAGTCCGGCGCGTATAAACGAAAGCTATGAAAACTGCGCATTGAATGTGTGATTCTCAGTTGCTCTTCAGAAGTATTCGAATAGAGTCTAACAAATACACTTCACAATAGCGGTACAAAATCAACATTTTAAAAGTTTCCAACAAAAGATAAACAAGTGGACTTAATATTCAATTGAAGATACTAGCGCCATAAAAGCACCAACGAAAACTGCTCAAAATGTCCAGTAATAAAACAAATTAATTTCCCCAAAATTCGCTCTCAATACTTAATTTTATATTTATCTATATAGATCCAGCCACTGGCGTCTCCTCTAAACTGCTGTTGAGTATCGGCATTGGTGTTGGGGTGAGCGCGGTGTCAGGCGCCTCCTATCTGTATTATAAATATTGGAAAGAACAAGATATACCAGAGCAATGGCAACGCGTGGGTACATTGGAAATGCTCGAGTTCTTCCCAATTAAATCTTGTGCGCCGCTTAAATTACCGGAGGGTACTGAACTACAGTGTGAAGTACTCGGCCTACGCTATGAAGGTTGCCGCGATCGTGCTTTGATGCTGGTCGACAAAGACGATGTAATGATAACGGCTCGTGGCTATCCTAAAATGGTGCTGATAACTACCAAACTGGTCGCAACTAGAAAGCTGGAAATCAATGCACCAGGCATGGCCACTTTGGAGTTGGATTTCAATAAGCTACTTGAGGAAGGGCCAGGCAAGGATATACATACAGCTGTGTTTAGTGCCAAAGTGGACGCGATGTTGTGTGGTGAAAAGTATGACAAATGGTTTTCACAATATATACTCGGCCAGGAGAGTGGCCTGAAACTAGTCTATCACCCATATTCTAAACCTGTGAAGCCAATCGAAAGTGATTTGGTCAAAGAGCCGCACATCAAAAAATCTGACACGGTAGGAAAAGCTGTATGGCTGTCCTTTCAATGCATACATATGTATTGTATATTTGCAATATTGTTGTAAACGAGATATTTTACGGTATAAACCGAAAATTATCTTATCACTTAATGAGGGCAAAGCCGTATGCTATTCATAGTGTGTTAATTTCTTATCACGCTTTATAAATAACATTGTATAGAAGAGATTAATGTTTTCAGGGTGCCTTTGCTGATGCTACCAGCTATATGTTGATGTATTTATCTTCCGTTGATGATCTCAATAAGCGACTACCACGTCCAATAAAACCAATTCAATTCCGTGGCAGTTTCTATTTAAAAATGGATAACAACGAGCCATACGCAGAAGATTCTTACGACTGGATTAAAGTGGGCAGTGAAGCGGTATTTCGTAAAGTGGCGCCATGTCGTCGCTGCATTTTACCCAATATCAATCCAGAGACTGGTGAGCGTGATCCGGAGAATAATCCTTTAAAGACCCTAAAAACGTAAATAACATTCTACATTAAGTGTTCCTTTTTTGTCAAATCCAAATATTTATATGCTGTTGCATCTCAATTTCAGGTATCGCTGCTTTGGGAATAAGCCAAATCCGGTGCTGGGCATACATTTAGGACTACGTCAGGCAGGGAAAATAAAACGTGATGATGTAATTTACATTGGCGTACAAAAATGAGATGATATTTATCTTGGATATTGTCTTCTACACACTTAGTTAATATATATCTTATAACTCGTTAAACAATTTAATTTGGCATTATAATTTCATTTGCTTTTACAACAAATGTAAATACACATTTAATAAAATATCGAATTCCAGCGATTATTTTCGTATTTTTGTGTGTATATTTAATATGCTGATTTATTTAATATTATAACTTTTTATTAACACATACATACTTTTTTCATGTATATATACAAAAAATATATATATTCTCTTATTTCATTTGCAATTTAAATCAAGAAATATTGATTATTTTCATATGCTGCAGTTAGTCAATGACCCATCTATAACGCTCTGCGCGTTGGCTTATACAACGATAGACAATAATAATTATTGTTCGAATTTATAAATACATATTCGTATGCATATACTTAAATAAATGTAGAAAGAAATAATATGACGTAAAAACAAAGATTTTAGTTGAATATAAATGTGATATTGATTGAAAATGTAAATACGCATGGTATTTAGAGTAAATTTGCATGGAAAACTTTTTGGAGCCTTTTTAGTTTGCAATACAACTCTGCCATGCCAGACCACCGCAGAACATACTTATAATCACATAGATTACAAATATTATTATTAACACTACCACGACATAGATGCGAACCTTCTTCCAGAACATTTGTCGTGCCAAATTACGAGACGCTTTGCGGAATGCAACAGACTGAAAAATTAAATCAAATAATGAATGATGAGTGAAGCTTTTTCAAATTCAATAATACTCAATAATACTCACATTATTACTAAGATTTTCCGTTTTATTCACAAGCAATTCCAATCTTTCACCGCGATCACGAAGACTGTCTACAAATATGAAACGTAAAACATATTAAAAATAATTCTACATTTTGCATTAAATAAGTTTTATTTTACAGTGTTTATAGAAAACAACATATTTATCATTTTATGTACTTGAACTTACCGATATTTTTCACCATTATATCTTTTAATTCGTCAATTTGGCCATGCACTCGGGAAATCATATCCACTTCCCGTGATTGACTAAAATGTGTCATTTGTTCCACCAGAACCTTCGAAAACTCCGTATTCATTGCATATGCAATAGCTGTCGCTACTTGTAGTCCATAAGTATGTATAAACTTCTGTTTGATGTCAGCCAGAAATAAAAAGGCCCGGGTACGATCAAATTCCTACAAAAAGGATTAGACTTTTATTATTATTTTTTTTTTGTTTTTTTCATATTTATTCACATGCTTTATATTTTTTTTATGCGTTTTTTTATACAGCAAATAAATTGTACTTACGTTGTCTGTAATACACATATAGATAATGCGATTTTCACATATGTAATGTATTAGATATTCGCCATGAGAATATGTCAATTTGTGATTCTCCATTGCGATTTTAGAGATAATCTGTTCGGTGACCTCAGCAAAGTTTCCCACACACTCCGCATATTTAGCTAGCACTGTGCTGCCCCGAGATATTACGCTGTATAGAATAGGCATTTTGTTCGAATGTCAATACTACTAGAGCGACAAAGTTTCCAGCTTCAACCCTAACTTGGCCCTTCTTACGACAATTACACGTTCAGGTCGTATTTGGAGATGTGTTGTATGTTGCAGCTACTTTCGATAAATAATCAATTTTTTTCGTTCTTAACTTTTTTTGTTTTGATTGTTATGATTTGCTAAGATAAGAGCAGAAAAGAGTAGAAAAGAGAAAGAAAGATGTAGTGACACATCATAATAAAATGCAACAACTGTCGGGTTTCCCCGTATAACTTCTATTTAATTGAGTGTCAGGGTAAGGTAAGATATGAAGATGCCTTGTATAAAAAAATATAAATTTAAATACTTTTTGCAACTACATTTTGGCAACTCAAGATTTGTTATCATTTTATTAAAACCGACCTTAAAATTAAGTTTTCGATTTTACAAATCTGCCGAGTAATTCCATAATTTGCTTCGATGATTTCCGATGATTTCAGAATATCTACGCTACTACAACATAGTATCAATATTTTTAAGAAAGTACAGATAACTATAACTTCGCACAACAATTCAACAAAATTTCATTTACTCACATTTTAAATTTCACAATTGTAACTGCGAGCAAAGAAGAGAAATTCATATTATTTTAAACTTGTTGAAAATACGAAATGCTACTGCACATATCCTCGGTCAAAATATATTTGCGTTGATAAAAATATGGAAAGTAATAAAACCAAACTACAGAATGATGCATAGTATTATGAAAT
The DNA here is from genome assembly GCA_021498325.1 of Bactrocera minax. Taxonomy (NCBI): domain Eukaryota; kingdom Metazoa; phylum Arthropoda; class Insecta; order Diptera; family Tephritidae; genus Bactrocera; species Bactrocera minax. The sequence goes on from JAKEEE010000133.1 coordinate 216,603, forward strand.
ATGAACGTTAAGGCGCATTCAGCAATGCTATTTGGAAAAAATCTGAATTGAAATTAAAAGAAATATAAGATAGCTCAAAAGAAATTGATAAATTATTGATAGTGATTAGTCTTATGGAGTTATTATTTAATTGCAGATAAATTGTTTATATAAGCAATTTTAAAATTCATCCCAACTATAAAAAGCAAAAGTTTGTCTTTTATAATGTTGGCATCTCTATCCGCTTTAAACCGTTTGTTATTTGTTGCCGCCGACTTTTTTCGCATAGATTATTTGCAAATCTTAATTTTCATTACCGGTTTAAAGTTAAATTTCTTAATGACTACGAATTTAAAAACATGTCCATATGGTGAGCAGTGTTACAGGAAGAATCCCATACATTTTGGCGAATTTTCACATCCTCATTGTATGTAGTATTTCTATCAAAAGAAAACATATGTATGTATATAAACTAAATTTCAATACATTACAGTGGACAAGATTTACGCAAAGGGTTTAGACCCCAGTACAAATAAGTATGTAATTCCTGATGAACTTTTCATGACCGCAGAATTAATAGAAACCCAATTGAAACTGCTAGAAAAGTTGTTTCCAAAGGCAGGTTGTAGTAGTACAGGAAATAACAATATGACGTCAAAAACCAAAGGAAATGATTTGGACTCCAGTGTTCAACGATTAAATAGTACCATAAAAGTAAGGCCTCTCCTAATTCATTAAATCAGTGTAATAGTAATGCATATTTTAGCAAGAACCTGTAAAACGAAACAAGTCCCCCGCGACTTGCAGTTCTAATCCTAAGGCCGCGTCCACCTTAAACGTGATACCTTCTTCTGATAATTCCCAACTTTCTAAAAAGGTCAAAATAACAAGAAATGTCAAGGATTACATACCAGTAGTTCTAGAGAAGGGCCATGCCGCTGAAAAACTTGAGCGCGCGGCACCTTATAATTTCTTTCTTACAGCTATTACGGATTCCAAACTCACTCATTTTGAGCCATTAACAATAACCCTACTAGGTGGTATACAAAGTTATATATTATGACCATAAATATATGTATATTTCTGTTTTTTCGTATGCTTAACACAGAAATACTTGATGAAAGCCTGGGTCAAATTGAATCATCCGTGCAAATTAATTTTATGGTAGATATTGGCTGGTTACTAGGTCATTATTATTTCGCTGGTATAATGTAAGTAAACTGTTTTATTCGTATATCTAAGAGCCATATTAATTAATTGATAATTCTAATAATTAACACTTAATAACGAAATATTTTACAGGGGTACTCCGTTACTTGTTCTCTATGGTGATGAAACATCGGAATTAGCAAATATATCTAAAACACATCCGGAAGTCACGGCAATTAAAGTTAACATGCCTACAACATTCGCTACATCTCACGCCAAAGTAATGCTTCTAGGCTATACAGATGGTAGTATGCGTGTCATAATTTCAACCGCAAATCTGTATGAAGACGATTGGCACAATCGTACACAAGGCATTTGGATAAGTCCAAAATTACCTCCGTTACCTTCCGATGTAGACACCACGGCCGGAGAGAGTCCCACAAACTTCCGACAAGACTTTATGTTGTATTTGGTAGAATATAAATTAGCAAAGTTTCAGCCTTGGATAGCACGAATTCGCAAAACGGATTTCAGTTCCATAAAGTGAGTCGATTTAAAAAAAATGATGTTTTTAATTATTTTATAATTTTATTTTGTTTAATAATACGTCTCAAATTTAAATTTTAGTGTTTTTTTCATCGGTTCCACGCCTGGTGGTTTTCGCGAGGGTACGCGTGGTTACCCTTGGGGCCATCCACGTGTTGCAGAGTTGCTAAAAAAACACTGCACTACTGTCGATGCGAGAGTGCCAGTAATTTGCCAAAGCTCTAGCATCGGTTCTCTGGGTCCAAACATCCAAACGTGGGTACAACATGATTTTCTTAATAGTCTGCGGAAACATTCCGGACCACAAGGGCTTATACACTTTCCACCTTTCAAAATGATATACCCTAGCTTCGCCAACGTTAACAATAGTCATGATGGCTTGTTAGGTGGCGGATGTCTACCATACAGTGCAAATACTAACGATAAACAGTCTTGGCTGCGTGGACATCTATTCCAGTGGAGTTCGAAACAGCGTTTTCGTTCGCAAGCTATGCCGCACATTAAAACTTATACACGCATGAATTTGGAGGACCAGTCTATCTATTGGTTTATGCTGACCTCGGCAAACTTATCGAAAGCAGCATGGGGAGCCTTCAACAAAAACGTTAATTTCGCATCGTGTTTAAGAATTTTAAACTTTGAAGCTGGTGTGCTCTTCTTACCAAGATTCGTGGTATATTTTTAGTAGTCTGATTTTGTAATTGTGTATGTAGCAGAATCAATAAGTTGTCTTCTTCCAGACCGGAGAAGAGACGTTTCCGTTAGGACATGTGCGTGATGGTATACCACCATTCCCGCTCCCTTATGATGTGCCCCTAACACCATATGCACCAGACGATAAACCATTCTTGATGGACTATTTGCGTTAGCGATATATGTAACTGTTATTTGTTATTGAAATCCTAAATCATCATATTTACCTTTTACACTCTGTTATACTATCACTTTGTGCGTTAAAAAATACACTTGTTAATTATACAAAGAACATATATTTAACAATTAACTAAACGCTTCTTCATGTCACAGTATAATAAATTTGTATGAATTTCTACACACTACATTACCTAAGTATAATATAGCTCTTATTTCGTAACACAAAAAAACCAGTTGTTACACTAAAGCCTGGCATTTACATAGATAACAACCATAATAATATGAGCTGCAATTAAGCAAAGCCAATTCAACAATGAAATTAGTTTATTGTAACTTGTTTATTTTTAATATCTTTTAAATATGTACATTCAGCAAACTTTCTCTACAATCGTCACAACCTAAAGTGCCTTCAACCGAATTATTTTAAATAGTTTTTAGTTTAACGCTAGCAATGATTCAGTTAAGACAAGCGAAAAATATGTACACTTTTCCGTATGATATCGTAGACGTTGATCATAAGATAAACACTGAGCTTCTACAATTTTTCAAGGGTACTCTACGTGTTTGTCGTTTACTTCCGTATTTTAAGTGAGATTTGTGTTTTATTTTGTTAGGTGAGCGCACAGGATTTGTGCAGGTGGGTCCTGAAAAATATTTCTTTCCTCACAAATACAAATTGGAAGCGGAGAATTTTTATAATTTTCGTGCACGTCCGGATGATATTTGGGTGGCAACAGTTCCGCGATCTGGAACAACATGGACGCAGGAGTTAGTTTGGCTACTGGAAAATAATTTAGATTTTAGTGCTGCGAAAAGAGATCCCCTCACTGAACGATTTCCATTTTTTGAGTAAATATTTACCGTTATACACACATACACTACTTATGTACATATGATATCACTTGTGCTTTTAATTGCATAGGTTTTCTTTGTTCGTTCATCCTGAAGTCAAGGCTGAGTTGTTAGCTGAACATTCTGGGGACAATAAAAAGCTGGAATTCATTCAACATTTTTCCAGACCAGGATACAAGACTCTAGACGAATGGCCATGTAATAAAAGGCGTTTTATAAAAACACATTTTCCATTTTCCTTGTTGCCTCCAAGTGTTATGCAAAACAAGTGCAAGGTATTCAAAAAGAAATCAAGAAAACCGATTTTAAATACATATATTTTTACATAACAAAAACACACAGATAATATATGTGCTGCGTGATCCCAAAGATGTAGCTGTTTCCTATTACCATCTAAATCGATTGTACCGAACGCAAGGCTATATTGGTAATTTTCACCGATATTGGAGTTACTTTTCACGGGGATTGAGTAAGATTTTTAATTTGATTAAAAATTTCATTTTAGACCCCTTTCATTTTAGACCCCTGGCTTCCATACTACAGTCACATAAAGGAAGCATTTGAATACCGTCACCTACCAAATATACTCATCCTTAACTATGAAGAAATGGTTTCCGATTTGAGTGGTGTCATATTAAAATTAGCCGCATTTTTAAACAGCACAATTAGTACGGAGGGTTTGAAAAATTTAACAGAACATTTGGACATTAAAAATTTTCGGGAGAATAGTGCAGTAAATGGAAGTGAAATGGCGGATGTTGGAGTTTTGCTAAAGGGTGAAGCTGGCTTCGTAAGAAAAGGTGGAAATGGAGAGCGTGAAGAGTTAATTAATGACATTACATTAAAAAATTTTGTCGACCAGTGGGTTCATGAAAATATGGGGAAAATGCTTAAGTAAACAGAAAATATTGTTGACACATCAACCTACTTCGAATTGTAATAAAATGTGGCAATTAATGAAACAATTGTGTAGAACTACAAAATATTTGTGACCACGATAACTTCATAAGATATATTGATGGGTCACAAGCTCGACTACTCCAAATAGAGCGACATTCTCCAATTAAATATGATCTTAAATCAAGCCTTGGTGAAGACATCAAAGCAAAACTTAAAACAAATGCCGTTCCTAATACGTGACAACCGCCTTCCAAAAATTTAAATCGTATCTAGCTCTATTATCGTATCGTAGAGCTCTATTCTTCATACCGTACAATCGGTCAATATGAAAGATAACTCAATAAAATGAAATGCGGGTATTTTCCTGTATCCTGACGTAGTTTAGTACCAAAATTGGATAAAATCGTGTCATATTTTCTGCTAGCTCTTATATACTTATTTCCATCCCTCGAGTGATCTTCTAGGTCATATGTATGTCGGTTAGTATCTGAGATGTTGTAGTAACATTAAGTGATAATAATTCGCTTAGTGAAATGTGATTTTTCATCAAAAATGGGTAAAATTTGTTCATATATCCTCTAAAAAAAAGGGCAAGCGAAATTCACAGGAAAAATAACTTTTATTAGAGCGCTACTCTAGATATCTGTAATCCTTTTGAATATAGGGTTGAATTATTCCACAACATCGTTTCAAAATAAAAAACTCTTCGTCGGTTTTTTCCAATACAAAGTATAGCAAAGTATAGCACATTCCTTGATTAAAGGTATTCCGTAATTCTCTTATTGTTTTACAGTTTTTTCGTTTATGACGTTAAGTTTCGCAATTTCTACTGTATTAATCTTGGAATGGGTATATTATGAGTGTGTTGCTTACTGATATAAAAAAAAACTAATTTTGTATATTCAAGTTTATTATATGATATGGCAACTCAAGTTTTCACTACTCGTTTGTTTTGTAGCTTGCGGACCGCAAGGTAGATTTTCTATCTACATACAGTACACAAAATCCACATAAAATCGCGATAAAAGTTTGGGCTTCGCGTCATTTAAGTTTAATAATTTAAATAAATAAAACATTTTATGTGTTAGTGACATCAAATATGTCTGAGGATCAAAGTCGTGGTCGTCGACGCCCATCGCGGGAACAACGTTACTCTAGTTCACGTTCACCTCAAGAAGCTTTACCTAGCAACGCTGGAGGAGGCGATTCTCATCGAAGGCGCAGAGAATGCGAACCATCGGATGAGCCGCGTCCGCCTAAAGTGTATAAAAAAGAACCAATTTCGCCAGATAGAAGTTCGAGTACATCTCGTAACGGAAGTTCCCGCAAGGAACAACATGAACAGCCATCAACATCGGCTGCCGTAAGAAGCGTTGAAGGAGGCGGAGGCGAAGGAGACGCTACGGATATAGGTGATACCGCATCAAAACGGGAACGTTATGAAATTGTCCATACTCGTCCTTCTGATATACAAACAAAAATGGGTAGTGGAGGTAGCCCAATTACATTACAAACTAATTATTATCGCTTATTAACTAAACCAACATGGCGCATATTTCAATATCACGTTGATTTTTCACCGCATATTGACTTACGGCGTGTTCGAGGTGGAATGCTTTCAGAACATCGTGAAACATTAGGGGGATATTTGTATGATGGTACAAAGTTATTTACATCTTGTAAATTAGCAGAGGAAAAAACTGTAATTCGAGCTAAATCCAAGTTTGGGGACAGCTACACTATTGTTATAAAATATGTTGGTGTAATTTCAATGACAGAGTGGCAATCTTTGCAGATATTGAATTTAATTTTGCGGCGTTCTATGGAGGGTCTCAAGTTGCAGTTAGTCGGCAGAAATTTTTATGATGCGGTGGCAAAAATTGATTTACGAGAGTACCGTTTACAACTCTGGCCAGGTTATCAAACATCAATTCGCCAACATGAGAGAGACATATTACTTTGCGCGGAAATCGCTCATAAAGTTATGCGAACTGAAACTGTTTATGACATTTTAAAGAGATGTACAGAAAGCGCTAAGGATTACGAAGAGGAATTTCGTCGCAATGTGCTGGGACTTACAGTTCTCACTGATTATAATAATAAAACTTATCGGATTAACGATGTTGATTTCAGCAAAAATCCAACGAAAACATTTAATTGCAAAGAGAAAGAAGTATCATTCATTGATTATTATTACCAAAAATATCATATTCGCATCCGCGATCCAAAGCAACCTCTGCTCATTTCAAAGGCAAAAGATAGAGCAATGAGAGGGGGAAGCAGTGATATAATCATATTGATTCCCGAACTTTGCAGGCCTACTGGTCTAACCGAGACCATGCGCAGCAATTTTCAACTTATGAGAGCTATGGCCGATCATACACGTATGAATCCTGATCGACGTATAGATCGCTTGCGAATATTTAATCAAAGACTCCAACAGACAGAAGCCAGTGTCCAAGTACTAAACGATTGGAATATGGCATTAGATCGTCATCTCGTTGATCTTAACGGACGTGTACTAGAACCACAGCGCATTGTATTTAGCGAACACAAAAAGGCATCAGCCGGAGATCAAGCCGACTGGACACGTCTTTTCCGAGATAATGGTTTATTTACAACTCCATCTCGAGGACTAGATCGTTGGTCTGTTATAGCTACCAACCGAAATTCCAGAGAGTTAAGGAATTTCGTTGAATTTTTAATACGAGCGGCAGGTGGTATGCAGATGAGAATCAGTAGACCACGAGAAGTTATGTTATATGACGACAGGAACCATTCTTATATTCAAGCAATGGAGGACTGCAGTCGACAAGATCCGCAACTCATCCTTTGTTTGGTACCAAATAACAACGCCGAGCGTTACGCCTCAATTAAAAAGAAAGGATGCTTGGAGCGTGCCATTCCTACTCAAGTAATAACACAAAAATCGGCCAACAATCAGCGTGGTCTAATGAGCATAGCGACAAAAGTAGCTATACAAATCAATTGTAAGTTGGGTTATACACCATGGATGATAGACCTTCCACTATCTGGTCTAATGACAATTGGTTACGATGTAGCTAAAAGTACACGAGATCGTTCAAAAGCTTTCGGAGCTTTGGTAGCCTCTATGGATATGAAAACAAATGCAACTTTCTATAGCACGGTTGCAGAATGTAGTTCCCACGATGTTTTGGCAAACAGCCTCTGGCCAATGATGACTAAAGCATTGCGGCAATATCGCAGGGAACATGAAAATAAATTGCCAACACGCATTCTTTTCTATAGAGATGGCGTGGGAGAAGGTTCACTGAGACAAGTTTATGAGCATGAAGTTAAAGATGTTGTGGAGAAGCTCGACCAAGAATATAAGCGTGTTGGTTCAGAGAAACCTCCAATGTTTGCCTATGTTGTGGTATCAAAATCAATAAATACACGATTTTTTGATCGTAGTCAGAATCCCAAGCCAGGTACTGTAGTGGATGATGTAGTAACATTACCTGAACGGTATGACTTCTTCCTGGTATCGCAGTCGGTACGCCAAGGTACAGTGTCCCCAACAAGCTATAATATTGTTTACAGCAATATACGACTTTCACCAGATCAAATGCAACTTTTGACATATAAGATGACACATTTGTATTACAATTGGTCAGGTACTACACGCGTTCCAGCTGTATGCCAATATGCCAAAAAACTTGCGACTTTAGTGGGTACTAGCCTTTACCAGATTCCTCAGAATGCACTTGAGAAAAAACTATACTATTTGTAAGACGTTTGTTATTGACAAATAAGTTTGAGTTTTTTAGTTTTTTTTATGTCGGTATAAGTATTTTAAACGATTTAAAGAATTCCTGTGAAGACATTTTTTTTCTTTTGAACATATATGTAATTTCATGTCAAATGTAAATGCATATATCGCTATATGTCTATCAAATAAGCAAATTAATAGATATAAATCCAAACGAATTAAGGAAGTATCGACTAATATTGATTTGATTTTATACGAACTTGATATGCTCATAAGATTTATACATTCTCATATTTTTTTTTTTGTTGCCCTGACATGTAAATGAAATAAACGTATATCATTTTCTATAATATTGTTTTTATTTGGAAGCGAAAATAATGAGCATTTTGTAACTGCTGCAGAAACATACTTCACTGCTCACTGATAAAGTTCTATACCAACAATATGTAATGTCATTGGGATTAAGTTTCACCAAATTGCAGAGACAAGTTTTATTTGTTTGCCTATGTAAATATACAGCTGATATGAGCTTTACTCCAAGCTTTCAGTTTTAAAGTTTATGCAATTTTTTACTTTATTCTTTTGTTTACTTCTTTTTTCTCTGAATTAGCGGGTAACCGGTTTGTAACCAGCCAGCTATATTGCTAACGCGTCGCTGTGAGTGTTGAGTGCAAACTAGGGATAAAGAGTAGATAGTCGATAGGGTAGTTTAAATGACAGTGTCAACAAAAACATTCCATCTGTATAGTCTTGTATTTTTATTTGATGTACTCTATAATTTTAAATTAATTCCTATATTTAAAATCCAACGTAATTCGGACAGTTTTTTGGCAAGTAAAAGCATTTAGCTAAATTAATTAAGCAATTGCAAAATTATTTTATTTGTTGAATTGCTGTGTGAACTAATCGTTTGTTTGCTAATGTGATGTGCATTTATAGACAGCGAATTGTTTTTTAATTTCATATACTGAATAATCTGATTTTAATCGTTTCTTAAGGATATGCTTTCGGGTTGGTACTGCCGCTCTATGGCGAATCAGCAAGCTGCTCAAATCAACGAAACTGATCCGAACGTGTACGATGATTCTGGTTCAGATGATGACAGTCACGAGCAGCAACAAACACAGTCAGGCTTAGGCATTGGTAGTGGTAATGGTGGAGGAAATAGTTCCGGTACAGCCAACGCCGTGGATTATAAGTCGCAGTACCGGTATCTGAAGCGCAAATTTAAGTTTCTAATTTATGTCAGTATACCTACACATGCATATAATAGCACACATTTTAGGTGTCTAATTCCATAGGAAAATGAATTCTTTCAAGATGCTTTGCGTTCTAATCAACGGCGACTTTTGAAAGTGTCCCGCGATCGATCATTTTTGTTAGATCGTTTATTACAATATGAGAAACCCGAAAACACATCATCGGAAAGTGATGAGACTGAATCGTCAGAAGATGAAGCAACCAAGGAAGCAAAAAAGTATGAGTAAAATTTAAAAAAATACCAGAATATATGTCTAACAAATTATTACATTTTAAGGCGTAAACTTGAACAAAACTCATCAACTAATCCCGGCGGTGGTGTCAGTACTGGTTCCACCCGCGGACGCAAAAAGAAAGTGCCGCAAGTTCAACCGAGTGAAAATTGTCAAACATCTAAACCGGTAACAGTTGACGTTGCTAACCACTCACAACATCATCCAATCCGTGATTTGGAGCAAACACAACAAATGCAAATGTCCGCGGCAGAAGTGGAACGGCACTTACAGTCCCGACAACATGTCATTGAGCTAGTACAAGATCGTGCGCCAGCCACCGTGCCCACAGAAATGTTCAGTAATGAACCCTCACTAGATAGTGAATCTAATGATCATATGATGGATGGTTCTTCGCCTACTCATGTTGCGGCCGAAGAATGCGTACAAATGGAATACACGAATTAGAATTTTTTTCTCAAAAAAATTTGTTTCAGTTTATTACATGTTGAAAAGAATACTTAATATATTAATTACATTTACATATTTTGAACACCTTAAAATATTTTTATTTGAACTGAAATATGATTTTGCTGCTGTTTTTATGACGACTTGAACATTCCTACTGCTAGTAACAAATTTCGACGTGTAAAATGTAATGCTAAAAAAGGTGTAGATTTTGTGGGATAAGATCGCAGTAAATATGTTTCACTGTCATTCAGATCAGGATTGTGTGAAGATCCGCCGCTTTGTGATAAATATTCCTCAGTGAGTTTTGAAAAATCCCACAAAGTTAGTACACAATCTAATCCGCCGACAGCAAGAATGTTTCCATCTCGACTGAAGGACATTGTGTGGATAGGTCCCGTATGTCGCAACAAGGACGCAACAAGTTGCCCATGTGACAGATCCCATACAAGTACAGTGTGATCCGATGAGCCAGATGTTAAATATCTACCGCATGTAGAGAACGCAAGGGAGTAAATCGGTCCCTTATGTCCGCACATTTGACGCACCAATTGTCCGTTCAATACGTCCCATAATCTCACTGTTCGGTCGCTTGACCCACTGGCAATGTAATTAGAATTCGGATGAAATTGAACACAATCAACATCAGACAAATGACCACAAAATATACGTAGTGGTTGATTTGAATCCGTCGTCCAAAGGCGTGCGGTTTTATCATATGAACACGAAGCAAAATAATAGCCATGAGGAGAGAAACGAACATCCCATACTGGAAATAGATGACCTTTGTATACCACTATACATGTCCACGTGTGAAACGACCATAATCGTATGGTAGAATCTTCAGAGCAGGAGAGCAAAAGATTTTTTTCTGGAGCAAAAGCACAACGGTAGACGGGACCACTATGTCCGTAGAACGTTCGTGAAGATTCTCCTGTACGATCATCCATCATGCGAGTGTTTATATCCTCGGCATCTTTGTCAATGTCTTTAAGTAATTCAGCACTTTTCATTTCTCGCAATTTTGCTGGAGTAAGCGACCATACTTTAATGCTGGAATCCGTAAAACCAACTGCCATCATCGTAGAGTCTTCCGAAATTTCAGCACAGGTAACGGTGTTATGTGAGTTCAGTATTGTATAGAAGCATACTGACGGTAATGAATCCTTATTCAGTGGTACTCGTTTAGAAGATTCTCTTAAAGCTTTTACCTTTTCCATTTTATCAGCATCTTTCATTTCGGGAAGCGGTATCCGATCGCTGGCAGGGGCATTAGGGTCGGATTTTGACTTTTTCGAAAATAGCGGATCTTTCTTCGGTTTTTTCTTTTTTGGCTTATCTGGGGCATCTGGATCATTATCATCTTCCTCCTCCACCAAAGCTGGTGCAGGAGTAGTTAACGTTTGATAATCTACTTCTTTTAAAAGACCATAGTAAACGCGAATTTTATTATCCTGTCGCTTTGCCTCACCAATCAGGGATCCAGAACTTATATCGCATTGAGCTTTACTCCGAGCAGTTCCTTCATACGTATCGAAATGCAAATATTTGGCAACTATATCTGATATCACCTCTTGTTTACGATCTTGTATATGTCGTTTAAACAACGAATGAGAATCGCGCGACATACGAATTACGAATTTGTCCTGCTCCATAGCGGAAACAAAATCGTTATTTTCCAAATCAGACCTTTTTGTTATCATAAGCAGATTTTGCAAATCCTCACGGTAGTAATGATCCAAGTCGGGTCCATATTTTTCCACAAATTTTCTAGCTGGCTCCGAAAATCCACCATGAATCAGTTTAAAATATATTTCAAGTACTATAGGATACAATACCATGGATAACTCATGTTTATATATATCTAGGGACTCTTCAACAAAGTTACGAAGATCAGCATATGCCGCTTCATATATTTCTGGGTCATTGCCCGAACCACCGGTTCCAGCAGTCGCCAACCCATTTTGGTGATCTTGTACTTCGCCTAGAGCTGATGTTAATAATGTGTTTATTTCAATATCATTCACCTCCTCAAGTTCCTTGTTTGTGATATTAGCCTCGCGACATAGGAGCTCCTCGGTTTGCTTGAGATTGTATTTCTTTATTAACTTCAGAAGAGCGAGTAAATCACGTTTCTCCTGAGGTGGGGCAACACCACCATTCGTAATGTTGCCAATAATGCTGCTCATATTTTCGCCGTCTGTTATAATTGTAAGCAATTTTCCCACGTAGATATAATAACTATATATTTCAATTTTTTGGCGGAATTATTATAACTTTTCTACTCTTGACGCAGAGTGAATTCAACTATGTTCTTCAATAGTATTTGACAGCTTTCATATCACTGCTTTAACGAGTACGTTGGTGTTGTCGAGGCACATACTTACCGACGAATTTGACTAGGGATGCCCATTTCACAATTTCGTAAACGTTTGTTTACGTTTTGTTAGTACTAAAAGTTTAGTATGTCACGATAAACAAATACTTTAATGAAAAAATATGTATAGCTTTCATTTAATTCATACGGTAAATTTTTTATTTAAATTTTTTCTATAATGAAAGTGATTGAACTCAGGGTAGAGTTTCAATGCGAGCGATTACTTTAGAAAATCTGTTACAATATTCTACTACAATACTTTTACATATGCTTCCAAATGTGTCACATGTTTTGATATAACCGCGTGCAACCCTGTTTCACTTTCCAGTCTATTTTAATTCGTTTTGGGTGAATTTTTTTGGATGAAGTTGTCGAATTTGTGGAATTTGTCGGATTTGTCTAAATTATATCACGCGTATTTAAAAGAAAATCCTTTTCTAGATCTATCCTTCTGTTCGTCAGAGCGGTATGAAGTAAATCCAAATTACATATAATGACATATTTAAATATTGTTAATTGTTTTGCGCTTATTATGTGTATATAGTTTATGATGATTTTGTGAAGATATTACATAAACGTTAATGCGAACTTGAGAAGAGTTTCGGTTTTTTTTTGATATCCTCCGCAGAAGCATTAATAAGCTCCGAGGCCGCAATTTATATTACAATATTAAACGAATTGATCGAAAACGATATGATTATTCAAAATCATTACATCCCATCGATCCCTTGTGTTTTGTATTCATTGACAATATTATAAAAAGCATTAATTTAATCTACACATAATACGTAGCACCCAAATAAATTCGAAAAAAAAATTCGATTGAAATACGTCAATCAGAAAGTTGAGCTGGTGTACTCTGGCTAACTCATTTCTTTTTGACTCCGCGAATAAAAGGAAACGGGAATTTGTGATGCATTCATTTAGTTGGACGACCCGTGTGATCTCGCGAGCGTTGCGAAGTGGATTTTCTACGTTGCTAGAGACGGCGAGCAATTCAACAGCAAATGTTAACAGTGCTTCGAAACAACGTCCGCACTTTGTATCTGTAGTGTGTGGCTTTCCCAAAGATTTCCCCACCTCCAAATATAAGCCTGGCAAGTATGGCGAAGATTCGTGGTTCAAGACGTCGACCACTAATGCAGATGTTCTCGGTGAGATTAGTGTATACATATTTTGAATACCTAAATATCTGATTTATTGATTACAATATAAACAATAGATTTAGTCCTATTAACTATAACCTATAACTATATATTCAAATAATATTTATTAGTTGCAATAAAAAAATATTCGTTTTACTATGCATATTAATTCAAGTTTATAGGTTTGAAAAACCCATATATTTATATTGTAAATATTATTTGTTACCCCCTTCATAACTACTTTAAATTCAACACCAATGAACCTAATTTGTTTGTTAAAATTGGCCAAATTGTATAGACGTTTATTTTTAGTTAACTTAATGGCCCGATAAAAGAGTTATTTTGTATCTTGTTGTTTCTTGAAATATGAGAGCAGAGTTAAATTCCGACAATAGTTGTGCACTTTGTACATGTTATGATGTGTAAATAAAGCACCGACATTCAAACAAATTTTTATTTGTCAGTTATCTATCTGTCTGGCTCGAATTAAATCAGACTCAACATGTCACTACGTCATAAATTAACTGTGTATATGTTTTATGAACTGCGGAGAAACAAAACTACAAAACCTCGTGCTCTACTTGTTTTTGCGATTCAAATTCCTCCGTTTTAAATTAAGAGTTTTGAAAGTAATAGACTTCCTCATAAATTTAGTTCCTATTGGAGTTATTTGTCGTATATGGCATGATATATTGCAGAGAGCATTTTATTAAAATTTGAAGAATTCTCTACCGGTGGAATGCAACATAAGGAAACATACGTAATAAAGGAACGTAATAATGTATCATGTATATATATACATATGTACAATTTGCATTTGCGTCACGTCATTGAGCTGTTGACCTGATAAGAGTATTGATTATATTGCTTTTAATGAGGTCGCCAGATCAAGCTTTAATCGGAAACACCTACACTTTTTTAACGCATCAAGTCGAAACACAACCCTTACTTACATTTTAAATAAGTTTACATATACATATATGAAAATAAATAAAGGTTTATAAACTTAATTTGCAGGTGTTGCTGACGGCGTTGGTGGTTGGCGCAACTATGGAATCGATCCCGGTGAATTTAGCTCTTTTTTGATGAAGACTTCTGAACGTCTAGTCCATTGTGTTAATTTTAATCCTCAACGGCCTGTAAATCTCTTAGCTTATAGTTATTGTGAACTGCTAGAACAAAAGAAGCCCATTTTAGGTAAGTTTTGGATCTTCACAAAACCTAATACGAAAACCAGAAACATAAAATTTTGAGTTTAATGTTAGATTTAAACATTTAAACACAATTATCGCATTATTCCTTTCGCTATTGAAGTTACCACTTTTCTAATTGGAATTTGTGGGAGTAATAATTAGATGCAATAAAAGTGGTAAAGTTCCATATAACCAGTTCTGTTGCATATTTTCATAGTAATTTTATCAATTTTATTTAATTTATTTAACTTATCCATTTGTTGATGACTAGAACGTCAGAATCACATGAAATTTCGTTTTTCTTATGACCATTCCGCATATAAGCGAAAACAAAACATAACACAATATTGATTAGATTAAAAATAAATTTTAAATGTGATCGCATTTTCCTATTTTTCTGTTATTTTTATATTCCTCCATTTATGCTTTCATTCACTCATTCATTGTTATTTTGACAATTTTCTTCTAATTTTTTTAAATTAAAATACAATATTAGACACAATACATATGATACATATTATATATTTATTTATATATATATATAAATGTACTTATATATAGACGTACAAACGTTAAAATAACAAAAATAAAAGAAATCAGCGTTCAAAATGTGGAATAAATATGAATATGTGTAGTCAGACACAATATACTACCTATACCTATACTACTACTATATTACCACATGATGCCAAACACCTCTTTATTGGTATTTAAACAGACATGTGTGTTGGCTTTAAAAATTATGATATCTTTTTTTTTTTTAATTTTAAATAACCTGCTAATCATAATTTATTGTAATAATTTATTTTTCAATAGGCAGCAGCACCGCTTGTGTACTCGTATTGAATCGTCAGAATAGTACCGTTTATACCGCGAATATCGGCGATAGCGGTTTTATGGTGGTGCGTCAAGGCGAAATCATCCACAAATCTGAAGAGCAGCAACATTATTTTAATACACCATTTCAATTATCTTTACCGCCACCGGGGCATGATCACAATGTGCTGAGCGATAGTCCCGATTCGGCGGACACGCTTAGTTTTTCGGTGAAGAAGGGTGATGTCATACTGGTGGCTACCGATGGTGTCTTTGACAATGTCCCTGAGCGTTTGCTGCTCGATGTACTCAAGGAGGTTAGTTAAATTGCTTTAAAGATGTTTCATTCAACTTATCAACTGCTCTGCATTATACTTTACATAGTTTATTATGATTATTATTACTTCTTGTGGATTTGCTAATTATATTTTTCAGTGCGAGGGCGTAACCGATCCCGTGCAACTGCAGATGACCGCCAATTCATTAGCGTTGATGGCACGCTCATTGTCTTTCAACAGCGAATTTATGTCGCCTTTTGCAATTAATGCCCGACGAAATAATATTAATGCAACAGGTGCGCATATGTATATATATAATTTGCATTTACAAATTTCTTATGCACTCTACTTTGTCTTAATGCAGTATATGAGATAAATATAATATCATTATTTTTCTTTTTCAATTTCCTTTTAGGTGGCAAACCTGACGATATAACTGTGGTACTCGCAACTGTAGCAATGTGAAATTAAGTTAATTTTAGTTTTAATTTGTTAAACGTGTAAAACTTCTCATTTTTTCGCGCCTCTTAAGCTTTAGCACAGCACAGCGGTGCGGTGTTTGTGCTGTGCTTTTGCTGCCGACAGATCTCAATCACGTTTAGTGGAATAAGGGTCTGTCAGGCAGTCGCATGTTTGGTCACTGACAGTGTCGGTGTCGATGTCAGGAACTATGTTGTGACACATTTGCACGTATGTGATCCACTTTCTATTACAATAACAACAAAAAAAAAAATGAACCCCTGCGATGCTAAATAATTATTACTACTCATTTTACCTCTACTCGTATGGCTTAATGATAAGTTATCTATTTTTAGTTTAGTTCATTTGTGAATACTTGTGTGCGATTTCTTTTTATTAGTTTTATCAATTTCTCAGTTCTTATCTTGGTATTAAGTGTAAACAGTTTTAACTTGAACTACATTAAAATTTATTGTCCTGCTTTACTATGAGAAATCTTAAATGAGAGATCTTAATCTTCTCTGATTGGTTTGAAAATTTCATGAGGAAGATAAAAGAAATTTAACAACACTTTTGTGCTACTATTTATTTAATGTAAATTATGTTTATTTGTTGTATATGTAAGTCCGTTATGTTATTAGGCATATAGTTCTTATCCAATAATTAGACGTGCTTTTCGTCAACCGACAATGAATACCCACTGAACAAATAAATTATAATTAATTTATCATAAATAGAAATTCGAAACATAAAAGCGTGGATACTACTCTTTCAAATGTTCCAATATGTTACGCGATACTATAAGTAAATGTAAATTGCAACAATAAACTTCATCTGTTCATTGTATCGTGATGTGGATTCAGTAAACGGACCAAATATTTTCAAACTGTATCATCCCTAATATGGTTATACATAAATCTTAAAGAATTATGTACTATAATATCCAGTTCTGAACGAAATATCCGCAGTATATAAGAGCTAATGCTGATAAAATAATGTGTAGTCGTATGATGTTACTGAAGCGAATGCATAATTGAATGAAAAAATATGATTATTACTAAATTCGAAATTGTAGTTAAATAAAAAGAAATTTGGACTGAACAATAAAACACAAAATTCTTGAAATAATAATAAAGTGTTTGCTTAATTCGAATTAATAACTGCGCATAAAAATAAAACGTAAATTTTAAATTAATGTGATCAAGTACTTTCTGCGACCAAGTGTGTGCTTCATGTAAGTCACATACCGAGATATTTGCATAACTCATATACGAAAGAAGCAAACTGACTTAATATTGAACACTGCATATATGGTAATAGATACAATTGAATTAAATGAAGTCATAAACACAATAAAGATATCAACAATTAACCGAAATGAAAGTTTAGTGTTTCCATTTGTAATCATGTGGAATCAGATCGGTTTGTATTGTATTTAAATGTTAATGTTTTCATTTTTCATTGTAGGTAATAGAAAATTGCAGCTAATATGAAAATGTTTAATTTCGTATGAACTGTTTCGAACTCTCCTAAATTCTCTAGAACATTTTCGAAAATTAAAAAATATAAATCAGTAGAATACATACTAAATAAAACTAGATCCTTTATTTTTAAGTTTCATAAATGTATGAACTTAAATATATTCTTATAATCATAATTTTAATTTTCTTGGAGAATGTTACTAATAAATATTTAACGGTATAAAATCTAAATTTTTAATAAATAAGCAGGTTAAATAAGATTACCAATTCGGATTTATATTTTTAAACAGTTGGTTTATTTATTGCCTTTTCACTATTTATTTACTTTTATTTAATGTATTTATGTGTTAAGACATTTCTCCTATCCCCATTTGTTTTGTTTTTTACGAAATATGTGGGCAATTTCTTCAGTACATTGGATGGTAGAAGTACAAAAACCAAAAAAATTTATTCTTATCGTTGGTTAACGTCGTTGCCATCACCTGCGCCGGCGTCTGCTACCTGTGCGCCTACGTTTTCCGCTTCATCGGCACCCCAATGATAACCGCCCGGCCGGTCACCTACCCATGGAGGGATGTTGTTTTCAATATGTTCATTAAAAAGAACTTTCCTAAAAATATAAATGTTGTTATTAGTTACAAAGATATTGTGCATGTTAAATATTGATTAACATACAGAAAATGGGGTGTTTTAAGGATTTTATAACCATTCGCTTGGAATGGAAACACATCTTCCAGGAAGTAATATATATGACCTACACCCATTCCAACTACATCAACCCAAATAGTGTTTCCTAATATCATTGTACAACACATTAGGACCCATGGCAAGTAAGGCGCCTGAAAGTGGAAGATATATTAAAACCTCCTTAACAAAAATTATCAACCAATTATAGATAAATATGTATAAATAGCTTTATGTCGTACATGCGTTAACATTGCTAAGTAATGTTGCATCTATAATTTTCCTTTTATTTATTTTGTTGTTTTACTTACTTGAAAGTTTAGCACGCCAAAGAAACTCATACGCACAAAAGGATTCCGGCGGGACCACACATAAACCAACATTAATGTGAATGCTTGTCCGAGAAATAGTAAGTTCACAAAGAGACCAAAGAAGATCATTAACCCACCACCGAAGAGAAACATCATGACGAAATCTGCTGTGCGATCGCGAAAGAAGCTCTCTTCCAGCATCCGACAATAACTTTATTGTGAGAGAAAAGGTATTAACTTCAAATAAAAATTGGAATCGTTAAATTTGCAAAAATACCGATATGTGAAAACCATATTAAAAAAGAAACTTATGCCCACTGAACCGAAAAATAGGAATGTTGTGGCTAGTCGCCAAACTTGTAGTTTCCAAACTATGAGGGTAGGATTGAAATATAGTTGCAGAGGAGACACCAAGTCCAAGTGCTAAAAATTTGCATTCGTTATAAGGGATCTCTAAATATGTATTGTGACAAATCTACCACTGCAACAGTCGTTAGTACACATGCTGTTGTATATATGCGAGTCACTGTCGGTATCTCCATATAGAATCGCACCAATGATTGGAATGCCATATTGACTACAGCTTTAACCAGTTATTCCGTAAAAACCGTTCACCTTATAATAATGCTGGGAAATAGTAAACGTAGATGACACCAGTTGCAGTTGCTAATATTCCCTCGTTGCTGATATTTTAATCGATTGTGATATTCTTATGGCGTTTCCGATTTTCGTACTGTTATGTTTGCGATTGCTTTCGTTGCAAAGGTCGAAGCTTGGCTTATTGACGCTAAGCAACTCCAGCGGATATAATACTTCTCCAAACTAAATTTGCACCAAATAAAGGCAACAGCTCCGCCAGCGCGAGGAAATCACAAACATTCGCTTTTTTCTGTGCCTTGCTATCAGTCTAATATGGTTTGTGACGTGTATTTTTGGGGTAATGTTTTTAATTATGATCACTATCGCACCTAATGTAGCTCATTTGAATAGAATAAGCGAAAATGAAAACATCGTCGACAGCAAAAAGGAAAAAACTAAGTTGACGTTTGCTTTTGCAGTATATTTTCTATATTTTTAATGATGTGTGTTTTACTTTGTAGCTGACGTTCGATCTGCTGATATTTATTGAGACATTTGTGAGGAATTTCTACTCATACTACACACATCCGTCGAATAATTGAATTTACTTTAAACAATTGTATCCTGTGCTAAGGTTGTTGAACTTACTTTATAAAAATGTTGAAGCTGGAAAGTTAATAGATCATCACATCTAGGTAAATTTTTAAACATGCATATATAATATTATAAAGACAATTCTTCTGTATTTTCGTAAATATAAATGAAATTTACGTAATAGTATTTATATTAAAAATACGTAGATGAATAGTAATAGTATTTGCGGCACTACCGATGAACGTTCCCCTCCAAATTAAAGAGAAAACCCAACTTCTTAACTACTGCACAACTTTCATTTCAAGTTAAGCTTTTGATATGTCAAGTTCACATAAACTGCTTTACCATCTGTGTTAAATGTTATGCTGATAATGTGGTGCCATTATTTTTCTAAATGCCAGTTTTTAAGCGGATAGTGATATTAGTGAATTGTTTTATTAGGAAAAAATTACCCAAAAACTGTATTCGAGAGTCAGGTATATGTAAAGTAATCGTTATATATATATTATGTAAACTTTGGAGCACTTTATAATAATAATAACTATTCGTTTTGGGCCGTTATGGATTTATTTATATTATATGACACATTTTAGAAAAATAAAGGTGTAAATACATTTAGATATCCTCAAACTTAGTCTACTTTCATTATTCGAATCATTTTATCTTCTTTACAAAAAAAAAAACTCATGCCTTCGTTTGAATTTCAACTAAACCTAGAAATTATACAATAATTGGCATAATGGTTAAAAGTTATAAAATTGTTTTTCTGCCCAGGAATTGTCATCTTCTGAGTCCTGTGTAAAGGCAGCAATATCATTTGGGCTTATCATATCGATTGGACGGAGCTGAAAAAAAGTAATGATATTGAATTTGTGTTTTAAGTAAATATTTATTATCTTACATTGAGCAAATGTTTGGAATCAATTTTAAAGTTCTTGTAAAGAGCAATTTTTTGTAGTGACAAAACTGAACGCAAGCGTTGTCTTGGTTCCACTTCTAACAGTCTCTTTAGTACATCCTTAGCCTCGTGTGGAAGTTCTTCGATTTCGGGTGGCAAGAAGTTTTGTGTAGCAATTGTGTGTGGTTTCCGCTCATTCACAATGATTTTTGAAGTCGTCGTAATAATATCGTCCTCTGAAATTGATGTTGGTGGATGTGTGACACGATCAACACTGTCCTTTTTTAAATATGCTGCGGGTAAGGCAATTTCTAAGAATGTTCGAATATCAGGGCTCTACAAAAATAAGCCAAAAAAACTTTTTATGTACCGTAATTATTAATTAATCAATTGTTTGTTAGTATACAAAAATCGAGGTCTTAGAGTCTGAAGAAGAGTGAGTAGCAAAGCAAAAAACACTAGCAATAGCACTAGCAAAGAAAATAATCTAACATTTGAATGCAATTATACATATAACACACCTATGTATACATGTACATAAAAATATATTAAAGTATGATAACATTGATTTAATCCTTCCCACGACAGTCTTATCTAAGTAACCGAAACGGACTCGGATTTTTATCGGCCAAACATTGTCAACTCTGCAACATTCTTCAAAATTATTTGACTGAAATGGATACAACCACTTAATTTTAAGTAGTTTAAAATTCTTTTCTCATTCGCAAAACAATAAATGATGTTAGCTTAAATATTTAAATCTGTTTTGTTGGCACTTGCCTTACACACTTCAAGTTTCACTCTCTCACTTAGTCGTAAGAAATCATCATAAGAAAAATTTAAAACGCGAAAACAAGAATAATATAACACGAGTAGTAATAAAACGGAAGATAAAAACAATAAAAATAAAGGTGTGCGAAATTTACGCGGCACAAATGTGAATCATTCGAATAGTAAAAGTCACGCTTTGTTATAAATAATTTAAAACCCTACCTCATTGGATTTAAACGCAAATATATACATGTATGTATGCATGTATGTAAGTTTGGGGAAAGGAGCGCGGAGTCTGGTTTATTAGCAAGCTAAGGTTAATCGCTGCAATTTACATAGACGTATGCACACACATACATATACATACATGAGCACTAGTAAGTGGTAAAAAAAAAACATATTTACATATGTATGTATTGAATGCTTCTTTCTGGTGGCGTTAAGCTTTTGGCGGCTGCTTGGTAGCGGTGTTTGCGCTGCTGATAATGCATGCAAATTAAGTTGAATTAACGCGAATCGAACGCCAAAAAAATTTGTAATTTTTGCTTCAACATTTTATGTATATACATATGTAAGTTCTATTGCCTCTTCCTCTGTATATAAAATATCGATCCATATATACACACAGCCATTTATACAATATTAGTAAACTTATAAGTTCCGTCCTATTTTCTGAATTTCACAATTTTCGCTCTAAATTCGGTCAAAAAACGAGTTCTGTGAAATTAGAAAAATTTGCAAATATAAATAATTCATTAAACAATTTTCCATACAACAGCTTTCTGCATAAAAAGCTAAATATATTTGTTCATTGATACAATATTTTAACCACAGCTCAAGTTATGTCGAATTCGCCGCCTCAGAAAGGACATTTAACGCCTTATTGGCAATATGAATTATATTAATTATTAAGAGAAACTAATTGGACAAATATGCCTGTGATCAGAACATTGGGGAGACGAAATGTAAGGGTATTTATTTATGTATGCAATTTCGTGAAAAATTAATTTAAGTGCGTGAATAAGGTGGTTCGTCCTGCACAGTGGAATCAGAAGAATGTAACTGTAAGTAACAGCTTGAAACAATATGTATGTATATATTTTCGAATATGTACAAGTTTTTGGTATAGGCAGTCAGACGCACAGGAGTCGCCTCGCTCTAATCGAGAGACCTGCTGAGCTAACTGCTTACATACATATAAAACAATACCACGCCTTAAGTCTGATATCATTGGTTAACAATATATCATTTTTAGACATGATTTTTATTAATTTGACATCGCATAACACGACAAACCAAAATTCCGAAATAATTAAAATTCTAATTGCTTAAAAAGAACTCTTTTTTACGACCTTATCTAATCAGCTTTCGATTTCAATAAAAAATACCTGTTTTATCGCGATTGTTTGCTGCTAATATAAACATTATTAAGACACCCCACTATTATGTAATGTGATGTAACATCTTCAAAAAAGGTTTTGTCTTGTCGAAATCATCTTGGTTTCTTTGGTGGAAAGTATAACAGTAAACGTTCGTGAGTGGGCTTAAAAAATACTTTACACACCCACTGAAAATGCAATACAAGCTTAGAACCATCTGATCTGGAATGAACCCGCGAACCATTACGACAAGTGTAATTTTTGTTTGTAAACATTAATAGTATTATGAGGAAAAAAGCGATCCAAGTGGATATCTTCGTATAGGATTGGCACATAAACTTATTTTGTTTGGGTCCTAAGTCTAGCCTGATTCTAAAGTTGATACATCAGAGCAGAGGAGAAATCAATTCATTTTGTGAACAGCAATTATATTGACTTCGAGCGGGACCTGGAAACGAAGTCTTGGGTTTGTAGGCCAAAAAGAGACGTCTGCGTCTGTCGTAATATTGTGGACACTTAAGCAATATTAAAAATATAAATATATAATAAAAATATTATAAAGTGCACTTCTTTCTACTCTTATATTTTTTGAATTAGGACACTCTCCTTCGAATTTTAAAATATTGAAGTTATGCCACAAGTGGTGTAGCTAACAGTCTTTAATGCTTAATATGAACCCGAAGGTTTTTCAATGCCTGCTACTATAAGACTTATTCCGTTGTCCACGTCGGTAAACAGGTATTATTTACATAGGTTTCACTTGAGTTGGTCTGCGAGGAATTAGTCAAAGCTTTCAAGAACACGCAATTACAGTAAATTGATCCAAGTTAAACAACAAACTTCTCATTCCTCTCATGGGTAAGCAATGTTAAACGGTCGTCTCCACACTTTAATGGGTCTTTATCTTTTCCATCACAGAGTGCATCAGAAGAAAGACTCCTTCAATGCCGATTGATTCGAAGAAGCTTGTGTGCAAGTAGAATGGCAGCATAAAGCCAATCATTTAAATGGAAATCTAAATTACTTCAAATTTAGACTTGACTAGAGTAGACAAGGCGACAATGCAATTTAGCCAATTTTCTGGAGTAAAAAACGCGTCGAACGCTGCAATCACAACGCGACAAAAGCATGTAAGCGAAACACGCAAATCTTACGCCCAACTAAATTTTACATAATTACTAATTGCGATCAATGTGATGTTCTTTGATAGTTACGTACACGTGTGCGAATGCGAATGTGATGCAAGCAAAGGAATGGTACAATGTCGCAGTTTAAGTTTCCCTTTCCATTGACCATAGCATCGAGCAAGCTAACGCTAAGGAGTTCTAGATCGGTTGCAGTTGGTAGTGCAGGCCAGAAGCTAAATTGTAATTACAACAATGTATATACGTATATATGTATGAGTGTATGTGGTGCTAGCATTTTCGCTACCCTTACATTGCGCCTGCGCGTTGACCACAAACTCACCATTATACGACAATGACCTCTTTTCTTTGGCTTAGGATCTTCAAGGCCAATAATGCAGAATTATGTGTTGCGGCATGCAATTGCTGCCTCATAAGACAACAGCGGCAAATAACAACAACAACAACAACAACAACAATAGCGACAACAACATAGCCAACATCGACTACTCATTACAATTGCAAGCAGAAGCGCAACAAAGAACGGCAATGATGTTGATGTTGATGATGATGATGATGATGACGATGACGATGGCAGTAACGCCGATGCCAGCAATACAAACAACAAATTCAATTGGAATGGTCAATCCGAGCGGATATTTACTACAAAGCAAAGTCTGCAAACCAACCAATCGTCCAAACATAGCCAGCGAAGAAGACACGCACACACACACACATACTGATATATATATATATATATATATATATATATATATGTATGTATGTATGAGCGTATGGATCAAAATAAGTAAGTGGCCAAGAAAAGAAGTCCACGAAGGTAGGCAACGAAAGCGCCTTTACTCCGATGTCGCATTTAATGCGGCTGCGGAAATTTATCGTCTTTTACACATTGGTCAATATTTATGTTGGCAACGCGTTTTACAGCAACGATATAACCGTGTTATTTGTTGCTGCAAATAGAATGTATTACATGCGGGCTGGCATAAAAATTGGCAAAAGGGTGAACTAATGGCGAAGACAACAATGCGATGGCGTTACGATCACAACGATGACCCTTTGTCCACTCCGATGGCGGAATATTAGTAGCGTGCCGACTTAATGCCTTGCACATGCGTATCTGCGCTACATACATACACACGTGTGCCTGTATATATGTATGTTTATGGTTGGCTATTTGCGGCCGGTATTCGTGTAGTAAGTTGGCCACTTGGCTAGCTGGGCCAGCAGTAGATTGGTGTATTATTTGCCGCTTTGCTCAGAAACCTTTCGCCTGCAAGATGGTGGCGAAAAAAAGGCTGGCACAGTGAACGCTTACTGCTTTGTTCAGAAGTGTAATTTTTACAAAACAGTATGCAGTATGCTGTCCCGTATATATAGTATACAGAATACTCATTAGAGAATGTAATAAAATCCATAATTTGACTCGAAACGTTTCATTAGTTCTTATATTATTATATGAATAAGTATGTTGGTGGATCCCAAAAGGATAGACACTCGGAGGTAATTTAAAGCTTGAGATTCCTTGATTGGTCGAACAACACCAAACCGCACACCACAAATATGAGGAGAGGCCTTGCCATCCATCTAGAAAAGTAAAACCACCAATTTTATATATAATAGATATTTTTAACTGGTAACGAATGAACATAGTACCACTGGACTGACCACTGTACAGGTTGCCCTTCTCATACAATTTAGTCGCACATCTTTCTAAAGTTTTATGCTTCGCTACCGCTTAGCCAACTGGTGTTTTAAACCCATGTGAGTGTACTATAGTAATATTTGTTCCGTATATGAAGGGGGCACTCCAGGGACAATAATATATTCTGGAAAGAATAAACTAAAAATGCAGTGCACTAAGCCCGATTCTTCCACCATCATTGCCTCAGACCGTTAGGGTATAACATTTTCGCCAGAGCGGATGTTTTCAGTAAAACTAAATTGCAAAATCGCTTCCAAAACGTTCGAAAATAATCTTTATATTAGGCCTTTCATAAATACTTGGTTTCACTAATTCACAATTTGATCCTTTCGTGTGAGTTTCAATATATTTAAAAAAGTAGGTGTCTTCAAGTTGTAAGTTGTCTTTGACCAACTTAACGATTGTGTGGGAAGCTTTTTCATATCAGAAATGTACTAGGAATTTTCGAATTCTCTGCCTGCCTAACCGAATCCACGACCAGAATATTGGATTACTATATAAGTTTTTCAAACAAATTAACTAACAAGGATTCTTACTGATCAGTAACCAATATGGATATTGGACATATAAGACCTTGACCCATTCTTAATATATTTTTAATTTCTATCAATGAACTTTGATACATATATTTTTGAACACGGTGAATTTTCTGTTTCAAAAATCAGAAAAGAACATCTAAAGAAATCAAAATCAAATAAGAATCTCTCCACTTTTGTACGCACTGTGGAATGCGTCGCAAACCATCTCAAACCAAGGCACACACATGTACCTTTTGTCCCTATAATTTTCATCGGCACTCTTTTGACTGATTTAAAAATAGAAACCAACTTAAGATCGCACTAGGATGGTTCCATTCGGTTCGGTTGCTATAAATAACACAAGTACCACGATTGAAAGACAAACTTTGTCAGTGATTCTAATTAATTCTGAAACATACAAAATATGCCCTTGCGTACTTCTGCGCAGTTTTACGAACAGCGCACCCTCTTACTGGAATTATTTTTTTTTATCAAATATAGACGCAGCCATTATCTTGTATCTTTCATCGCACTGTTGTTACCTTACATGGCGATTAAGCCAATCATGTTGCGTTTAGCTAAAAATGGTTTGACAAACCCGCAGCGATATAAGAAAGGTATCTACGGGAAAATTGCTGGCAAAGGGAGATTTAATATAGACTTGACATTTCGTACCCTTATTTGGTAGCATTGCTACATGCGTTTCTAGCATAATGATGACAATTTTAATTATCTTGAAAAATTTATAAGAAGTTGCAACCAAGTTTTATTGTTCTGTTCCTTATAAAATAACATGCTGGTGTAAGGCGGAGAGGTCGATAGGTATTCGCTATTAACATTGTTCTCCTGTCTTATGGTGCCGTTGTTTAGGCAAGAGGTGATGTGGGTGTTTGAATTGAAGAGAAAGGAAACAAAAGATTTATAAAGTAATTGTTTGATTTAGAAGCAAATGGTTAGTATAACCCGAAAAGAGAGTACTTTGCTAATATTCTAATCATTAAAATATTTTAATTAATTTGGAAATCGTTGTCTTTATTGTTTAAAATCAATTAGCACATAATAGTAATTGTTTAAATATTCTTTAGGTCGAGATACTAAAATTTTACCACAGAGCTACGTCAAGCTTACCGTTATATCGCATTATATTATTAATATTATTTATGTAAATGATCTTCATTAATCTTTCAATAATACTCGTATCTCTGTCATTAAAGCATTGCTGAATCTGAATGAATGTCTTCCTTATTTGCATAAGCTTGCCGACAGTAGTTCTTCGTTTGTTAATTTTCTAAATGCTTATAAATAAATTGAAAAGAATTAGCAACCGGTTTGGGATGTGTGTAAGAAACACCACATGGTCAACCATTCTTCGTTTAGATTCAATGATTCAGTGGCTTCGTATGCGACACGTGAGCACAGCATATGGACCGCAATGAGTATTATTAAAATAACTTTACTCATCGTATATAGATGCACATATGTATGTATATACGAACATTAAATATTAGTTGGAAAGAAAATGTGTATAGGTTAGATTTTTTATAAATATTTTTACTTATTTTCCTACCTTTGGACATAATAATTTAATGACTCGATTTTATTCTCCGATTTGTATATATTATATATATATATGTATGTATGTATGTAAGTGATAAAGGATGCTGCCTTAATAGAGGCCATGCTGGCTGCGCAGCCGCACAAGCTGCCGATGTGAATGATTTTAAAATATTAAACAAATTTCTGCTTTTAGCAAATATAACTTTGGCAAGGAATAGCAAATAGTCTAAGAGGAAAAGGTAATAAAAACGCACAAATTCGCGATCAAGGTATTATTGCTAGTTGGTGTTAAGGCATGTGTGTATGTGTGCTTGTTAGTTTTGCCAGGCGCATAAAACTCGTTTCGTTCTTGTGCAAATTTAATTCGGTTATTGACCGCTAAAGCGCGCAATTACACACATACACACACACACGTGCGCGTTGAGCTTGTGTGTGCAAACTTTTTTATACTCTCGCAACATGTTGCAGCAGAGTATAAGATTTTTGTTCACCTAACGGTTGCTTGTTAAAAAAACACCTAAAACTAATCGGGATAGATTTGGAGTTATTTGGAGAAGATTTGAATTCCGAGTGATTGTCCGTCCGTCCATCCGTGCATAATTTAAGTAAAATGTAAAATATCTTAATGAAACTTGGTATATGTGTTCCTTGTCATCATAAGAAGGTTGGTATTTCAGATGGGCGTAATCGGAATATTACCACACCCACAAAATACCATTGATCGAAAACCTATAAAACGTTATAACTCAGTCCCAGTTGAGATACAAAACTGTAATGGAGCAAATTTGCTCCGAAAAAATCTTTCTAGCACCTCCTCATACAATGTAAAAGTGAGTGAAATCAGATAATAACCACGCCCACCTCCCGTACAAAGTTTATGTTGAAAACTACTAAAAGTGCGTTAACTCGCTGAAGAAGTACGTCGGAAACATTAAATCTTACAGCATAAATAGCACGGCAGGGATGTATAGGAATCGGTGCAAAAATTGGAAAATGGGTATGGCACTCTCATATCTCAGGAACGACTAAACCAATTTCAACTAAATTTGGTACACAATTTTGGATATGTTTATATTACAGTGAGAATATGGTCGAAATCGGCTTACAACCACGCCTACTTCCTATATAACACAATTTCAAATTAATTCTGATTCTTTAATTTTATAGTACATAACTCAAATATCAATGAAGATATCGAAATAAAGCTTGACACCTTGACGCCTTTCTTTTCAAAATATTGTGGAAATTGGAAAATATGGTTAGCTTTTTAACGAAATCGGGTGTATCTATGAGATATATAAATGAAATTCATAAAGCATCTTTTCCTTGTAATAATATGCCCTTATGTTAAAAATGTGTTTAATCAGGTCAATACTTTCCCTAGCCTCCATAAACTTAATATAAAAATTTTCGCACTTTTCTTTTTAATTTTCAAAATTCCGGTTGGCTTTATATAGTGAATATTGGTCAATATGTAAGATATCTTAGCAAAATTAAAGGAACGTATAAGGTTTATAG
This sequence comes from Bactrocera minax, assembly GCA_021498325.1. Classification (NCBI taxonomy): domain Eukaryota; kingdom Metazoa; phylum Arthropoda; class Insecta; order Diptera; family Tephritidae; genus Bactrocera; species Bactrocera minax. The sequence continues at coordinate 245,980 of JAKEEE010000133.1, forward strand.
TCCTATAGTTTGGTGGCCAAAATGAGTGAAATCGATCTACGAATTACCCAAGCCCACATATACTCCATATAAAGTCAAATTTGGAGTTATCCTAATAAAATTGAGTGAAAATATGTTCTCGAGAATAATTTAGTTAAATGCCAAATGAAAATATCAATTGCTCAGACTCTTTCCCCTAGCCCCAATATACCGATCCACTGATTTCCGACTTACCAGTTTAAACCGTTTATATTATTTAAGTCACAATGTACGATATTTTAAAGGAATTCAGTGTTTCTAAACAATAATATGGTTTAGCGCTGAATATGAATGAACTCGGTCTAGAGCCTGATCTAAACCCCACACTTCGATTTAAAATTCGTTCTTTTGGTTGAGTTTATATCATTTGAGCATATATTTCCATGTAAGATGTCTCAACAAAATTAAACGAGAATATATATAATATAATATATATAATAATATAATATATATATATAACTATGGCGGTTGTCTTAGTTATATTGACTTTATGAGTATATGACCTAAGGTAAAAAGTTAATATGATGCCAACTATGATTACAATCCATTCAAAATTTCTTCGAATAATGAGTGTCAAATTCTTATGCAAGATATTTAGTAAAAAGATTTGTCAACATTTGAAAGTATTTCCCCGCCTGTGAGTTTTGCAATTTGCGCAAGTATAAAATGTTCGGTTATACCCGAGCTTAGCCCTTCCTCAATTGTTAAATTCTATATTACGGTTTTTGTTTTTTTTATAAAATGAAGACGATACCTACATAAAATATCAACAGAGGACTATCAAAATGAGAACTTCTTTAAATATATGGTATACACATAGATACGTAACTAGGTAGATGTGTAGCCACGACGGTCTATGTGTGTGCGCAAGTGCGATTAGCATACGCCTATTGATGATTCGGCCAAACGTGCCGGTTAACGTTGATCGCTGAGTACTCGCAGCAATAAAATTTTGAATGCGAAATACCGTAGTGTCGTAAAATGCACGGAACCGCCTATAAATGTCGCATCTATTGTATTTTTAAATGCACACACATTGACATACAAATGTGCATATGTGTACATATGTTTACTAAAATATATTATATATACATAAATAAATAGATATAACCGCATATGTGTGTTAAAGTCGTATTTTTCATTAACAAATTTTTTTCACTCAACTGTAAAATTATCGTAAATGACAATCAGCAAAGTGCCTATATAAATTTGCACAGACACACATGAGCATAGTTCATGTTAAGTTTCATTAATTGTCAATTTTTTTGCTTAAAAATATTGAAGATACGCTGAAGTATGGATTATTTTTTATAAGTATTATTTCTTATTACAGTTACACGTTGTACTTGAAAGTTTTTTATGAGAATTACCAAAAAATAATAGAAGTTTGCCAACCATTTGCACATACATATATTCATACGAGTACATACACACACACCTTAAACATTTTCTTATTTTTGTAAATAAGTTGGATCTAAGAAATGCATTGAGTTTTCGTCGTTAACGGTTTACTTATATAAACATGGATATGTATGTATATAAATGCTGTACTATTCTCAAATTCAAAATCTTTTCGAATTTTTATAAATAACTTGGGGAAATATGTATTTTTTTTTTTTTTTATCAAAAAGTTATTTACAAATCACCAACTCCAGCTGCAGTTGTTCTGTCTAAGCTTACTTACTTATTACATATATAAATAAACATAAATAATTAAATAGGAAAGTATTGCACAACACAATTTGAAAATATTGTGCAGAAAGCATTTTAGTTCTCTTGTAGGAAAACAAGGTGACTAAGGTGCTCAGTTTGGAACACATTTTATAACATTTTACCAAAATATGTTTACTTAAAGATTTCTCGAATATTCTCTAAAAGACTTTTTAAATTCATTCATTCAATTCTGATATTTGACAAAGATTTTGTAATATTTTTTTTTGTTTTAGTTTTCTTTTGACAGTTGGCAACTCTATTCTCAAAAATGTATGGCTTTCTTAAAAGCATTTTGTTAGAACACATTTGGAAATATTTTTAACTAAGCCCAATTACTTTGAGCGGCAGGTATGCTGTGTTGTTTTTTTCTTCACAGTTTTCTTTTCTTTTCGAAAAAAAAAATGTTCGATTTTCTTTTCTTTAATTAAAAACGGTCAATATCTCGAAAACTGCAAGACAGACAATACTGGGAATTATTGTGCTCAGTGGCCAATTTTACATACATATATAAGAATTGGACTGTCTGTTTCTCAGATGTTTTTGACTGTAAGCTAGTGTTACAAAGCTTATGACAATTTCGATAATGGAAGCATTAAATGTTACAATTGACAAAGTTGAAAGATACGTACGGAACCGAACTAATCGAATTTGTAAAAAATATGAAACCAATATGTAATAAACTGTTAATAGCATTAGCATTTGAACAAAAAATAAATATTACTAGAACAATTATTAAAAAAACTTCAACAAATGACATTATCTTAATTATAGCTTATAAGGTAGGCTGAAGTAATTGATAGTTGTTTTTTTTTACGGCGTACGAAAATTACGCAAATATATTGTACGTGTACTCGATCATTTGACTTTGCTGCCACATGCACAGAAAATAAGTGCATTGAATGATAATGTTTAAAATGCGTTTGCACTAAGTGAAATTAATTCTTATTATGTGCCCTGATTACTAAATTTGTGATCATATAAATCCGCACGGAGTATTCCGTGCACTTGAGTGGATTTCGAAACTGCAAACTCTGAACTTCCGCCTAAAATTGCCTGCGGAGGTTGGCGCTGATTTTTTTGGAAATGCAAACGATATTAAATACAACCATATAGTCAAATTACTACATTCATATGCTTGCAAACACACACATATACATAAAATATGTGGCCGTACGTACCAAATATACTCGCATAAGTGGAAAAGTCCAGTTGTTTGTACAACTATTATTTGGAAATGTCGCGAAAATCCATTGTAAACCGTTTAACGAAATGCCAACAAAAATTTACAAATTTAAGATTAAATAAACTGTAATATCCCTTGGCGAGCAAAGTGGAGTCAACAGTGTCGTCAAAAAGCTGAATGGCTATAAATGTGCCATATGGAATATTCTACATACATATATATATATATACATATGCACATTTATATAGTGCCACATTCTCAAATACACAGTGTAATTTTCATTAAGAAATTGCTTTAATTCTATAGAGCGTCTGGTAGAGTGTCTGAAATGCAGCTTGTGTATGTGTGTATATGTATTGTTTGTGCACAGGTTTTTTAATTGGAAAATTTTACACTCATAAGCAAGTGTGTGGTGAGTGGATTGGCGTTCGAAATTAGGGCTGCTTAGGACAGTATTACATGTACGACAATTGTCATCATTTACTATTCAAGTTTACTCATTGCATTCATAACCATTCTGTAGTGGCGTGGGCATACATACATGCTTCCATATGTGACAACAGTTACCGGCTGGTGCTGTCGGTATGTACAAGTGGAATAAATATTCTAGAAAAACAGATTTGCGCAATAGTTAATCGACGACTAAGCTAAATGGAATTGTTGCATACAATCCAAAGTATATACATATGTGTAATGTATGTGCACACAAGTAACCCATTAGATTGGATCGCTCTTTAAGGTGAGCTCTTCTAAAAGTTTAATATATGTATGTGCCGCTTGTTGACACCAACTTTTGAAGCTGCATATTTTAGAGCTAGATTACAACATCCAAAATTTTTATGAAGATTTGAAATGCTTATGACTAATGTCCACGACATTATTATCAATCCCATATGTACTTGAGTACGCTACGCTATCATATAAATATGTATGTATAGCAACAGAGGTCTGCGTCATAAAAGTTCTGTTTCTGCTCGTTTTCTTTGAGTGTGTGTTGTTGTGGTTGAAATCAATCGACAACGCTAGACCACCGGGCGTACCATTGACTTCCTTGCGCCAAAAAAAAAAAAGAAAAAAAATTCCGATCACAGGGTATTTAAATTACATAGATATGTACATGCGTATAAATATATATGCATGTATGTATACGTAATACATCGTATATAATCTCATGCAATTATTGTTTGTTTATTTCATTCAAGCAATGAACCTTTAGGCCAGACTAATTGCTGCTGATTTCAATGGAAAATCGTGATGCCAATAAATATTAATTTTATGGGCGTGAAGAAATTTTATTATAAAAATTATTTCAATTATAAAAAATGTTTGAGAAAGATTCAATGATTTTGTTGCAAAAAATAACAATAGTATTTCACACCTCTAGAACCTTATGTATGTATGTATGTAATTATGTAATTATTTTAATATGAATTCATTGAAACGTTGCGTACCTTTTCATATCTCCAACAAATTGATTTCACACATAATTTTGCACAAACATATCATAGGATGTATGCATGATTACGTATTCGTATATCCAATTATGAATAACGAATTAATTATGAGCATTATTTACAAAATTTAACACTTTGTTTCAGTAATGTAACAAGTAACAATAATTAATTAAATAATGACGACGATTTAATATAAATGCTATTAAAAAGCATTTTCGATAAACTTAATCAGCCTTTTTATCGACAGATGTGCGTTAACGGACGTTGTGAAAACGCGTTCTTCATCTCTTTCACATCTTTTTTAAAAATCTGATTGAACGCTTAAGCAGACTAAATTTTGTGGTGGTCGGCACTTGAAGCCACCGATCACATATGTTACTGAAAAAAATTAAACACAATAAACAAAAATATTATAGTATTAATATATGTAATAAAGATATACATATATATAATAAAGAAATTGAGAAGTTACGTCAGTTGAGATTTGAATTTTCTACGAAATATTTACCTATGTATGTTCTCAATAAGAAATTTTTTCAAAATCACCATAACTTAGTCGAGGTATGGTTAGCTATAAAAAATGTCATCGGGATGATGAAAATAATTAATTTCCGGATGTCAGTCTGTCAGTCCGCCCGAAAATTGAGATATGTTTATGAAATTTTGCACACTTCTTTGGCACTCCAGGACCGTTGTTTGGGTGATCGATTGAGCGGAGACCATAAAACGATTTATTCTAAAACAACTAAAGTGCTGAACTCCGCAACAAATCGAGATAAAAAAAAAATTATAATTTGATATAGGGGTTCACAGACAGTGAATTGTGCCAGTTAATTTATTCAAATAGTGGAAAGAGCCAGGCAAACTCGCTGCATTACATTTCGCCACCTCACTTTACTCCATATGGTATTAGCTGTATTATTCAAAACTACTAAAGGGGATATATTTCCAAAAGATATTAACGCTTAAAATGTGACCCTCGATGTTTTCTATCTTTTCCTATGTTAGGTGAAGATAGGTACATAATATTTTCAAGGTGGCCTCTTTGCACTATGTGACCACCACAAACAGGCTCACTAAATATTTGGTACGTATATTTGGTAATACTAACAAATTGCAAGGGTATCTAATGTTTGACTGCGTCCAAACGTAGTTATTCTTTGCTTTTTTCTTATAATAAATTAAAGTAAATACAAATACACATATTTTTCATTGATTTTAAGTGGTAATCTAAATCATCTATATACATATGCATTGTACGTACTTCCGAATCGCTACAAAGTGCACGTAGCTCATACTTGCTCATGCTCATGGGTATGTACCAGAGTGTATCTGAATATTTACAAAACCAAGTATTGGCTTCCTCTAAAACAAATGTTTGCATCAAATATTTTTCATTATCGTGGACGATTTGCCTGCATTGAATTTGTTTTGATTTCGCTTTTCTATTCATGACATTAGTTAGCCATTTATGTGCTTATCGTTTGTTGACACTAACCGTATTTTGTATCTTAAAATAGCTCCAAAATGTCAATAAAATTCAGCGGAATCGAAATTTTTACATTCACTCGGACAATTTATATTTTGTATACTTTGTTTTATACTATGAAAATGCCCGTGGAGAAACTTGTGTGATGAATTCAATTTCTGTTTTTTAACTATTCTATGGGATTTCAAATGATAGTTAAGTTTGATATTGGTAGTTATTTTGATTTGCATAAGTGAAAGAGTCCATGAGTTCACTCGGACATGCGTTTGCAATACAAAATAATTGGAATTTGATGCAATTATTTTTGGGACAAGATTATGGCCTCAAGTCTAATTGCCGTCAGAGCCAAGGTTTTCCCCCCATAGCATCTGCGGGTGTAAACGGGAGAATCACTTCTACAAAAATGTATTCAGATTGGAGTTAACAAAAGGAAAATTCAAGAATTTTTATGTTTATACGCACACTCTGAAATAATGAGATTTTCGAAAAATAACTCGACACCAAGAGATAATGAACCGCGTACAGATTTGTTCCAGTTGCAGCAATTGATTCGCGGCACGTATGCCATTATTGTAGCGACCGTGGTATGCCATTTCGATAAGCTTAGTTTAGAATTACATCAATATTTATGAAGCTAATCTGTCTAAGTAGGGCATACTGAATCCTTTTCGGAAAATTTTTTGGACTTTTACTTATCACTCAAATGCCTTTAATGGTTTTATGCCCTTCCTTGTGATTTTTTATTTTCTTCTGGGTTAGCAGGGTCCTATTGTACGGCATTATCTGCATTTACATACTTGGGAAATACATAAGCGCATGATTGATTATCATTATAAATTGTTATGCTGCCGATGTATATAAAATATTTATTGTTCATTTATATTTCCTCTATTGATCTGATGTATATTATATTTGTAACCTTAACATCAAATTCTTATTATTTCCCCATTTTATTTATGTATGGAAAAGTTTTGTGAATTAGATTTCTGGCATTTGAGAGAACCCTTTATCTTTATCTTCGTTATCTGTACATAATGCTTAATAAAATACTCTTAAGGCATTAGACTACAATTTTCCGAAACTACATTGTTTTTGACTTAAAGTACACTATAAGGACCTAAAAATATTATTCTATTGGTAGATATTGAAAAAATTTGTTTCTATGGAAAATGACGATAAAAAATTGCTCTATATATCCAAATGCATAAATGTTTAAAAAAAGCGTGAAGGGAAGTAAATTTATTCCTTTTTCCATACTCCCAGAATAAGTTGTCAAAGATAGGCCTTTTTTGAGAGTCGCAGACTGGCGAGATTCCAAGAATCACGTGACCGGTAGCTATTTCTGCCTAACAAGCCTACGGGGATCAATATAAAGCAGTTGTAGACTCCTGTCTAAAATGGTTTAAAAATTTGTTATTCCATGGATAAGAGTCAATCTGGTTTTCTTCCTTGGAGTTAACTGTATATAAAAGAAGGCATGTCTGTAGGTCTAGTGTAAGGAGATTTATAAATAACTGAAATCTTTCATAGCTTGCGGCGTAACACCAAATGTGATACAACATGTGTCAATCTCTCATGCTCTTTGACTATTGCTGGAATGTAGTCAGGTAATCAAAACATCTATGTGCTCAGAAATCTTCTTATAACAATATACACTAATGAAATTTAAAAAAGTACTTGCAATTCAGAATGTCATAATATTTAAAGATTTCGTAACAACATTCTGTTCTATTGAAGATAGACGGCTTGTTTTTATTTGCATGTGTTATTAACTAATCAGGATTTATTTTTTAATTACTCATTTCTTTATCACTCTATACTCTCTCATTATTATTTAAGTCAAGTATGAATTTGAATTCCAATTTTGTTTTTGTTTTTATTTTCGGCCTACTACCTCTCATTCCTAAGTTTGTAATATGTTTATGTATATATATGTATAAGTATATATGTGGTTGCATATTAACTTTAGGTACTGAAGCAGCATCGTTTCGAACTTCTAAGACCAAGATCAGCGACGCCCGTCCCAAATTCAGCTGGCGCATCCCAATTATATATTTCAAATATATTTCGTACACACCTACATACATACTTACTTAGGAATGTACGCAATAGACGCTTAAAGCTTTTAAATATACAAACAACAACAGTACATACATACTTTGTATTTGTATACAATATTTAATATGCATGTATGTACAAATATTTTTTGGAAATTTTCCGCTTTTTGATTAGGCCATCATCTTACTGGCAACCAACAAAGCGCTTTGCATTTAATCAATGTTGCATGAATTTCAAAATCAGCTGTTGTTGTAGCCATTAATTTGTTGGAGCGCAAGCACGTTTTTATCGCCAATGGCAGCGTTAAAAACTTTAACTGCTACATATCGGGTGAAAGTTCTTGTGAGCTCATTTTTGGCGTTTCGTTGATTCTAAAAAAGCAAATCATGAAGTGTTTCGGTTGTTTCTGGTCGGTCATTTTGAAGGTGCTTGTTGCATTTATCGAGCGCTTGATGCTGACTAAAGTCGTTTGACCGTACATTCGTAGATCTTATTCTGAGCAGGCATACATGTGTATATGTGTGTATGAATGTAAGTATATTGGTTTTTATTTCGATTAGACACATGCCGATTCTTCGCTTTGGCTTGGTTGATAAGATCAATCTATGGCTTGGACACTACGTTCGTTGACCCCCTTTAATGTTAAGATTTAAAAATCGTGTATCACATTTACATACCACTATATACATATATACATATATACACATGTATATAAGTACGTAGCGTATAAAATTGTGTATTAAGTTTTCGAAAACAAAAACCCAATAACATACCTCTATAACAGGTGGGTGCTATTACCATAAATTAAAAGAAAGTCGGACGTATACTTCGGAGAATCGAACATTAATTGCTGTCTGCTAATTTGCTAACTGAGTGTATGCATATCTTCATTCGCTCTTGATATTTTGTAATAATATTTTTGTGTCTAAGTCAGATTTCGAATTGCTAGAGGTTTTGAAAGTTTTTTGTATAATATTATAAAAGAGCTTTCGAGCTGGTTAAGAAAGTTTGCGTTGTAAAATAAATAAGGAGCGATTACGGTACTTTTGGTAGGAAAATAATATTTGAAAAATCAAGAAACTGACCAACAGAAATTTGTATGTTAATAATACTATTTTTGGTATCTTGTAATAGTCTCTTCCTTTTCATTAATATGTCTTTCTAGTTAACCGATATTTACCGTATAAAGTGAAGCAGATGGGCGAATATCCTCATATTCGCTATTTTATGGTTATGAGAATCTATGAACCGTTTTCGATAATTTTTATATGAGAGCTCCAACATCATATGATTTCTGATATTATATACTGCTTTTATTATTTGGAGGCATAAGATCTAACTAAAAACTAATTATCTTAACAACCGGTATGTAAATCAAAGACTTGTGTATATCCCGGTATGTATTTAAAACATATCAACCTTGAGCGGTAAATTTATTGTATTATACTCTTCTATGTGTACCTTGGTGTGATATATAGGCGATGCTACATAACTGTATACATATTTCATAACTATATTCAATTAACTATGCACATACTAACTATTTTTAAGTCCACTAAATATCTTAAATATGTTTTGACCACAATAATAAATCGATTTGATGCATAGCCGATGGCCAATAGCAATGCCCCGCCAAAAATTACGTTGTGACCTTCACACAACTCATCAGAATCTGCAACAACAGAACTTAAAAAAATTAAAAGCAATTAACAACATTGAAGCAGAGATGACAAAAACATAAAATAAATAAATAATAAAAACTACCACAAGCAACCTCAACAATTTGGTTAAAACTAAGAACAAATGAGCTATAATAAATTAACTAAAAAGTTAATTTCAAACTGTTCTAGTAGCAAAATTATTATGTACGAGGAGTAGTACTTTGCATTAACTTATATATGGTGTATATTTGTATATCAAAATCAAGTTTAGATATGTTTAAAGCAATTAGAAATATAGAATTTATACAACTCTGCTATTCTACTATTTGTTGTTGCATATGCACATGTGTATATATTTTGTTTCGCTGATACCTAGTTGATGATAAGCTACAATTAAGTGAATTATTGATGGTTGTTGCCTGAAAAGCTCGGCAATTTGCTGCATTCACTCATCTTACTGCTGGAATTCGGTTGCTTCCTTATTTTTATTTATTGCCTGCTTTCAGTGTAGAAACTAGAGAACTACACAGAGAACAGAGAACTTTGTTGTTTTGATGTTTTTGATGTGTGTGTTTTGAAGTTTCGTGTTAGAAACTGAAGGTTTCCAAACCGATTAGCAATGTAGGGTCAATTTGAAGGTTTAGAATAAACGTATCTGAGGTTTTACTTAATGTAATTATATATAATTATGATTATCTTATGATCACCAGAATTTTAAGATTCTTATTTTCAATATAGAAATTTTTTGTATGCAAATTATATGAAAAAACTTACTATTTATGTGTTTCTATTTTTCTATAATATGCATTGCTACTTGATTGCAAGTGGTGTAAGTACATATTGTACATAAAATGTTCTTTTTTTATTTTCAATATTTTCAAATTTTGGTCTAAGATTTTAGTTAGTAGTCTAGTAGTAGAACTTTTTCTAAAAGCGACGCCTCTCGTCTGACAGTAGGCAACATCTGAGCATTTTTCCATAATAATAAAACGTCTAATAAAATATATGAACGATTCGTAGCTCGAACAATTTCGAACAACTTTTTGGTCTCTCCATTTGTCGGGTAGCAGCAAGGCACACACCATAAATGGGAGAACCTCGGCCAAAAATCTAACAGAGACGTAGGTCAAAGGTCTAAAAGTACATTAAAGTTCCAGTACATAAATTATTTTTTGAATATTATGTAATATTTATCCCTGATATGAAATCAAAAGCTCCCTAGTTGGATTATTGCTAGTCTTACATTCAATAAATGCAATAACTTAGAAGACATTTTTTATACAGCCACTTCCTTTATATAGCGCGATCGAAGAAATTTAATTGCCGTTCTGTGCTCTATAATTTCCACTCCATTATATAAATAGCAACAAAACCGCCCCGTTTATTTTTACAAAGCTCTACCAACTAATAGACACGACAATGAACCTGATCCTCACATCCGCCAATTATTTTCTATATACATATTACAATTGAAATTAAAGAAAATCAATTGAGGAAGCCTTTGCAGCTGCCGTGACGACAATCGCTGCCGTTTATAAACTTAATGGTTCGGTTCTTTGAGCCCCGACGTGTGTTCCGTCACTTAGCGGATGTACGTTTGTATGTATGGTTTAATAAACGCCAATTCTTTGACTCCTACCGTCCCTTTATATTCTATCTGCTAAATTCTAGATTTATCTTGTTCATTTACAATTCCAACCATGCTTGGCTTAGCTTGACGTTGGTCAAAACAGGCTCGCGCCGCTCTTCGTCTGGATAGACTGTGGTACAAAATGCAAAAAGCTTTGATTTCTGGCACGTTCCCGTGCCGGTTATGCTATTATTATCCTATTCCCGGTGCATAGAATGGCATAGAATATTGCGAAGTATGTGTGCGCGCGCGCATGCGTATGCATTTGTAATTGTTTGTATGTATATACAACTGTGTACGTGTATTCGCCGTTGAGGAAAAAGTGGCACTTGTTTATGATTAAGGCTTTGATTTCCTTCCCATATCTAGTGGCTGATGGCTCTAGTGCAGATCTACATACATACATATGTATTTATGAGTACTGTTTTACATATGTGCATGTATGTATGTATGTATGTATATGCAGGGTGTCGTTGTAATATTGCGCTTGTTGGTGACTTTTGTTCACCACAATTGTATTTTTCTATCCACCTTTCTTGATTTTCTTCTTACTTTTGATGCGTATATAAATAGAATAGTTTCAGGTTTTTCCAGCCGCAAGAGCGACTAAACATTTTCTATTTATGCTAAACTGTATGTATGTATGTATGTATGTATGTACATAATAAAGCCAATCGAAACCATGACTTCCACAGGTAACAAATGCGACTGCCCAAATGCACATATTAAGAAACATACTCGAACGCACAAGGCATACAAGTTATGCTATGCAGTTCAGCAAGCAGATTGGTTGCTTTTGAGATAAGATAGATTTTGGCCGAGCACTGGAGATTTATGTAAATAAAATTCCAATATAATTGCGGGTATATATACATGCATATTTAATTTTTCCTAAAGGACTCTTGAAGTTCTATGTTTTTTATTTGAAAAGTTAACTCAAGCCCCACCTCTACACGAAGATCTTTCTAGGTTAAAGCTTTTTAAAATGTCCTACTTGATTCCGTTCCAACTAAAAAGTTTGTAAATGGAACCAACACTTCACCGAAGACGCGTTGAAGTATCAGAAACTCTAGCACTTGGCTTAGCCGCATGTGAATGCCGTGCCGACATACGTCCATGTCCACGCTTTCAGCCGCAACGCATGCCAGGATAGTCGATGAGTACGTGACGGTTACACATATCAAATGCCCATGAGCGTTGTTTACTAAACGTCTTGTTAGGCATCTGCTGTTTACGTGGACGATTTTGTAGCTATTTTTGTCCATCTTTATAAATTGATAGCAACTTGGGGCGCACACTCATAGTATTTATGGTATAATATGTATCATAGATTGGTGGTACTAGGCACTTTATGCTTGGCTTATTGCATTATTCTCAGCTACCACAAAAGGGTTCATTGCACAATCGCCAATAATCAGATAGATTTTAGTTAAAAATAGTTTGTGGTTGATCAGGTTTGGCATAGAGCATAGGTCGTACAGCATACGACAAAGGAACCTGGAGACGATTGAATAATATGCAAATGTGTCTGCAAAGAAGCCTTAAAAACGAGTCTTAGCACATATAACTAATTAGAATGATTGGCTTGAAATGATGCTGAGTCTGTAATAGCTGCTTTGAAATTTCTCGAAAATTATTTAAGCGCTCGCAACACAAAAATGCATTAAAACACAAATAAATTTAATGTTAGGAAATCTTATTTCAGTTTTCAAATACTAATTTTTAAGCGTTTGGAAAAGTTTACTAAACCTTTTTATCCAGAAAAATAATTTTGATCAAAATCAAGATCAAGATTTGTCTAAAGCAGTTATGGAATAATAAAAAATTTCCAGAACGAATTATAGTTGCTTTAACCAGAGATAAAAAAAATTCTCGCAAGAATCACCGCATTCCCTTGTAGCTGAAGAATAAGTAACACGAAAAAGAAAAAAAAAAAACAATTTGTATTTTGATAAATCACCGAAAATATATATTTTTTCCATTTATGGTTTGTTCTGCTATAATAATGTTGTTTCTTTCACATCTCTGTATTCAACAAAATTCAGATCTTTTGAAACATTAGACAATTTCTAGCAAATTTTCACTACGAAATCTTAAGTTGTATTGTTATTAACTTTCTTTCTTAGCACTAATATTTTATATATTTTGTTATCTGCACATGCTTTAGTGGAATTTTTTTTTGTTTTGGTTTTGCTTTAACACAAATTTAAATAAATATGCTCCTGTGGTTTGAAATTAAATTTTAGCTTATACACACATCAAGAAAAAGTAAATATTAGCTCTGTTCGGCACCGAGCTCGACAAAAATTATATTTCCACTCATACATCCATACATCCATTAATGTACAGAAATCGTATTATTCTTCGTATTATTCGTATTAATCGTATTCTGATTATCAGCCATTAAAATGTATATATATATATATATATATATATATATATATGTGGAAATCGTGAGTTGGTTTTGCATGTGTATGTGTGTGTGTATCTGTATGTGTATGTGCATGTGTATGTGTGAGGATACGACAGGGCAAGTATGCTTCGCTGATAGAAAATCGCATGCGATATTTTTATTTTCCCCAATATTACTTTCTTATGCCCAAACACAGCAAGAGCGTCCAAGTAACTGTGTATTTGTGTATTTGTGCACGCACACCACCGCAAATGCTTGACAAATATTGGGAGTGCAACGAGTGAGAGCAGCGGCACTCGCCAGCACGGCTCAAGCCGGTGAGTTGCTTGGTCCGAGCTGCGCTTGACTTTTTGAGCAGCACTGCACTAACAACAATGCCGCTGGCGAACTGAATATAGGCATAATAAAAACAAAAACACAACTGACGAACCGAGCGAGCCAACAGCGACGTACGTCTCTTTTGTACGTTTGTATGTATGTATGTATGTGTATATGTATAGGGAATACACGTACACAGACAGGCGCACATACACTGCAATATCACCATCATCATCATCATCATCATCAGCAAGCATACTACTTACTATCATCACAACAAAATTTCCTGCTCATATCCAGCCAGCAGCCAGCAGCCAGCCATTTGCCGGGGATATATAAACGCCGGCCCACGTCTGCAGCTAATCAAAGTGCTTTTCGAAACAGTCCGCTGCGCATAAACACAAGGTAAAGCAACTAGTAGTCAACAGTAAAAATTAAAAATAGAATTAAATAGCGCGCTGAAATTATTTCAAATATAATACAGTCAGAGCAGAGCAAGAGCTGCGCTTAAAGTTAAATTTTTTTTTAAATAGTTTTTTAAATAGTGGAATTTTTCTGGTGTTGGTCATTGAAAGCTCTGCACCATTACTTTTTGTGATAACCAAATAAATTTGTTCAATCTCTTGTGCATCACGTTTAGCGAGAAAAATCAATAAATTTAGCACAAATATCAGGTGAGTTGTTGGGCCAAAATAAAATCATCAACAACGGTTAACGATTTCTGTGCTTAGTGTAGAATTTCACATGTGGCGGTTAATTAAGTGCAAATTGAACAAATGAAAAACATGTATGAACAACACTTTGTGTGTTTAATGAACTGAAGAACTCAAAAAGCAACGAAACGCAAAATTTTATTTAACTAGAAAAGAAGTGTACTTGCAAAATGCTGTAATCAGTGATACAATCAGAGAAAAATCACCAAATTAGTTGAATAACTAGAGCAGGAGCTTTCAGAATTCAGCATAAATTTTTGCGTGCATTTTTTTTATAAAATTTTCCACTAATTTTTTGTGGTTATAGGTAGTAAACTTTTTCTCGGTACTTTCTACTTTTTTTATGATGAATAAATATTATATTTAAATTTACAATTTAAAAGAAATAAAGAGTTTCTTAATTATTTTATTTGTAATTAAAGCCGTTTAAAACTAAATTTTAATATTTTTAGCACAATTTACACATTACAGAGATTTTATTTTTGTTAAAAAGTTTACCTTTGCTACTTAGGAGTTAAATGCTTTTCAGATTCGATTAAGATTGTATGGCTCAAACAACAAATATCCATTTTTATTATTACAGTGTTGCAGATTATCCATTTAATGTTATACTAAAATAAAATGCTAGGGAGTTAATATTTTTTTATAAAAAATGGGGCATCAATCATACTCAAGCTTGATGCAAAATATTCTTTAAATAATTTTATTCTATTTAAGTTGTTGAAAAGGAGTGAAATGAGAAAAGAAAGTTAATTATTAAATTAATTATTAAAATGAATGAAGAAAAGTGTTTAAATTTTTTTGCTTTTGAAGTGAAATATTACGATTTTTAGTTGCTTATAAAGGAAACAATGAGTACTTATAGAAAATCGCTAAAATACTATTTTGTAAGAAAGAGATAAAAAAAACAAAATATAAATATATTTAAGGCAAAACATAAATGAAATTATTATTGATTTTTCATACTTCATTTTTTAGCGCTATTGTATTGTTGTGCTTGATTAAGAAATTGTTTTAGGCGCTAATATATTTATAATATTTTTCATATATTTATTTCGCATACTATTTTTTTTTTTTTTAAACAAGAAAACAATTTTAGTTAAACAATTCAAGGCTTTAAATTTTACCAAATAAATTGTAAAATTAGATACTATTCCATATTCTTCCTTTCTCACGCAAACAACGTACAACATAGCTGAAAGAACTTTATCGGAATTTAAAAAAAAACTAAAAAAAAAAGAAAATTTACTTGAAGAAACTTTTTCAGAAAAGATAGTTTTCTAAAAAAAATTATTTTCATAAATGTCTAAAATTAGTAGTTAGGGTTGAGAAGGTCACTTATTTCAAATTTTTTTAGCATCATATGAATATAAAAAGTAATAATTTCTTGAATTGATAATTTGGTTTGAAAAAATTTGTTTTTTTCAAGAAATAAAAAAAAAAATATTATTTTTAAGTTTGGAAATCCTGTGAAGTTTCAATATTGCCTAATATTTTCATAGTTCATTTTGTTTTAATAATTACCAATAAATAGTCATTTTGAATGCCAATAGATCTTATATAAAAATATTGCAGGAATTCCTTTAAGTGTGCACTAATTAATTCTACGCCAATTGACAAATCTCCAAGGCATGGCACATATTAAGGTTTTTTAAATAAATGCACATGCATAAATATGATTAACAAGTCAAACCAAACTTGACATTGAACTGAAAAATCAAATTATCAGTTATTCACACGCCATCCGAACCTGTTCATATGTATTAGTCAAAATGTAGAAACATGTTGTTGAACTCGATCCAACTTTGTAGATCACTGAATTTGAGCCGCAGATCTCACAAGACGGGCCCTAACAGAAAAGCGCATAGTATAACTAAAAGAAAAATATAATAATTGACAAATAAAGCGCACACACACACACACATGCATAGATGTCAATATATTTATATATAATAAATGCAATGCAAACCACTTGTCCAAGTGACATTCAAGGTGTACAAATAACCAAGCGACCAAGCGACCAACCGACCAACCAACCAACCGAGCAATCTTGCATATATTGTATTTGGCATTAAGAAATATTCAAGAAAAGACACAAGTAAATGGTGGGAAACACCTACACATGCACCAAACCAGTACATTCGCTGCTCCACAGCGGCTGAGATCCGTTAAGGCGTACAGCAGTCGCATATTAGATTTTCATTATTGCTGATGAAATAAGTATGTCCGCATTGGCTTTTGGGAAACTTCATACAATCGCATTTGAATTACAGCAGCAATGCAGAAGCACACCCATACAAACAGATGTAAGGAGTGAGAACTTGTTTGCATAACATAACGTGTTAGTAAAACCAGCTTTGGTTTGTGTATGCTTTGTAATGATCTGCTGCATTGACGCCATAATTCAACCAAGCGCTTATAACTTGGTCTGCATACAGCCACACATACGAGTGCACAAATAGTTGGTACATGCCAGCAGCGGCAATTATGGTCCAGGGCCTTACATTGCTCATTTGTTTGGCAAAGTTCAAAAACGTAATTAATACATCTAGGTTTCACATAGAAATCGAAAAGGCGCGCAATTGCATTATTACAGTTTCTTGTTGTTGCTAGTTAACAGCTGCATTAACAATTACCGATACAATTCATACAACATGAAACGGTATGAATGTGTGTGTAGCGGCGCGGAGCTCTTTGTAGCAGCACACAATGAAATGCAGTTGTGACTCTGTACCATGATACCGCGTTCTAGAATACCGCACCAGCAAAGTAAACACACAGTTGTTGGTGGCAAGTCTCCACACACACATATGTGCATACACAAGCACTTGCATATCTGCTCGTGCAGCAAATTGCATTCCTTTGAAACTAGATTTTCCGCGCTGTATTTTTTATGCAGAGATCATTGCGCTTTTTTGCGCTTTGGTAATTCGCCAGCGACTAAAGCAATTGCATCAAAACTTGCAGAAAAATTAGTAATAGAAAAAAAGACTAGCAACAACAACAATTCGTAACTTCAATTTGTAACTGCATATCTCATTCAGCTTTACATTGACGGTGGCCAACTAACTAGCTCAGTAGTGCTCACTGTAATGCGGTTTGTCAGGCAATAAGGCAATAAGGCAACAAGTATTTGTCACACTGACAACTGCACGCTTGCTTGGTGCCTCATGCGCAGTCACTTTGGAAATTCATTTGCCAGCTAAATGATGCTGCACGAAGACAGGCTCGAGTTTATGGCAGACAATCGCTGTTAGATTTATTGCAAGCGCCTTTTGTCTCAGAATATAAAAATATGCAAAAGAATGAATGTGTTGTTTTTTATGTTCGATGGACTATCGAATTGGATTGAAATAGCATTAGGCATGGGAAATATACAGAAAGTTTAGAGAGTTCTCACTCGAAACGATTATAGACCATCCACTTTTCGACCAACTTTATGCTCAGCAATTTTCAACAATTTTCTAAGATTTCTTTAACATATAGGGAAGGGAAATATAATAGTGGTTAATATTTTCAATAAGTATTTAGCTAGACTTATGTTATTTTTCCATCGCATCCATTCAATCGCAGATTCATATAATCACTTCTATATTTTAAATAAACTGAAAATATTTTGCGTTTTTCGGTTTCTATTTACTCAACTGAAACACATTTGATCATGATTTATGTTAAACAGTGGCCAAATACAATCTAATGGGCAAGTAAAAATAATCACTTATTTTAAACAACAAAATTACCATTATTTGTAATTAAACTAGCATGAAATTAATGAAATTACTCAAATGTTAACCCACACATGGATTGTTTTTAATGACTACACCAAATAAAAAGACAGGTTTTTTAAAATTAAAAGCAAAAAAAAAAATCAAAATTACTTTTGTCAAAATGAAGAACCGTTTGCTTAAGGGCTGTCATGCTGACAACTGATAAAGATAAAAATTAAGATAATTTGTTTAAACCTGAAGAGCGTAGAACATTAGCCCACCTTATGTACCTACTTTTTACATAGGCAACTTAGGAGTACATAAATGCATATGTAAATTGTTATATTTTTTTGCTTTACGGCTTCGCTCAGCACATTTCTATAGGCCATGGTTACCTGACCAAAGTGGAAGCTGTGATTAATCTACCATCAACTTTATGGTTGGGTTATAAGCAATAAATGAAATGACTAGTACATAATTATTGCAGCAGCCAAGAAAGGAATCTTAATTATATATAATTGTCATTATAAAGTTTTTTGCACAACTGCATTGATGGTATGCCAAGGCACTTTCGCATACATATACAGAGCCTTAAGCACATATGATATATGTACGTATTGGCAAGAGAAAGGCATGGCTGACAATAGAAGTGAACAAGCATAAAAGCCTTAAGCAGGCATCCTGCTAAAGTTCAAACTCAAAGTTGAGTAGCAATGCCGACAAAAACCCATACATATGTATCCATATACATACTTATATAAAGTCTGTCTTGCCGTGCAAATAACCAAAGATGATGTTGAAGATGTACAAGTTATTGGATGGATGCCTGCCTGTTGGGCAGTAGCTATCGCCTCAAATTATTCTATAAACGAGTTTCTTGGCCACCGCCGAGTCCGACGAAGAGTCAATGAACGTGTTGCTCTTAAATGCAAAAATTCGACTTCTTGCCGGAGTCGCCGTATAAACCAAAGCTTTGAATGTTGGCGATGGTGTGGTCAGCATAGTTTGGTGGCATAGCAGGCAGGTAGTCCGGCCAAAGATTATGTACCATTTCGCATCGTTAAATATTAAATAATCCAAAGCAACTAAATACGGGGCATATGACAAATGACGGGGCAAAAAAATTTTGTAGCATTTACCACAGATCATTGGACACGTACATATATATTTATATATTATATATTGCGTGTGTATGAAGGTACTGTGAGCAATAAGGAGCGAAGGAGTGCGTTATGTGAGGCGAATTGGCATGAAAACGAGTTTTATCTATTTACTCCTGTGAAACCAAGAAAAATATATATAAAAATGTTTATGGGGAAAAAATATAACAAATAAAGAGAAAAGACATCTTTCACAAAAAGGCATAAAAAGGACAAAAAGACACAACCAAAACGCAAGCGGACATAAATTTTGCATTTTTAAGATCGAACTGTCTGATGGCGGGCCGCGGCTGCGGAACGTTTATTTTTTTCTCCTCAGCCATAAACCGTTTAGCATATGTTATGTAATTGTGGTTCATACACCTATGCTGTGGTGCATATGCATACGAATACATATGTACGAACAGTTGTACGTTATGCGCCGTTATTGATGGTACGTTTATTAATTGCAGACACCTTACTCATATACATATTTGTATATATATATATATATATATATATATATGTATATATGTATAAATGTATAAATGCATTGTAAAGTTGTGAGCGCAATTTCGTTTTTGATTGCGCTCTTAAGTGTCTTTTATTATTGTTGTGAATGCTTTGGAAAGGAAATACGCTGATTTACATTTACGCTACTGCATCGACACTTTCAATTGCACGCATGTGTTGTGTGTGTTGCATTAGTCATCGCCTGACAATTGTGGCGATTTCGTGCTTAATGCAGTAGGCATAAGCGCTGATTTACATATTTCACTTTTAAAGTGTTTAAATTATTGTCCACCTACTTGCCCTGTCGCAGGCATTTCCAAGTGTACACTGGTATTGGAAGCCATTAATTACTCGTGAGTCAAGTTTCACATTTAGAATAATGGCGTTGCCATCAACGCTCAAGCTGCGGTTTAGCTGATTTACTTAAAATTCAGCACACACAATAAACCGAATGTTGTAAAACTGTATCAATGCAGTCAGATATGAGGTTATTGTAGAAGTCCATAAAATATTTCACCAGATTTATGGCGGCTAATAAAAAGTTTTTTATCATAATTGTGTTCTGAGAAGACGGAAATTAACAGCAATTACGTTACACGCTTGGTTTTTGTTCGTAAAATTCGTGAATTCGATTAAACAACTTTTCTATTAAATGCCTCAGCTCAGAAAAATAGCTCGTTGCTGTCAGTTCAAATCAAAAATCATGTCTGTTTGACGGTGTATGGATTTATGCGTTGAGGCAAATCACGTTAATTTTATGTAATTGCAAAATTTTCTTTGTTATATGGTTTTCGAAATTAACTAGACATTTGCACAAATTATTAGTGCTTACTTAATTTACTACTTTAATGCTTTAAATGTCTACCACTGACAGTAAAAATGTTCTAATTGAAAGATCAATATAATGGACGGGGAAGTTTTGTTGAAATATCTACTGAAATTTTAATAGATACCATGTTTTGTCAACAACTCATTGACTTTGATGGCGTGGACGTGGCGTGGCACCAAAAATCCGACGCACATTTGTGAAATGGATATTATTTGCATATTTATCATAACTTACATACAAGCTATAGATTAGAGCCTTTGGGAATTTCAATGATGGGTTGCTTTACTATTCGCAACTTTAGAGAAAAAATATTCAAGCTTTGCCTCGATCTTCACTGCAAATAGTTCAACTTATTTCATCAGTGGAAAAACTGAGTCTGCGACTAAGCTCGCATTTATGTTCGAAGCTCAAAATTTGGCTATTTCGAAAGTATTTCATCCGCCACCACTACTTTATCAATCTTTTAGAAAACAAAACAAAGCTTTTAAAGAGCAGAATAGTTGCGAATATGTTTTCGGAAATATTGCTCATATAAAGTTTTTTATCTCCTCTTTAGTTCAACAAGTTTATAAAACTAAATCAGCAGTCACGTATTTTCAATAAAATTTTGAAATGGGTGATCAAATGTCAACTGATAATAGCAGCGAATTTGAGGCATTTTTTGTGAATAAGCAAATAAATATTTGGCGTAAGTAGCTGCGTTACGAACATAATCGAGAGTAGATAATCAGTTCTTTGCAACTTACATATAATAGTATAGAGATATGTCATTGATAAAGAAAGACATTACTTCATTATTTTAATTAATTGTGAGGGCAAACATAAATAATATAACATATAGAAAAATACTGCCGAGCTCTAGACTTAAAGTATCTTGGGTCTACATTCAGCCAGTTTTGGTTATAATCGATGCGCAAAAATTGCTTAACTCAGATAAAATTTCCGTAATGATATTTAACCTCAGCTGTCCAAAATATGATGTGTTTAGAAAGAAAATACAATACTGCATTTGAAGTCATTAATTTTTTAACCGACCCCCCTGAACTCGGGAAAGTCAGTGAACTTGTGTGTTGGGCAGTTTAGCGTGTATTATTTTATCGCTTGTTTTCAAAAGAACGGTACTCATGTCAGCTAGTCCACTGTCACACTGCCACTGTTTAAGTTCGTAAGATGAGGTTAGGTTTTACAATTTTCACACCAGTGCATTTTTCTTACGCTCAATCAAACCAGAATGTAGCAATTTATTCACTTACTGATATTCGCTTATAATTAGAGTAAATATTTAGATCATGTGATATAAAAAGAAATAAAATACTTAATGCGAAATATAAATAAATATGAATTATATGTGGTTTTGCCAGGCGAATAATCATAATAAGCAATCAACACAGAGCTCAATGTATTTATTTATGATGTATGGCAATTAACAACTTAACGAAAAGCGGTATTGAATTGCAATTACTAAAGTTAAGCGAAAAGTGCCAGAGTGATTGCATGCCACAGAGTATGAAAGACGTCAGATGAGTATTATTTATAATTTCCCATTCAATACAATGTCGAAAGAGTTCTATTCATACTAAATGTCATACTAAATTAATGTATTCTCAGAAAAGACATATGTGAATATAATGCCAGTACCACTTAGTGTTTACAATTAGCACTTAAGCTGATCTGAGGAATGGTCCAGAATTATTTGTGGGCTTTTGGAAAATAGTTTTTGCGCGATTTCGCCCCTACCCCCGCTGTACGTTGAACTTGCTTATTGAATTTAGTGGTCACGGCGTTCACGCGTTCATATGATTTCTCGCCTCCCTTGGTCATGTGCGGCCAGCGCAATGGATGCTTCGAGATTACACATGCCGGCTTTCAGTTGCTCCATCGTCGTTGATTAAATTGCAAGCTTCCGTCAGCGTGAAGAGCGGAGCAGACAATTCAATCAAATTAAGCAGATGTACAAAGCGCAGGGCTGTTGTACAAGTCGAAATATGTCAACTGATTTACAAATGGACCTTGTTAAAAATACAAATACGTAGCAGTCTATAGAAATGTGAAGAATATTTGTGTAAAAATACTTTGTGCAAATTCAATTGTTAGGAATTCCGCTTGTGTAATCAACATTGTGTGAATTTGTGCCGCATTAATATGACCTTTCCAATTGTCCAAGCCCTCAATAGGCGCCATTTCATTTCCACCAAAACCAGAAACAACTAAATAATAAGCGGGAATGCAATTAAAATTAATTTACACCGTATTAAAGAAGTTATATAATAATAAGTTTTCGTTTTTGTTCTTTCGTCCTTTTGTCTATTGCAGTATGAAATTCCAATTAGTCATTCTCTCCGCCTTGTTCGTTGGAGCATTCGCTTTACCCGTACCCGATGAGGAAGTGTCGCCGGTAGTACAGGCGGTGCCACAAGTTCAAGAAAAGTCCGTTGAAGTACAAAAGGTTGATGAGAAGGTTATCGATGCGGTCAAGCCAGTCGAGGCACGTGCTGCTGAACTTCCCGCCGCCGCTGCAGCAACGCCGCTCGCTGCCGCCGCAGAGAAAAAAGAAGAAAAACCCGCTGATCTTCCGTTGAACGCTCCCGATGCAGAAATAAGCCAGAGCTTGCCCGCCGAGAAGAAGGAAGAAAAGAAGGATAAGCAGACACGCGCTGACAATCAAGTAGAGGAAGCTAAAGCCCTGCCAGTTGTTGCCGCCGCACCTGTTGCAGCCGTTGCCGGCAACGCTGAGGGGCCAAAACAAGCTGAAGAAACCATAGTTGCTGCTGAGGACAAAATTAATCTTGAAGGTAAATCCACCATTATTGCTGAAGCCGTACCAGCCGAGCAGAAGAAGGATGAGCTTTCTGCCGCTGAGGAAACACCTGTGGTGAAAACTGACTCTGCCCCTGCTGCTGCTGCTGATAATGCCCCTGCTGCTACCGGTACAGAAACTAAAAGAGAGGAAGCACCAGCACGTCAAGAACGTGTTGGCGAAGCTGTAAATGAGGTAGATGCCAGTGCTTTACCTGCTGCTCCCGTTGCTGCTGAAGTAGTGCCAGTTGTTAAGAGTTTGCCAGCTGAAGAAACCGCCCCTGCTGCTGCCCCCGCTGCCGCTACACCCGCCGTCGCAACCGATGCTGCACCTGAACAGCTTGCCGGAATTGAGAAGCAACAACCAGAAGCTCCGAAGGAGTTATTGAAATCGGCTGCTTCCGAACCAGTTGCTGAGAAGGTCCAACCAGCGGCGCAAGCACCAGCCGGTGATATTCTACAGCAAGCTAGCGAAGAGAGCGCTGCCAAGGCTTTGAAGGTTGAGGAACCAGCACAAGCAGCTCCAATTGCCTCTGTTGCCGCACCAGAAGCTAAGAAAATTGAAGAACCTGCCGCTGCCGCTGCCGCAGTCGCAGCCGCACCAGCTGAGCAACCACAGCAACAACAAAAAGAAATCACACCAGAGGTAAAGGAAAGTGAACCCAAGACATTGGAAGAGAAGAAACCCACTGCTGAGGCTGCAAAATCAAGTGAGAGCAAGAAATCTAAAGACTCCAACTCGTCATCCGATTCGTCCGATTCCGAGTCAAAGGAAAGCAGCGAATCCAAGGAGGAAAAATCAGACTAGAAATCTATATGACTCCGATCGAATACCTCCTTTCAAAAAAAAGCAAAAATTAAAAAACAAAAACAACAATTTGACCACATTTCAAACGGGAAACAATTGGGCATGAAGTTCTGCAAAAACACAAATGACCGATGTTACGTGGTCACAAACTCAACGCTCTTAATAATATATAGTTAGTTATTTTTAGTTGTAAAAACTATTTAGAAAGAAACGAAATCAATAGAACGGACAAAACGAGGGGCCGAAAGAATTAATATTTGCAAGATAAAGGAAACCATTAATATAACGTAGGCAGTGTAAAGAACCATGAAAGTTATTAAGAAACAGATTACAAGAAAGCGCCGATAACGGTCGGGAGATTGCAACATCAATCGCCAAGACAGTCTAGTTCTCTCCACAGAGAGCCAGAGGTCTTCTACTTCTAATTATCGAGGAATGGAACACATTAGTTACACTTGAGTGAAAACAAACAAGGACAAACCAAGAAGATGGCATACAAGCAATAATACTTACACAAGTAATTATGATATATCATAAATTATATACATAAAACAAAAATAATTTAAGCTTAATTAAATTAAAAATTACAAGTAAATCTACAACAATCTGCTGTAAGGTGAAGTTCAAACGAGGGAATATTTAATTTTAATATATGAGTATGTACGAGTAATTATTGAAGATGGATATAAGTAATGCAATCATTATGAAAGATGCACAACTACTTTTAAGTTCTAAAACCACTACGTAACGGTAGACGGAGACCCACAATGTATTTGTAGCGATAATCTAACCAGTCCACAATTGAATTGAAGCTCGACATCAGTAACGTCCACCTTGAAAGCAAAGCAACAAATGCAGCCCGAACAATAAAACGATATTAATTTAATGCATTCGAGAAAAAACAAACACCAACCTACGTTAGATAATACATACCATGGACCAATTACGTTTAATTTTATAAATTATATGTATGTGTATGTGTAATGTTTATAAAATCTATGCTGGCACTTGCAATTCAAGTTTTTAGGTCTCTAATATATCCATGCGCATTTATGGTAGCTGTGACTTTCAATTACATTTCAATCGAATACGCATTTGAGTAATTGAAATGCAGTTGAGGTGCGCACAATGCGTATGCTCATGCGCATGGATACGAACAAATTACTATGATTACATAACATCTATATACCATATATGCATATGAACAAAATGTATTTGTACGATTTTTATATAGACTGACAATTTTTGGATAAAAAATAAAATGTAATAAAAAATACGAATTTGTCTTTTGGCCAATTCCCAATACTTTTCCCACTTTCGCAATGTGTTGCAAAGAGAGCAAGATGGTTATGTTCACATAACGGTTGTTTATAGTAACATAACATAATGCAGGCATATAGCGCTGAATGTAAGTATATTAAAATGTTCACAACCACGACACGTATTTGTGTCTGTCCACATATGTAATAACTATCTTGAGTAAATTTTGAAGTATCTGGATAAAAACCTTCATATCTTTATCGGAAATATAGGGAGGTTCGTGTTGCAAGAAGACTTTATTGGAGCACTGTCATATCCACTAAATCACACTAAGTTTAGGATAAAAGGGAATATATGGTGTTGAAAACGTGGACTCTACGTCTCTGCGTCTGTCAACGCGAGAACTACATTAACACAAATTGGTCGAAGTTCGAGAACAAGTGCTCAAAAATAAGATAACCAGATGCAGGCCGACATTAAAATGTAAGGGATTCCGAAAGCGAAGAGCGTTTAAATACGTGTGCTTGTACAC
Source organism: Bactrocera minax (assembly GCA_021498325.1). NCBI lineage: Eukaryota > Metazoa > Arthropoda > Insecta > Diptera > Tephritidae > Bactrocera > Bactrocera minax. The sequence continues at coordinate 272,214 of JAKEEE010000133.1, forward strand.
AGCAGCAATTATTCTCGAAAGTGGTCTGAAATGTGTTCAGGAAGTCTTAAACTGAAAAATATCTACATTTACAAAATTCTGATAGCGCGTGAATTGAATTTCAGACCCAAGTTCACTTTCTAAACAAATTGCATTATTGGTCCATACTTTTGTGAAGATCGAAGTGAGGACCAACTAAAGTGAGTAGAGATAGTAGTTTTATTGAAATTGTACAGCTCACCTCCTCCTTACTAGTCCTTACTAGTCCTTACTACTCTCCTATTAGGAGAAGTAGTGGAATTTTTGGAAAAAGTAAAATTGGAAAGTAGGAGCCTTGGCTAGTTAATGTCGCAGCTTACACTTTTCACAGAGAACTTTTTACTAAAAGGTAAAGTTTTCATCAGATCCTAAGTGTTTCTGACGAGATTGAAAGAAGGTATTCGCAAGGAAATGCAGAACATTTGACGAAACACCTGTCAATAGCCATCATTAAAAAATTCCGCATACACGGAGCAAATAATAGTTCAGAGCAAGTATGACTGATATAGCTTTAGGAGTTTGTAAGTTATGTACAGTAAGCATACTGGGGGCGGGGCCATTCCCACTTCTTAAAATTTTTAAACCACCGCAGATGCCCGTCCCGACTGTGATTCCCTGCACCAAATTACAGTTTTTTATCGTAATTTAACGGAATTTTGTGGGCGTGGCAAAGGTCCGATTCCGCCCATCTGAAAAAGTAATCTTCCTATAGTGCCAAGAAACATGTGTACCGAGTTCCATCAAGATATCTTAATTTTTACTTAAGTTCTCTTATACTCTGTTGCAACATGTTGCGAGGATATAAAATTTATATAAAAATATTTCTTAGTTTAGTGTTATTTAGTGCCGAAATAGTACAATATCTTCGTTTCGTATTACAAATAGGATTCAGTGGTTTATTTGTGCGTGCCGAGTCGCTATTCGATTTCTATATTTATTTTCAATGGTAATACGGGATGGTAATGGTAATGGTAATTGTGCCGAATTTGAGTTAGATATTTTAAAATGACAGTAATGAGCAGTAATCCGAATAATATCTGACTTTTGCATTAATGGTGTTGGTTTATAGAAGAGAATACTGTAAACAATGCTTTCAAAAAACGTGAATTACCTCATAGAAAATTATATAGTGTATATTATGAATATATGCAGTAAGTAATAAGAGAATAATTTAAACTGCTTACCTTTTGAATGAGCATCTGACAGGCGAGTATGCCTAGGGACCACCAATCAACTGCATGACCGTAAGGCTCACCCCGCAACAACTCCGGCGCTGGCAATGAGAAATGAAAGCACACATGTATACGTTGATGAAGTATGTTTGAGATGCTCTTATTATGATATAAAGCAATTTTAATAATTATAGTAATAAATTTACTTAAGATGTGTAGAAATGACAGAGAAAACCTCAAAATAAATATTATTTGATTCAACTGAAATCAAATAATTATCAAAACAGAACACAAGTATTCATCATCCGCCCTGGTTGCCCGACTTTCGTCACTACAGTTGAACTCACAAATTTGGACACACATCGATGGAAGCAAGTGATCCTGAGATTGATTATGTATTTCTATTGAAATTATCCTAGATTATACTGTTATTATATTCCGTTGAGTTTGTCATTTCATATTATGCAGATCCTTTGACTGCACAGTAAGTGGAGGTGTTCGCCGAGCTTCAAACCATCTGAGACATGTCCAAGACATTTGAGTTTGCGCATTCCTAACGGATCGGGATTCATACCCGGCTAATGGAAGTTACCACTGCAGTATTTCTTTTAATTTTAACGAAAACATAATTGTTTTGATATAACAACAATAGTACTATTTGAATTCATTAAGGAAGATAAACTATAAATCTATGAGATTTAGAGTTATTTAATTAATTTTTAAGCGATTTTTCCTTCCTAATTTATTTTTTAGTATATCAAACAAACACAAGGAGGGGAATTTTATGTCAATTGATTTCACTCCCACGACAGTTGATTCTACTTAAAAAAACAGACCTAGATATATTTCCAGTAAAGCACCAGAGTCAACAGCATTCTTAAAAACAATTTGGGGAGTCTTTATGCCATCACAACAACAATAACAACAACTGCGTAAAATCAGCGTTTGTATTTATTTGTTTTACGTATATTTTGTTTTTTTATTTTTAGGTCTAGTTTGTCAAAATGATAAAAGCAACAACAAGCACATGGAGATTTTGAGAAAGGTAAGGGGAAAACAAAATACGTACAGATGTTGTTTTTGTCCAAGTATCATCCCTTGATACTGAATATGCCTTGATAAATGCAAATTTTAAAACTAAAAATATTATGTGAAAATAAATTTAAATAGAAACAAAGCAATATATTCAAAACATAGTACATAAAATTTGAATTTTACTCAATATAAGATTGGATGAACTTGGTATCTAGCAGAGAGAAGGGCACAAATGAGTTTACGATAAAAATTCTTTTTGAGTATTTCGATAGAATTGCCACATAACGAAAAACCACAAATATTAGACAATGTGAGAAGAAGTTCTTTTATAATACATTTGATTTCATCTACATTAATTTCTCCATCTAAATTACATCAGAGCACATTTGAACTTTATATAAGAGTATGTAAGCCACTTTTCTGTTGGGTTTGGGAATTGCAGCGGCTGGAATTTTAACAAAATTTAAAACATAATATAATTGCTTATGCAGAAGGAAATGAAATTTTCAAATTTATGCGCAATAAAATCAAAATAAACAGGCGAACACACAAACAGACAAACAAACAGACAGACCACAGTGGAGGTAAAACTGAACCAATGCTGAGCACAGCGTACTAAACATTCCGAATAAATAACAATGCAATTATTTGATATTTTTTAAAAATCCTGTTTACTTAATATATTTACACATTTCATTTTTCATTTCTTCAATTTTGTTTTATACTTTTTTTCTTGTTGCATTCATTAGGCATACACAACTAAACATACAGTTATTTTATATATATTCATGCTACAAATAAGTGATTAATGTTTTCAATATATTTGCATATTGTAGAAATCGTCGTAAACACCATTACTGTTATTGTAATTATTATTACCAAATTACTACATAATTAATATTTCTATTACAATTATGAATTATACACGAATTTAAGAGATTAATCGCAACAAGTATTTGCTTTACTTCTATTGCAAGAAGTACTCTAATTTCTCGCTTTACCGTGAATTAAAAACTTTAGACATTGTAAAAGTTCAAATTCATTATTACTTAAAAAATACATTAGGTTGTAAAATTACAAGAAAAAACTGCCATTTCTATGGTAGTTAAAGTACATATATTATATATATGTATATCCGCTCTGCTAAACATTTAGTTTGATTTCCATTACTCATCTTCATCATCTTCATCAAATTTAATCAGTTGTGTTAAATACATACAAACATACATATGTATGTGTGTAGGTATGAATACAGGTATGTTTACAAGTATTAATTGATCACCTAAAATTAACTACAGTATATATGAATCACAATTCTTTTTGTTGTTCTATCAATTATTACTGATGCAGGCAAACTTAGACAGTTAAACATAATTGATATTCTTATTTTCACTAAAAATGAGCCTTTTTGCATTGAGACAAACTCTGTTTTAATGCTTTTACATTTTTATTTATAAAACCTATTAGTTTAAATAATAGTTTGTGATACGCAGTTGGTTGCAATATATAAAAAATATAATTAAAATAAATTACTACACGCAATATTAAGAGATATTTCATCAGAATTAACTACTGACTAATGGTAATGGCGTATGGATATATGTATGTATGTTATGTAGTATAGCTTTCACACCGTGTTAGCTATATTAATTTTTTCAATACTTTTGTGTATTTTAACATTTACATATACATATGCATGTATGTACGCACATTTAGTGCGATTGTGTGTGTTAATCAATCACTTATTTAGAAAGTGGCGAAATTTTTATTATATTTTGTTAATTTCGGCTCAGCTTTTACGACTAATCAAGATTTAGGACCTAGCGGTAAATCGTTGTTGCACTAAATAATTGTAATAGAATTGGAATTTCTCGCTAAATATGAACCATTTTCTTACAACAAAGCTTTATGTTGATTTATTTACCACAATACAGCTATATACATATATAAGACATGAATTGTCAATAGCTCAAAGAACTCTTGATAAGTATTTTCATTATTTTTTTCCTGTTAAATAGCTGCTATTACACGGATTTTATTTGCTCATTCACACGTATTTATTTATAAATGTATTTGTTTATTACATACATATGGTGAGTGTGTTTAGAGCTTGTTGCTTTGTTAGAATACACAACTAAAATGCCTTTTTTTTTATAAATTTTAATATTTCTACAATACATATTTATTACTGTTTGATTGCAGTATTCAATTAAATTTTTTAATTTTCATTTATATTTTCATTTTCACGTTAATAGTATTGATAACAATCTTCATTTTTGTTGAAGTTCAGAGATGTTACTATGTGATGGTTGAAAATATAATTCAGTATATGTATATTATTGTTTTATATATTATATGCTTGTTCATACATATGTATATGGATCGAGTTGGTGGACTGTGTTTGACAAAGGTTTGACATAATTCAGGCCACTAAAAATTGCCTAATTATATACACGTGTAAAATACAAGTATTGTCTTGTCTAATAGTTTGATTAACACTTGTAAGTATAAAATATATTACAGTTAATATGTGTAGGTGTGGGTTTGTGCTTAAGGACTGTATTTTAAAAGTGATGCAAAAAAACTGGTTATTTGTTGTTGGTATCTCTTTTCAATATATGAATAATTTACTCAAATCATATTAAATGATAATATCAGTGTTCGAATTGCGACTGTTTTGAATAGTCTCACGTGTTTTGATTATCGAATTTAATTTAGTTGCAAAGTTTTCTTAACTTTAGACGAATTAAAATAATTTTAAAATTAAAATGTATGCCAAATGCTTAAAAATTTATTTGTAATAATTAATTTTTATTAAGTTTTCATTTCTTCTCATAATCATTACACAAAATGTGTGGAAAAAACTTTCCTTTAAAAAACTAAACACTATTTTGTACAGCATAATAGCACGTAGATTGCTACATGGTTTTAGACGTTGAGGTATGGGTTGAATCGATTCGATTTCTAAAAAATGTTTAAACGCATATATCTATATCCATATATATGCTTATGTTTTTTCAGTTAAAAATCAAGAGTGCGTTTAAAGCATACCCACTCACTCCAAGTTATACATTTGTCGACACATTTTTAGTTAAAAAATTAATACAATTTCTTTGTTTACCCAATAAAGGCAAATTATTTGTATGCATTTCAGATAAGCTTATATTTGCTGCTCCAATAACAACAATGACAGCATTTGCACTAATAGCCTTTGCAACTTTTCATTTGTTTTTGGTTTCCAATGCATTGCTTTTGAATTTCGCTTTAATATCCAATTATGTTTTTAATAAGAAAGTATAGCGGTGATTGTGAATATAGTTAAATTTTAAAATGTTCTCATTTCATCGATTAATTATTGCTGTAGGTGCATAGCAAGCACATTATCGACACATATGTATCTTTAAGTTTAACATTTTTTCTTTCTAATTTCTCTTACATCAATGCAACACATACACAACACACAACAATGAACAACATCAATGGTACACACTAAAAACACATCTACATTTATTATGCATATTACTCGCACTTTCCTTTTCACCTTGTTTATTACAATTCAATTTATAAAAACGTAAACTACATAGTATCTTGGGTAGTACGCTGGGTTTGGTGAGTTCGTTAAATTGATAATAATTCATTCGCTACAACAGAGTAATCAATCTATAGCATTTATTGTGCTATTACTTTAATCATTTTTACATATTATCAATTGTTCGTGCTTACAGTGGTAATTTATGAATTGTTACATTTCAAATTATAAAATACAATATAGCAGTTCATTAGCTCTTGCATTCTACTACATATAACAAATAGTAGTAAAAAATATATTTTGAACTTACAAAACGAAAATTATAAAAGTGTTTAAGGAATACGAATAACCGCTTGGATATGCGGTTCAAATCAAATATACGCTTGGGCTGTACATCTGGTAATTATAAGGCTTAATATATAAAACTTAAAATAAAACTTAGCATAGGTATCTACTTGAACGAATTCAAATCAAAATCACAAAATTATAACAAATAAAATATATGCAAAACTTATTGAGAACGAGTTCCATGTAACCCAACTTAAAGTAGGTTAAGATATTTTCTATGCAAGGTACGCTGACTTAAAAAATACAACTTAATTGTAAGGTAAAAAAAAATTAAATAACATAATAATGGATAACGTATAAAAAAATAAAACTAAATTATTATGCATGCCAGTGCATAAACGAAAATAATAATAATAATAATAATAATAATAATAATAATAATAATAATAATAATAATAATAATAATAATAATAAATAAATAAAAATTAATTCAAGACACTAGGTGTGTATAAAACAAATATTGAACTCAATTGTCACATTTAAGATCGAAATGTTTTAGGTTAACAGAATTTTCAAAAAATTTACTTCAATTTAAATTTTGAATGTAATAAATTTATGCTATGCTATGACAACACCTTTCTGAATTGTGGTATTATTCTCTTTATGCATTCTCGACAGTATATTTACGAGTTATTACATTGATAAACTGGAAACTCAAAATAATATTCTTTACCATATTTTGTAAAAACATTGCGGGTACAATTCGCAATATATTAATCATTATTGATTTTGTGGGGTTTCATACAGCGTCTTGGCAATACTACACAAACTGACATGCAACCAACAGGTGAGCGCTCGAGTTCGATAACCCTCGACTTTTGAGTTTAATTCTCAGCAAATTGTTGATCTTACTTACTTTTTACGGCACATTTCAGTTATGATAATTTTCAAATTCAATCACAATTCAATCACAATTCAACGTTAAAAGTTGAGAACAATCTAAAAAAAGGCGCAAAAAGATGAGAATGTCCAACCGACAAGTAAACGCGAATCTTGAAACGGGTTGACTTTTCCAATAAATTTGCTTAAACAATAAAAATTAGTGGTGCTCGTTATTTAACACATTATTTAGGTGCTTGTACTCTCTCGGGAATCGAGCGCTCTTTTGATTTGGTTTTCAGGTGTTTCAGTTTGTGTATGGTGGAACACAGTTATATTACAAGTCAATTTAGCAGTAAACAATTAACAATTAAGTTGAGTTTAGCAACTATCTCTTTAAATGTATTTTATATTTCAGCGTTCAGCATTAGAAATTGTACGTTTAGTGCAACTAAAATGAGCCGAGGCGATTATGTTGACATAAAAACAGCAAAATCATTCCACCCACAGCAGCGAAAATTGATTTGCGCTCTCTATTCTTAGCACCTTTACAGGTGGTTTGGAGCGCATTCAGCTCCTTCTTGTTGTCACTCAATGCTTTGTTACGGTGTTCTCGGCTTACTTGAGCAATCATAATACTTGTACCCTTATTGAAGTACTTTCCACCGGCCATAACAATCGTGTCCTTAGTATATACAGGCTGTAGTTTTTCGCTTACTTGCTGTTGTGATTTCTCTTCATGCTGTTGTTTCTGCTGTTGTGATTGTTGTTTTTGCTTTTGTTGGCGGTGGCTACGCTCACTCGCAAGCATTACACGTCACAACGTGAACGTCTCCTTAATTATCTTTTTAACGGTATTTGTCACCGAGGGAGTTTGTGAGCCAGCAGTCGTGTAATCAAACTTAAAGAGGTACGGCTGTACATCGGGATATGAAGTGTCGAAAATCAAGTCTAATTCACTTTGACTTGGCGTTTTCGGTACATAATCCGAACGATTCATTAGCTCAGTAATATATATAACTTTTTCAGTTAAAAGGTCGGAGACATTTTCTCTGCTGAGTTGGCGATCGTCTTCATTTTCATATTTTATGAGATCTAAATGAACTGTCCATACCTCCCATGGTATGCACTCTTGTTGGAAGAGCCAACGCGATTTACGCTTCTGAAAGAATTCCAAGCTTATCTGGCCGGAACCGCAGCTTTCATTGGAGCGCAACTTCTCGCTGAAAACGTTGACGGCTCGTTTGACGGTGCGCAACAGTCCTTCGGAAGTGCAGCAAACGTATGTGAAGTCAATGAAATCACAATCCACATCGGTATAACCGATGGTGCCGATGGAATATTGAGCATCGCCTGTATACATATATTTGCCTTGGCAACGATGGAATAGCACCGTATGAAAGATGCTAGAAACAGCTTCGTCCACTTGACGGCCTTCGATGGTGAGGTCGAATACTTGCGAGCGAGCGTTCATCTTGTTGGGGAATAGGATAGCTACTGATGTTGTATTATAAAATATGTACGGGAACAGTTGATAACGGTGTTTATTGTTTCAAATTCGACACCTTTCGAGGCCAGGTAGTAATGAGGGTTAATTTCTTTTAACAAATTTGTCAACTTATTTCAAAAATAAATTTTTTCTACTTTTTTTTCACTAAGCATTTAAATAACTTAAATGAACCGATTAATTTAATTCAAAATTTGTATTGTTTTTGGTGTTTAAATAATTGATACGTGCTTTTCTTCCTAAACAACAATATGTTACTTCTGTTTTCAACACAGTTATCGGATTGTTTGTTGTTGCTGTTCGCCTCGTTAACAATTAGCTATTATCTTTTGTTGTTTTTTGCACAAATTTTTGTTATCATCAAACGATTTCTTAATTTGGTTGTTTGAAAGATTTAAAGCTGTTTTGCATGTGGGGTTTCAATTTTTTTAAATATTAGCCTTTTTCTATATACGATTTACTGTTAGACACATTTTATATATATTAAGAAGGATTGCTTTTGTCATTTGGTTCAAATCGTACCCATATATTGGAAAGTGCCGCACATAGTCCTTGTTGTTGCACCTAAACGAAGCCACTTACTAAGTCCGAAATCCGTTATTTTTATGTGAAAGTTGGCGGTGAGCAGAATGTTTTCCGGTTTAACATCACGATATATTACACCAGCATTGTGGAGAAAGTCTACAACATCCCAAATAGAAATCATGCAGTTATTAGATACCGTAAGAAGAAGACAAAAATACAAAGCGGCTATTTACCAATGGCCAGTGCGATTTCCGCTAAATATACCCTTATGAGATCCAATCGGAAGTGAATTAATTTAGAGAAGAGTTCACCATTCGGCACATATTCCGAAACTGTAATGCATTAAAAGATAAAGCGATTTATTTACATCATCTTTTATCATCATCATTTATTTACAAAATTGGGAAAATTCTGGTTGTTTCACGTCATTTCTTTGTTTAATAATAATAATACATGATATCAAACAATATAGGAAAAATAATAAAATTTGCAAATAACTAGAATAGCTCGAATATCTAAGTCCGTTATTAAATAAAATCTGATTTTTGATCAGATTTGATCTGATTATTGTATATATACGTCTTCCAAATTTGGAACAATTTATTTGATAAATTTAATATTCTAGGATTCGTCACTACGGATTGTTTGGACTCTAATATCTTGAATGAATATCTGAATTATATGCGAAATCAATGACAGTTATCTAGTTGAAATATTCAAGGTGTATATACACTAAATAATTCTGTTACAACAGCATCTAGTTGAATTCAATAAAATATAGTTACAGAATAGAAGTATTTTCGACCTCAATAAAATTCTTTAGTTCAATTTATTTAATTAGATCATTTGGAAGATTTATCGAGTCAAGCCGTTAAGAAAAACCTAATAACGATATATAATAATATAATGGAATAAGAGTTGCATCTTCTGGTCGATCTTCGATCTTCTATTTTCGCTGATTAACGGAAATCGAATTTCAAATACGTGTTATGAGTTGTGCAACTCTGCCGAAATTCTCGGAATCAAAACACAATTTCATTGCATTTACTATTTACTTCCGCTAAACCTTATTACAATTCCGCTAAACATTGATCATAGAATGAGCGACATGAAACCGCAGGAAAATTAGTTCGTTGGCTCTTTCAAAGCACTGTGGAAGATCGAAGGCAACTCATAATAGGACACTTTAGTTTGCACTTCGGCATTCAATATCAAAATATAATGTTACTTATAAACCGTCTTACGTATATGTAAGTTACGACGATTCTGCCATAAATCCACTTGTTGCACAATAAACGAATGGTGACCGCACAACTTTTGGATGTCCGCTTCGTCTTTTATTTGTTGTACACTGTTCTCTTCGATTATCTGTAAAAGCCATAAAAGTACATAGTTAATAATTGCAAAAAGAAAAAAAGTAATAACAGCGAAAAAAACAAAATGAGTAGTTAACGCAAATTAGTCATAAGATACAATAAAAAGATCCGTTGTGAAATACATTTTTGCGTCAAATGAAATAAGACTTTTAGGCCTTTTACTTACTTTGGACTTTTTCAGCACTTTGAGTGCATAAATAGGCGCAGGATGTAATGGTGTTGTTGAGCTGCTTGCGGCTTCAGTTGATTGTTGCTGTGTTAATTCTTGCGCGTAGCGCTTATTAATTACTTTGAAGACAACACCGAATGCACCCTTGGCCACCAAGTCTACAATATGGAATTGATCGTTGCGACTCGCTTCCTTAAAATGTGAACTGAATATGGCATTGGTAAGTGGCTTATGCCATTGGGTTTTAGAGCGACGCTGTTGTGCTGATGTTAAGCTGTTGAGAATACGAAATTATAATATACACAAGTATATTAATACCAATAAGCACATACTCATGCTCACAAACTCATTGTAAATTCACTTGTTTGTATGTATGTAGATAAATTTTAGGTTCAATTACCTTTTTCGGGTTGACCTATTACGATTGTGAAATGAATTCCTATTAGCATCACCAGAAAAGCTCCAATTTAGACGGCCACTTAAGCTACCAAAACTCCAAGCGGAAGCCTGTAAATGTGGGGAAGAGAGTAATAGATGTTAAACTTTTTATTTTTTTTATAACAATGAACTGTAAAAGAATCAATGACCCGTTTACCGCTCACATCAATGGAGGACTGTTAAGGCAGTCAGTCATTATTTAAAATTGATATGATTATGCTATTTATAAATTCAACGTTGATAAAGAGCACTGAACTTTCCATAATGGCATACGTGCACATTTGGCGATTTGAACTTGCCCGCTGCAAGCTGTGCGAAATAAAATGCAGGTACTCCAATTAATTACTTGTTGGATTTGAAGTAGTGCTGATTACAACAGTCAGGGGCACAAATTACTTTGATTGGTAGGGCAAGTAGTTAATACAAGGTATACTATGGGATTGCGAAAAGATATTAATATGTATTTTATAAAGAAGAATTTATAAATTATAAGAAGAAATTACACAAGTTTTCTTGTAGTACGTTCTAATGATTTGCTTTTTGTGACGGTATTAAACACAGCCTAAGCCTTTATTGTATTCTATGGTTGAATGTATAATTTTATTGTTGTTATTACTTTTTGAATATATTATTACACCAGAAATAATTATTTCATCCAAAGAATGTTTGTATGTATATCACAGACATATTTACATAATACCAATAATATTCCTGAGCGAATTGAAAGTTGTATTGGCATAAGAAGTGAGTTCGAAAACAAATATGCATGTTCATGTACTATATTACGGTATTGTATAATGTCATATGTTATGAATTGTGTTATCAGGGAAATAACAAACTTACATACTAGTGTTGAAGTGATTTTCTTTAACAACAACAACACCATATGCAGAGTCATGAGAAAACAGTATATTTTCACGCGCAATGTTTACATTCATATATATAATGCATAGTTACATACAGAGTATAAAACACGACGACACAATAAAACAAGGTAATAAACAAGTTATACAGTGACTCACACTTAAACCCGGACAGTGTAAAAATTATTATCATATTGCACTAATTTTATAACCTAACCTAACCTTTTATAAACGAAAGAAATCAAAGGCAAAGGGTTGAATTTGAAAAGCAAAATATTGAGAAAGATGCTTCGTATTGGTCTTCCGTTAGTATCAGGGTTATCTATCAGATCTTTTAATAATATTAATTTTTATAATGGTCTTCATTCATTCTAAAAGAAAATTTACTAGCCAACACTCAAAAATTGGCGTGCTATATAATTGTCCAAAAGTCGATTGAAACTCCACCTCATTCGCCCGACTTGAAACCCGGTGGAAAGCATGCCACGCCGCCTTCAAGGCGTCATTGATGCTAACGGAAAAAATAGCCGTTTCTAAATTACGAGGGCGGGTCAATAAGTCCGTGACTTTTTGAATTTCTGACCTCTTTACTGAAAAAAAACTACTCCTACACTACTAAACACTACTACTAAACGTCACGTACAAGAAATAACTTAAGTCAATTCAATTTTTTTCTCTATGGTATGACATTTTTTCTAAATTCGCATATACATATATATTTAAAATGCAATTGCGCTTTAAGAACACTTCTGGTGTTGAATTTAGTCACGCTAAAAAAAATGTACTTTGAATTTGAAACAATTACAATTTTTGTTTTTACTTTTTCAAACAATGAGATTTATTTACGTATTTTATTAAGTTAGGATCTAAAATATCTAAACAGAAATATGAATTCTCATAGTTCGCAGCTTGACGAAAATGTTTCGAAGTTTCGGCAAAAATATTGTTAAACGATGAATATTTTATATAAATAAAAAATAAAAAGGCAAAATGGTTTCGGACACGTTCGTGACTAAAAATATTTTAATACTAATATAAATATGATCGTAATGAAAATGAGGGTAATTTAGAAGTTGTGTGGGTGTGATTTAAATCGACAAAAGTCTCTATTATTTTCAGTGTTTTAAATCAACAATCAGTTACATCAACCGATTATTAAAACAAACAAATTTTTTCAATAGTAAACACATAAAGCTTTTTCTAATGTGTGTAATTTGTGAATCTTATCAAAAACATGATAACACTGATGGCTTTGAAATGGTAAAATACCTAAATGAACTTTAAGTTTACATATTGTTTTCATTGAGAAGGGTTATGAACACTTTGCATTCACTTTAACAAAATCAAATATAATCAAATTAAACCGCATATAAAAAAAAAACATTAATATGAAGAAGAATTATTGCGTTTTCGGTTTTGACGTTTTATATTGTATATTTTTGTGTGTGTTTATACCATGAGAACAGAACACTTTCTAATAACTTTAACTTGTTTTCTTAAGCTTTACAATTAATAAGATATTTTGATATTTTACCAACCAAATAAAATTTTAAAAATCTAACACTATATAATTTAATATGATATTTAACCAAAATATTCAACGTTCTGTTTTCAAAAGTCTAAAATATGTACAGATAGCATTTACTGCCAACTTTATCGGCATATTCTGCAAATAAAACGAACATGTTTAATTAACGGTAACAAGAACTCTACAAATGTTAAAAAAGCGATGCTCAAAATATCAGCTGACGTTTGTTTACTTTTTATATACAAAGCCTTTCACACTTTTACTACAAGAAATTCCCCACACGGTATGGTGAGTTGTGAGTTAGACGTACGAGGACGTAACCAGGCTTTCAAACTTCTGTGTGTGCATTTGTATTCGTAACGACGGTGGAATTGAGGAGATAGTGTATTGAACAGAAACATAAACAAATTTTCAAACATTTCTGCTCTTGATTCAAGTGATCAGCAGCAGAATAAGTGTGTATATATAAAGAAACCGAAGTTGCGAAGTTTTTGTTGTAAATGTTGAGCTCTGTTGTTTTTGCTCGATTTTAATACACTAACGAAGACTTTATTGCATTTCCTGTCAATTATATGTTTTTGTCTCTGCTCTGAATTCGCCGCCTTGGCTATATATGTACATATGTACATACAGTGACTTGATTAGATATAGGTATGAGAATTCTTTATAATATTTAACCAATAATAAATACATTTCGCCACCCTCTTCAAACAGACGCAATAAATGCCACACGGTATTGAAATAAAAAATAGATGTAGACACAATAATCACAACACGGCTATTGCTTGGCATTAGAATGCCACTATCAGCGCAACACCACCTAGTCAACAACAACAATAAACTAAATATTAATAATAATAAAAATAAACACAAAAAAAATTAAAAAATTACACGTGTGTAACGTCGTTGTTCGTGTTGTATTCACTGCAGTCGTCGATTTCGCGTTGTAAACACATATTGCTTGTGTTGTTGCTTGTGGTGCTGTCATTTGTGATTACTCAACAATTTTTCCACAGCAATACTATAAAACGAGAGAAACAATAACATACGTCGCGGAGTGATACTGGAACCTGACGCACTTCACTAGACACAATTCGATTACACATTCAAATGAAGTTGCTCAATTGGCGGGCGGACTGCCAGCCGGCTGTGAGACCTGCGTATGGCGCGAAGTTGGGGTGTGCGATTTTTACGTACGTTAAACGAATAAATATTGGTAATGAGCAGACGAAACTGTCAACTAGTTTACACCAAGTGCTTCAACTTACCCGCTTTGAGCGTGCTCCCTAATCTACTAAGCCACACGATGATGCAGCGCTACTTAGTGTTATAACTGCGTTGTGACTTCGTTGGTGGCGTTATGCGGCGTTGGTTAACACAAACAAGCTTCACGGAGTGAAATATTTCTGCTAAATTTAAGAGCACAAATATTTAACAGTCTATATTTTTATTATTTATGTCTTTTTAATGCTGCTTTTGCGTATTCACCAAGTTTTTTTTTTATTGTTTTGTTTTGCTCGCATTAGAAATGTTTTCCGTCTTTGCTCTGAAGACTGTTAAACACATTATGAGCCAGAGTGTTGAGCAGAGCGACCAGCTAGAGTCGCTAATGTTGACTGATGCATTGTTAAGCGTGCCAACAATGCCAAACGTGCCGAATCGAAGAGCAAAACAGAGCGCCCAAAGATCTGCGCGTGTGGCTACTAGCGTCAGCGTTGCGCTGCTGAGCGGCTACATAGCGTGTGCATAGTACATATGTACAAACATTTGCCGTGCTTCCGTCACCCCACCGCTGACGCTGTCGTTGTCGGTGTTGTCCCTGCTATTGACGCTTTTGTCGCCACCTTCCGTCACAATAACGCAGCTCTATATTCTTCTGACGCGTGCGCGTATGAGTTGTTGGAAATCACACACTCTGAGATCATTAGGCAACTAGATAAGCGATTGGTAAGCCAACCGCTTGTTTTTGTAATCGAAACGCAATTGTTCGACAATGAAACTCTTTTCAGGGCCTCGATCGATACCCTGCTAAAAAGCATTATAATAAACTCTACGATGTCGCAGCAACAATATCATCGAGAGGTTGAGAGAACTCGGTCGTCTATAGCCTCGTCTACCTACTCCCGCATGTAATAAGGAAATCAAAACTAATTTTGAAACGAGCAGTGAAGTAAACGATGCCTGTCATACCTCAGACACATATGTAAACTACAGTCTAACGTAGATAATACGTGCTTCCTAATATACTGAGAAATACTGAGTCAAGTATGATAGAAATATGTTTGATTGGTTGGTTGAAAAGGGAGGAGCTGGAGCGCCTGACCGCAAGCGACCGCTCTGAAGCCATCATTAGCTCCATTGTGCTCTGAAATATGTATATATTACTACAATGTTGCTCCGTTGCGCTAATCTACTATTGCACTAAATTTTTTCCATTAGAAACTATTTAATAAAGTTTATTTCAAGACTTCACAGAAATGCTCGCCTTTTTTTTTATTATTTACAAACAACTTTAGATCCTCTTCTCATTCTTCGTTTAGAACGTAGCGTGTCACAATTCGGTCTCTACCACTCTTACTGAGAACAAAAGAATTTACGCTAACTCAGAAACTTAAAAATCTTGTAGTTTATATATAATATATAATATATATATACATATGTAGTTTATAATATCAAATTCAGTTTAATAGCAAACTCATCTTGAGTAATAAAACGGGTTAACTTGATTTATTTGGGTCTGACTGTATCATCAGGTTGTTGAATGTTTAAGAAAAATAAAATATCAAAAATCAGTTGGCGCAGACAAACTACTTTTACTGCGAGGTGAGAGCGAGCGTTTATCAATGTAGCGACTGAGGCGAGACAAAAAAGTTAAGCTGATAACGAGTGATGCAGCGGCGAATGCTCAGACAACAGCCAAACAAAACTGTCTGCGACAAGGCGGCCAAAGTGTGGACACAAATACAACATTAAAGTAGAAAATTAAAACAAATAAGAAGAAATATACGTTAAAGCAACAATAACAAAAAAAAATACTACAAGTTTCAAAACAAAAAAGTTATAACAACATATCAGGCAAAGCAAACTACAACTAAAAAGTAAGCATGACGAAATTTTTACTTAGCCGAAAATCATCAGCGCATTAGTTCGTAGGGCACATTGTAAGCATATTGTTGATCACTCATACATACATATATGCCTACAAAATTGTGTTTAAAGTCGAAATAGCATAAGGGGATCGATCGGAAGAATTAAAAAAAATGTGTTCGAATCATCACTATGAAGTGAAGCCACGGCGAGTTCCACACAAAGATTCATATATTTACTTTCGTACTTAAGGCGATTCAAGGCCGTGGTTTTAGTAAACTATGTGCAAATCTACTTATACATATATAAATACATACACATTATTAGACTCTATTCATATGTGTGAATATATGGACAAACAATATGAAAAATATATGTATAGAATGCAGGTTTTTATAAACATTTTCAAGTGCGTAATTTAAATTCACGACACATGTGCTATATATGTATGTACATACATGTGTGGGTACGTATAGCTTCTCTATTCTTTATTTCTAATCATACGCCGTACATTAGCCGATTCAGGTGAATCCAGTTTGTATGAAAAAACAAACATCAATGGATTGATAAAAGTACTCTAAAATAAAAAAAATATATTTTTGCTTTAAAACTAGAATAATAGTTTATTGAAAAGGGATATGAAAGCACAAAATAATTGCTTTTCGTTGTTCTTTACTACTTGTTTATTTGCAACTTTATTCCATGGTTCGGTAAGTGTATATGTACATACATTTGTTACGACGCTGTGCTGATGAATGTCCGAGCGTATATGAGGCGGGGGTTCTTTTTACACAAAAAAATTTGTGAACAAATAAATGAAACATAATTGAAAATGGGTTTGTTAGAAACATGTGAAACGGGTTTTAGTTATTTCCTTCAGGTTTTATCAAAAAGTGACTAACGGGAATATGAAGTATTTCAGCAGTATTTGGAACCATAAAATAAATAAATAATTCATATAATTACATATGTATTTCGCATTTGCTCTATAACAAGATCATACATATTTTATTCATTATTACAACAAATTTTTTTTAATTCGTTTAATTTAAAATGTTTCTTCTACATTTGATTGTACTATGTATGGGCCGAAGATAATAAAGATGTCTCCGTTCCCACGACTGTTGAGCCTTAGCAAAGTTAACGGATGCAACGAAAGGGAATCGCTTAGAAAACGATACGACGATTTGTGTCTTATACAACTACGCTATAGACCTACGGATAATGATGTTCCACCGCCTACAAAACCACGGCTGTACGCTCTTGTTAAAAAGCATGGTTTCTTCCGAAATATTTTCATCGAAAACTTCTTGTTGGAGACAGAAACGCCTCCTAAGAACTTCAAGAGTGAATGATGTTCTGCGAGTCAAAATAAAAGAATTCCAATTGCATTGTTTTATGTACAGTTTGGTAACAATTTTTTGCTTCTCAAAGGCCTAAAACTGTACAACAAATACATCATTATCAGAAATTGATATATACATACAGCAGCGTTCTCTCTGGAATGAGAAAAACTAATTTTTCAAATAGTTCAATTATATGTGACATTTCTCCTCTACATACGGTATCATAATCTCCACTAGTATGTCAATATCATATGTTTTGAGTTCTACGTACATATTGTTTTCTAATAAAGCGTAGTTAAAAATTGCAGCTTTTGTTAACAAATATTATGATTATCCCTACACTTATAATGTTTAATTTGCCCTTAAATTTTATGGAGCATGTATTTGGAATCCTTCCAACCAATTCAACGATTTTTCTGTCAATTTATTGGTCTATCTATCCTTTTAGGCATAATACTAATAGCTTTTTCTCAATTTTTAGTGACTTTTCCACAATTTTTCATTTTTTTTATAAATGCCCTATTATATATCACTTTTACTTCATTTTATTTTAAACTGTTCTAATCGAGTTTTCTTAACAGAAACGTTCGCTTCAAGTTCGAGTTATATAATATAACAATGAGCAGTTAAAGAAAGCAATGCTGATATTATGATCAACTCAAAATGGCCGGCCGAAGTGAAATGTTTTCGTAATAAAGGCTAATATTATGAATACAACTGTACAAATATGGGTGTATGTACATACATAGCATGAGATGGAAATTTAAGAATAGTTCGAAAACATTCAGCACTTTTCGAAATGGTCTCACTAGCAGAAAATAAAAATTAGCAGGTACAAATTACAGTTATATTATACAGCAAGTATATCACACATTTATTTTAACATACAAATGTATGCATAAATAGTATATGTATGTACATATTCATTGCATAAAGCTATATTTGTTGTGTACATTTTAACAAGCACCCTTCCTAATGACTTGCTGGAAAGAAACAAAATCTATGGATAGTTAAAGACAATCTAAGGGAGAACCATAGGTTTCAACGAACAGGTAAATAAATACAGTAAATGGCAATAAATACAGAAATATATGCCAATGGTGAAAAAATTCACCACAGATGACTGCAATAACAACACGGAGGAATAAGGAAAAACAGGTAAACATTTGTATGGTGTGATATTCAAACCCTTTCAGAAAATAGCTCCACCATACATCACAATGATTATGGCGGCAGCAAAGGCGGTGTAAAATCAACTCACAAAGCCGAACATGACAGTACAAAACAAAACATATAGAACTACGTCATTTAGCAAATCATTTCATACATAAAATATGTTAATGACTAGAAGCAACGATTGAAATAATAGCAAAAAGATTATACGTAGAGTACATAGTACGTAGCATACACTTGAAGAACATTTTTGGGGGTGGTGTTGCAGGGGATAGAATTAAAGAAGTGAGCAATAGCAAATCACGAAGTTAGTGAATGAAAATAGCAACAAAGGCAGAAATAGCACGAATCACATACAGACATACGGATATATGCACATATTTTGGGAAAATATAAATATACACAAAAAATTCTGACAAAAATATGCCTGTGGTGGATATGTATGCACTTACTCGAGCATTTTCGTGTATAAAATGCAAATCTACTTAGAATTTAACAGCTGTTTTCGACTAGCAGAAGATTAAGCGCGGGACGAGGAAGCAGTATTCGCACAAAATCATTTTCTTTTGTTGTTCCTACGTTTTGTGGTGGTATATAACAAAGACACAGCTCTTCTGAATTTTATTACCTTTTTGCGCAGGAAAATAAGAAAGCTACTCAAACGGGACAGTGGGAAAAGTAAAAAGAAAAAAAAAAAAAAAACAGCAGAGCTGATTCGACGTGAAATGGTCGTTGAACGTTTGGCGACGCAGTTAAGCCTCAGCTCACACTCCAGCAGCGCATTACGCTATACACATACAACACGAACATATCGAGATTGATGCCTTTTACCCAAGCGTTTCTGCTTTGCGCTACTTTAGTATACACTGACTTTAGTGGACTTTAGTGGCAATAGCTACAGTTACTGCGTGCAATGACACTGACACTTTTAGCACATAGGCGCACGTACTTGAGGGTGTGTTGACATGGCTTCCTCTTGCTCTTGTTCTTTTCTTTCAAACGAATACCAATTATAAAGTATATACACACTAACATAAATATATATTAATAAATTCTACTGATGTTCTGTTGTTATTGACGCTGCTGTGTAATGATGTCAACGAATAGATATTTATTTAACATGACATGTTAAAAGCAATTAACTATCTGACCCCCAACGTAGTTTATAACATAAAATAACAAAATACACCAATAATTCTACTGTTGCAATGTGATTGTTCCGTAGAAGCACAAATGTTTATATTATGAATTGTAATAACAAGGTTCTACTGAGTACAAATGAGAGTAGGCATGCTTTTTATTAAAGGACGATTAAATTCCAATGTTAGTATTGTCTAATTTACGTTAATACCTGTTTAGAATGCTGGGTTCCGTGATTGTTAGCAGCTGATTGCTCTTCACTGCTTTGTTCTATTTCATATGCCTTTGGATTTTTGCTGATATTCGTACTTTTGTTTCGTGTTTTGTTTAAGTGAGTTTTAGGGTAAGAAAAGTTCTGCTGCTGTGGGTCTTCTTTGTCCTGGACTTGTTCACTCAGAAGTTGTTTTGATACATTCTCCTGCTGCTGCCGTTGCTTTGGCGACTGTGTGGTCTGCTCATTCCTGGACGCACTGACACTGTTTCCCATTAAAGTTTCCGTTTAAAATACATTTATTGGGTTTGTTTTGCTTTCACCGTAGTTTTGTTTGTTTCTTTTCTTCTTTTAACGCTTCATCCTTTTTATAACTTTCTAAAAAATACTCGCTGCTATTATTTTGCCGTTTGCTTCATTTTTCACTTTCTGATAACAAAAAAGTTGAGAGAAATTTTTCTTTTAACAAAACGTTTTTACAACAATAAAATAAACGTTCTATTGAACTATTAGTTAGGGCACACTTTAAACCATATCTCTATGTTGTAATTTCTGCTGTTAAACTATTGAATAAATTTATTTTTGTTTTTAAAATTAAAGCGACCCTATATCACTATTTCACATCCAACAGCAATCGAGAAATATAAACGAGTACGAACCAATACACAAAATATGACGAATTGGAATCCCACAGTGATGCCAGATGTAAGTAGTATACAAAGATGAAAGATTTATTCTTTAAACTTTTATCAATAAAAAATTATTAAAATAAAATAAATTATTAACGAAAGTATTTTAACATATAAGCAACTTTTTTTTAAAACAAATTATTAAAATTATTAGAAATACTCTACTATGAGAAATATTTTGAGAAATACTTCTTTTGTTCAACTTTGTCCAAAAGTTTTATATTTTCTCGATCATTTTCATTTCAAATTTTCAACAAAAAGAACTTTTAGAGTTGTACATCAATGAATTTATTCATAGTGGTACGTCAGAATTCTATCGGCAGAAGCGTAAATCGACAGTATTAAATACTTCTTCATGTGTTTGCATGTATGAACATCAATATTCATTTAAGATACATTAATAGCATGTAGCCTCTGCTTTCTATTTTCTTAATAAGCTAGTTATAAATACGCTTCGTGTCTGCCACTTTATTGAAAGTTTATATTTTTAAATCTTAGTGTTAATGGCGTCGGAAAAGCACCTTATGCAAAGCGTCTATGTCAATTTCCAAAGGTGTTTTTCCTGAAGCACTGCGCAAACTTGAAGTTGTTGGTATTGCTGGAGCAGTGGGCTTGCTTGAAGCGCGGGGATTCACCAGGAGACATTTCATAGGTTGACCATCTAATTGTCGGTTATGGTATGTATCCACCGCCTTTTCTGCATCCGTAAGGGACTTATATATAACTTTTGCAAAGCCGGGACGCACTAAAAGTGAATCATACAAAGGACCGATATCCTCAAACAATTCTTGAATATCGGACTGAGTAACACTGCTATGCAAATTACTAACAACTACGCGATAACCGGAGGATGATGATGACGATTTAAGTGAGTTAGAGAAAGTGACCATGGATGGGTGTGGATCGGGAGCACGTTCCAAACGGGAACGCATCTCATATGAGAGATGTGATGATGGCTCTGGCACATAGCGGCGTTTATAAATATCTGGACTTAATTGTCTGGTGCTTGGCCTTAGTATGCCTTTGGGAGGAGGTGGTGGTAGCTCTGGTGACATGCGACGCTCACGAGGTTTATAAACATCAAAAGGATCAAAAGGTTCAGCTGTTGCCACCCATGAATTCATGCGTCTTATTGGTGGTGTTGGAGAAACGTCACGATGATCAAATGTGGCAAAATCATTTGTGACCGTGCGGCTAAGTCTTGTGGCGACAGCCATTTCTTCTGAAATAAATAAATATATATATTAGCAAATTTGCTCCTTATTTTCAAATTTTAAGGCAGAGCACTTACCTTCTTCCATGCGCTTCATGTCATCATAGTCTACATAACCACGCGGTACATTTATTAAATCAGGCAATCGCGCTGATACATGTGCAGCCTGTCTTATATAGGGTTGGGTACTTTTCAATCCTGGCCTAGCTTTCAGTACACCATTTCGGTACGCTGTTGTATACAATTTTTTTGTGGCGCCTCGTGTTTTCAGACCGCCTCCTGTTGATAACTTCTTTGCCAATAATCGTTGACGTACGTCACCACTAGCTCGTGTTAATTCTGACAATTTATCACGCGCATCGCGTATTTTTTCACGATTCTTCTGTATAATTTTATTTCGGGCATCAGTCACTATACTCTGCTTGAATACAGGCTTATTTAACGTTTTTCGTAAAGCCAATCCTTTTCGGGAATTTTCCGTATTATTGCTGAAATAGTAAAGAGTTACAATTCAATCAATTGGTTTTTATTTATCTTTCGCTATCAATTTTTTAAAATCATTATTTTGTATAAAGTGAAGCGTACTACGCCATTTTAACTACACTTACAATTTCTTTACAGCTGATGGTAGAACAATCTTTTTGGTTTTAATTATTTCATCCAAACTAAGATCCATGACCGTAACGTGCGTGCAACTTTTTCCTGGGACAAATGATCAATTAATAGCACGGATAGTTAGCTTTATGGATATCTTTTCTTCAAATTATTGAGAAAAGAAACAAATATTCCTCCGTGTGTGTGAAAATATAAAAAGCCGATTAGTGTTTGTTGAAAAGTTGGCTGTTGTTCGTATATTGTGAATTTTCAACCTTTTCAAGAAGCAGAGTAATATTTTTAGCTTTAACGGAATAAACTGAACTTGTAATGCTTTCAGATATTTTGTATGGAATGTTTAAAATGATAACTTTGTATAAGTTTTTATACATTTCACCGTGTTTAAAGCTCGATCCAAGTGTTGACGCAGGTTCCTGATTTTGTTTTTGTAAGTTGATCTTTAACTACCTGTTCACAAGCTGCGGGATATTACGATTGATATTTTCTTAGAATTAAGCTAGTAACGAGTTGAATTAAGGACGTTGCGGGAAATATGTGTACTTCATTCATTTACCTGCCTTAATATTCTCTGAAATAAATAAAGTAATTAAATTTTACAATACTTCGTATTTCAAGACAGATCTTAATCCTCCGAGAAATTTTTTTGTGTTTTCATAAAAGTCTTTCACTTCTAAACAAAACTTTTATTTATAATTTCAATGACCTTTTTCGTTTATAGAAAGTGGGTACAAAAATTTTTCATTCAGTAACTAGTTTTTGTACGTATTTTATAAATGCATATTTTTCATCTAAACCTTGTTTGTAACACCTAAAACTAATCGAGAAAGATATAGAATTATGTATATATAGATATGTATATAATGACCAGGTTGACGAGACGAGTTGAATTTCAGGTAAATGGCTATCCGTCTGTCTACCTGTGTAAGCGTTCACTTGAGTAGAAATTGAAATATCTTGATAAAACTTAGTATACATGTTGCTTGGCACTGAGAGTATAAAATGTTCGGTTACACCCAAAATTATTATAATAGTATAATTTTTAATATTTTTAAATAATATGTTTAAATAAAAATACGCCCACTTCTCCAAATATATTTGTTTTTAAATGTTGGTTGGTTGATTGAAAGGATAATTTCTTCCATACAAAATTGGGTGCCTTAATTATTATCTTTTTCAATCGCTTGAGGTTTTTGCATTTGCGAAGGCAATGCTTCGAAGTTTTGTCACCCTCATCACATACTCCACGTTCTGACGATTCTACTGAACTTCGTTTCTGAAGGTGAGATTTCATAGTAAATGCCATGTGATGACTCCTACCATAATACCAACTTTCTCTTAAGAAACTTGCTACTTACATACTAAAAGTCAAAGTTCTTTTGGTGTGCCCATTATCCACACCGCTCCTAAGTAATTTTACGGTACGCGCAGTATTGGTGTGTTCCTAGAATGCCTTGCTTAAGTAAGATTCTTGTCTGAGTAAAGTATGGCAAGGTCCGATGGCTTTAAAATGCTCCGCATCAAGCATCTGCAGTAGTTCGTTGATACCACAGATTGTACCCGACACATGGTAATCACACCCCCCTTGGTAATCACTTGGCGACGACGTTCGCCTTCATACAATTCAACATTCCTTGTATTCCTATTGAGTAAATACATACAATATATCTTAAGTGCTTTTCAAAGTTTTCTGTTTTATATTTTTATTTGCATTTTTTTACAAATATAATCATATATACATATGTATTTATGATTTCTTCAATATGGATTTTGGTTAGAAATGTTCATTGGACTTTACAAAACTGCTATGTATTTGTATTTGCTTTATAGTAAGTATACATATGTAATAATTTCACAAAATACACATGAATGCGCTGGACAATACATAAATGTCTTTCCAAATGTCTTAAATATGCATGTTAATATGTATGTATGTATGTATAAATTGTAATCAATAAGCTTAATGACTAATCAGGGACTCGTTGATGCGTTGTCACGTCTCTTTTTAAACACCTAAAAAGAATTTTAAATTATAATTAAACATATACTAGGTATTAAACTCCTCTGATCCACATAATTTTCAATTGCCAATTTCTTCTTAACTTTCTTCATTTTCACGCTTTGCGCTTGGTTCTGGACAATGAAATCTGTATTGTACGATTATGTATGTATTTATTTATTTGTGGTTGCTTTTAATTTTGTGTTCGAAAGTGTTTGCCGTCTTTATAATTGTTTTTTGTTTTTTTGTTTAACGTTTTGTTTTTGACAATTTCAAGTACAATACGCAATTTTATTGCGCCACCAACGCTCTTGCGTTTCACCATTTACGCTCACCAGTGCCGTAGTTAGCGCCACCCGCGCGTTCCAAGGCACCACGGAAAAGTTCAATATCCAGTTCATCATCAACGCCCGCATACAACTCCACAGCGAAATTCTGTCTCGAATAAAAGAAATTAATTATATTATCAATACAGATGCAAGCGTAAGTATTATGGAAACGACTATTCGGTTAGTCATCGACACGCAGCGAAAAATAATAATAACAATTCGAAATAAAGGAGACAGTCATGGTGTGTTTTGTTAAGTTTTATGATCCAACCATCAAATGTAATATAATACTTACGCTTAGCACCTCACGTATGAGCGCTTTGTCCGTAGACATTTTGGCACGCGGTAGTACGCCGACATATTGGCCGATCCACGTCAGGAAGACGAATTTTTGTCGCTTGGACATCTCATCACCCATTTGTATGCGGATGTAACCGAATGCCCGGTCGTTTTCACCGAACTGCTCGCGGAATTCGGCGAATCCTTGACCGCGTGCCGTGCAAGTTATGGTGCAGTTTTGGAACTTGAAAACAGCCCTGAAAAGGGAAAGAGGTCAAGCGAAATGAATACTTGAAATGTTGCACCTCTCTATTCACAAAACTTGTTTTAAATAACGCGCGCTTACCAATCGGTATCTGTTTGATCAGAGCGTACATCTTCGTAAGCCTCACGAATGGATTCTTTGTCAAGCCCCGTTGGTAAGAGCATCTAGAAGTACGAATAAGAGATGATTATTTTTTGGCAAAAAAAGTATAAGTTGGAGTTCCAAGTTTTTGGCGCTTTCAAGTTGGTCAAAATCAAAATTAAATACAATGAACTAAGTAATTAAGTAACATGATCCCTAATTACTCCATAAAATAATCTTTAATTTTTTATTTTTGCCTTACAATAGAATGTTCTAATATATTTATAAATTATTTTTGTTGGTTTAATATTACGTACAATTTTTATTAATATTTCATTGTTTTTAAAAGCACTCAAAATTAGTAGAAGAGAGTTTAGAGTAGAATACATCCAATACTTACTTAGTTCCGGTTTCGAAAAGTTGAGCTTTTAAAAAAGACATTAAAGCATACCTACCACGTATGATGAAATACCTCTGGTTTCTAATTACCTAATTTTTCTTAATGATTGTTAATAAAAATGCATGACATAATATATGAAAATTTGTTACTGACATTTAAGCGGAGATACCAGAGAATTCTAGACTACTAGTGAGGCATGAAACTCTCTCCAAACGAAATACATACATACATACATATGTATATGCAGATAGTGTCTCGATAGGCTAGCTTGAACATTAATATCAAAGTTTAACAGTTAAAAAAGTAATCAAGTGCCAACCGTTTAATATACTATTTAACATTTATAAGAGAAGACTGTGGAAAACTTGAATCGGTACTAACTTTGAAAGAAAATAATTAAAAAAAACAAATTTACTTATAAACTACTCATTTCAAAATAGCACTTCTCATTAATATGATCAAAGAACTAGCATTTGTACTTCCAAAAGAATTTTATATAAAGAACAGTGAAGAATATCCTCGTATGTATAACTAAAATTTCTACCGTTCAACTTTTCTACGTTAAGAAATGGCAAATATTCTCTTTCTCGATACTCAATTAATTCTTATCTAAGGAAATGACCTCAAAGGAATAAAAAAAATTTGTTCTATTCGCTCATGATACATACAAAAACATATATACATAGCTGTATGCTATATATGTAAATATATGTTATGCGTTTCCTTTCCAAACTGACAGTTTATAGATATTGTTGGATTTGTATTACAAAATGATTTCATTTCTTCTTATTTGTTCGATGTTATATACCTAACTGCATGTGTGTACTTATATACAGTATTTACATATATACATAATTTGTAATGTGCTGATATCGCTGAATGCATATGGCTTAGCGTTTTTTCTCAATCTTATTGCTTGTGCACTTCCTCGCTTGTAATTTAGCCTTTTTCTGTTTCTGTTCACTTATTCATTTGTGCGAGTTATGCGCACTTAAAATGTGATTCATGAGCGAACGCATGTTTTCATACGAGCATACAAAATATTTAAATGCAATTTTATTTATGCGATTTCTTCTGCGCGTGTGTGTGCCATATGGCTTGGCTTGCTTATTTGTGTGTTTTAATCAACTGACTCATGGCTTTTGTCGGTTGACTTCAGTTCACGAAAGTTCAGCTGTCGAATTCAAGGAATTCTTTCAAAGCGATCGCCACGGCTACTCCTTCCTGTGCGCATTTTGTTTTGAGTTTTTTATTTGAAAATAATTATGGAATCAATTCGTCAAGAATTTTCATAAATATTTACGTACATATATACATATTTGATTAGGACTGTTAGCGGTTAAATTTCTTTATTTATGGTATGCTTGTTTTGTTTAAAACATTTTAAAATACATTTAATTTTGATAAAATTTGCAATAATAATTTTCAAATGAATTTAAGGGTTTTAAGAATGTATTGTCTGAGAAGTAAAATGTGTAAGCAAATCTATTTTTTTTTAAATATGTAATACAATATCGGTTATTGTTTATAACTTGTTCTTATGGAATGGTTTACGTAGAGATCGAATCTAAACTTAAAAATGTTTCTATAATTTTCAAACAATTTAGAATTATTAGTGTTGAAAAATGAGTTTGTGATAATTTTTTCAATTACCTAATTATTATAAGTCGCTACAATTTTCAGGATCTCTAATTACGGATGGATTGGCAGTCCCAAAATTAAAAGTAAGCGTGGTAATATGTTGTATGCATTTATAAAAAGTCCTTTGGAATCCCTTTAATTTCAGCAGAATGTAGTGTTTAGGGCTTTTCTATTTTTATAAAATTGCTTTCTTGGTCTTGATCAATCTGTTAGTCTGTTACTTTTGTTTTGCGCAAATCTCAGACTGTGAATAAAAAGATGACATTTTGTCAGGTTTGTACACGTCATATATATAACGTTTATATGTTGTGTGACAATTTTTACTAGACTATTCAAACGACAGTCAATAGTACGTACACGGACCAGAGCCGAATTTTTATTCTCAACATTTTCATTTCGGTATCATTCCTCAAAATTGTTTCGAGAATCTTTTCCCTGCCATAGATATTTTTAATAGCAGTCAAGAAAAGAGAATATGCATGTGCGATAATTCAGGTACTCACAGCCTTGAATGAGGGAGATTATCTGGTTGTTCAAAATATTCGAATCAAAAACCGTTTTGGTCCAAGATAGGTTTTTTGGCTTATTTAAAGTGAAGGGGCTAGAAAACTGACTTCTCTCTAACTAGCTAACTTCTCGTAAATCCTATAGGACAAGCAATATTTTGCTCGGCAAGTTTAAAAGCTATTCGGCAATTCATTAAATTAAAAAAATGCATATATTGATTTTACGTGTTATATATTTTGTGTATACGTGTGTATTCCCAATGCAGAGGGAGTGTTTAAAAATATACATATGTACATCTAAAATTAAATACATCCAAGTAAATTATATTTATATACCTGTTTATGTTATATGCAAAGCTACAAAACTATATATCATGTAAGTAAATAAGTATTTGAAAAAGAGATATAGTTCATGACCAACACTTACATTTTCCAATATTCACATTATTCGTCCCTCATCAAGTCATAAAGACATGTTAAATGTTGAAGTGTTTAATTAGCTTAGTGCCACTGCAGTGTGCGTTTGCCAACGAACATTTGCTTACGAGTGCATTAAAAACAAAGTGTCTCCAGGCGAACGACTCTGGCATACTTTTTAACCATGTAAGGAAGTATGTACATATTCATATACTCGTGTGTTGAAGAAAACAATATAATATTGCAATACTAAAGTATTGAAATTCACTCTGCTGCTTGGCTTGAGTAAGTTTTAGTTTTGTAAAAAGAGTCTTCGGTTTCTAGTGTAGAGGGTATACTAAAAAAAATTTGTGGTTTGTCAAGTTTTTGAGTTAAATATATGAAATAATTGAATGTAACCTACGTCTGGTCCCGAAATCATTGTTTATGGGTTGACCGAATTAGCGTATTTACTATGGCAACTCAACAAATCTAAAAGCTAGACGATTGAAATGCACTTCTTCTTACAGAGAAAAGCATAGTATATGGTACATTGGCCTGAAACACAATTAGAATAAAAAGACGTGAAGACTTAGTCTCTATTGTTCAATGGACCAGATTTATTGCAAGATTGTTTCAAGTTGCTTTCCTTACTTCGAACAATAATTATAGTTATATGAACAGTTTTAATAAATAAAGTTCAGTGGCAGATTCATGGAATGGTTTTGGATGCTGTGTTCGGATGATGTGAATTAATTATTGTTTTGGCGATTATGAAACCAATTTTTGAATTGAAATTAAATGTTCGTTTGCAACTGTAGGATAAAAGCTATGATCTCACCAGTTGCTTGGAGCTCTCAACTCTTAATTGTGTAAAGATTCATACAACGCTTTCAATCTATGTCACTTGAAGCACTAGACTATTTTCTACACGTCGGGTGCTGAAAATATATTGCCGAAACAGTCTTCACCAAGAAATGGAGGTTAATATCAAAAATATTATAGATGAACTCATCAAAATACGAAGAAAAATATCTTACGCAATATATCAGACGCATTGTATGCGTTTACAACTATATGGGATATAACAATATACACATTTCATAGTAATAATGTATTTGTATTTTTTGCCCAAAACCACTGTCAGCATTGATAACTGCGAGCCTCTCATCGTCAGTTACTTTCATTTCAGTTTAACGGTTAATTAATTAAATTAGTTTGAATTTAATTTTATGCCAATAACGGATTTTTCGCCACCAATTGCAGCCATTTTACAATACCAAATAAATACTCGAGAAAAAGTGTGAAGTAAAACACATCTAATGAAATCGAAAGCGAAAAAGATGCAAAAATAAGGCAAATAATTATTTCATTTGCTCAATAATGAATGAACGAATAAATTGATGGTTTGTTACAGCTGATTGTATGTATGTATGGGTGAGTGGACTCAGCTAAGTGCCGGTTCATATACAAAGCGGCAACACACGAAAATGGACACTGTTGGACTTAACTGTATGGCCAAAGCGGATCGACAGACAGACGGACAAACATACGGTACAGTGGCTACCGTAAGTCATGCAACTTAACATTTACGGCGTTTTGTTTTTACTCCCGTCTCGGCAAAAATCGCCGGTTGTGAATTACAAGTTTGTGAAGCAAAGTAGTTTAGTAATTTGCAATTAATCCACAGAGGATGCATCTGCATAAATTTAACGATCAACTCGCGAGGGTAAAATGCTATAAGGTGTAGGCATAAATTGCAATATTTATTTATAACGGATATAATAAGTTTGTTATGAAAATATTTAAAAAGTTGCATTTTTATTGCCTTTCATTTTTATTATTTTCCTGTGAAGCGCATAAATACATATTGCTCGCTCGTTGGTTATGGCGCTTTTTTTATTTTTTGTATCTTTGTTTTGTATTCTGCTTGCTTGCAATACTTTTATGGCGTTGTTATTTTGATTGCTGCCTTTATTGTTATATTTTCTTATATGTGCTTTTTGTTTTTGTACGAACAACGTATTTTAATGCTCACACTTTTTTCTTATTAGCTGCTTTTTGTACATTTTTGTATATTTTTGTACATTTTTGTCCATTTTTGCCCATATGTGGCAAAGTGGTAAAATGTGCGCCGACCGCCATAGAACACATTTTACGAGTGTTCACGAGTGTACTTGTTCGCCGCCTCAGCTGGCACGGCCTGCACTCGTATGCACTTGGCACTTGGCTCCACGCGCCGCGCACCCCGGTCAATGTAAGTACATACCATACATATATGTATGTATGTAGGCATGGCTGTGTGTATGTGTATGTGTGCCGGTACATATATAGTCAAACAATCGGCGAATCATCTATTGAATGCGATTTGAGTATGCGCCGCAAGGTTATTAATAAATTTCAAGTTTAAAATCAGCGTAGGAAATGCACGAGTGCTGCGTGTGAGTTGCGTGCAAGTTGGCGTTGCTGCTGCTGCTGCTACTGGCACCGCTGTCGTTGCACCCACCCATGCGATGTGTCGCTTCACTCATCCTGAAGGTGAGAGTGAATATATAGTTTACACACACACATGAACATGAACATGAATGCGTGTACATGAGTTCGTGTGAGGGCGCAGCTAGTGGAGGCGGCGCATACAAATATAGAAATATTTTGTAGGATTCAAAGCGAAGAAAGGAGAAAATGAAACGGTAAGTGCATGCATGCTTATGCACATATGCACACTTACATATGTATATACATAATCTAAGTATGTGTGCAATAGAGGAGAACTGCATAGTTATGGCTGGGTATTTTAAAATATTTAAAAATAACTTCAATCCCCCTTTTATTAAAGAAATATTTTAGAGTTTAGCACGCGGTTACAGCCTATCCACAAAATAGTGGAAGTGATTGTTCAAGCTGCTGCTTTGTACATTGTACATGTGTACATTTGTATATGTATATAGTAGTTCAGAAATCAATAAATTTTATTGATAAAGTTTTTTCTCAATGAATCTATAAATTATTTTATTTATTTAATACTGCAAAATTATTTTGGTATCATGAGATATGGCCAAGATTTAGATTACTTTAGTTGTTTTCGAACTGGGCCTAAATTTATATTTGATATCTAGCAATAAGATTATCAAATTTGTGTATTAAATACAATATTTTTAAATCTTCCAAAGGAAATCTGAACTGACTCGTACATACATATGTGACACATCCTAATCATCTTCATTCGGAACCAAAAGTTATGTTTTCCGTAAACACGATTTAAAATGAGTGTGTCCTCAATCTTAAGGGGTCTTATACGGAGTTTTCCGGCAGGTACGCCCCAATTTCGAGTTACTATTGTAGACACATAGTTGACGTTTACATCTGTCAGTTGTTTTAGTATGACCAGCGCTCAAAAAGCTGCCAGCAAAATATTTCCAGGAACTTTCGCAATTTCCAATTTTATTATTCTTGATTTCTACGTAAATTGTGAATTGTTTTGCTTTATAGAAAAATATCTGAAAAGTTCAATGAACAAAATTCGCAAGCTCCATTAGCATAGTCTCCTATCTCCTATTTGTATTTCTGAAGAAAGTTATTTTGTAAGTCATTACACTTATTATTATTTATTAAAGTTATTTTGTGAGTAAAACTTTATTTACTAAAACTTTTTCTACCCAGTTTTAACCTTTGCTTTTAATATTTTTGTTTGTTTTGTTTTGTTTTGTTTTGTTTGATCAAATTTCTTACTGCTAGCAATCAAAATAAAGTTTTGGAGAGAACTTTTAAATAAAGGAATCTTGAAAATACCTGTAATAAACTTTTTCTTGAAAACTGTGTAGAAAAATGGAGCGTCTAACTATTTTTGTACATTTTGGAACAGTCGAACTTTCAAAAATCATCTCTTGAAGAATTCACTTAAAGATGAACGCGAAGGTAGAAAAGCAAATGTGTAAACCCCTCCAGCGTTTGGACTAAAGTCATTCTATTATTTCTATATATTATATTTCATATCTGCTAGACTATAACTGTAGCATTGCAAATATATTGTTGTCGTGCTTTCTGCTAAACAACCGTTAATCTCCAGCGTTTACTACGCCAGTGACACAACTAAGTGTGTCAGTCGCTCTCATTTTATACTATTCACAACTTGTACATTCTAAAAAAGTCGCGAATTCTGCCATTCGCCGGTAGCGTACGACTCAAAGTCATCAATATTTTATAACTGTATTAATGATCTCCTAACTAACTGACATTCATACACACAAATGTATTGTGTTAGTAGTTAGAGCAATTGTATGTGTGGATATTATTGCAACAACGAAAACAGACAGCAATTGCTGTTGCTCTTGCCATTAGCAATCACCTTGGCGGCCGCATTCACATTTCACATTTCAACGCATCAAAAGATTTCAGTTAAATACTTTCACCTCTCGGACACATTCGCGCAACTGTGCCGTGCGCCGACTGTTGCTGGGTCCACCGACAGCAGGCAGCGGGCAGCGGGCAGTGGGCAACTAATAGCTGTTTGGCGGCTGCCGGCTGCGGCTGCTCGCGCTGCTCGAAACGCGTGTTTATTTGCGATTCGAGGCGCGTGATGCGCTTGATTTGTAAAATCCGTTTAAAGCTTGCTCAGCCAGCAAAAGAAATTTGCTCACTTGTATTATGCGTGTTTTAGTGTTTTAGTGCTTTGGCTGTTTTTGCATTTCTTACAGCTGTTTATCAATGCAATTGAGCGGCGAACGGGCGAACGGGCAAACGGGCAAACGGGCAAACGGACGCACCGACGCCCGCTGGCAGACAATGGGGCTGGTGTCACCTTTATCCGTTTGCTGTTTTCTTATTGCTATTGTTGATGAAGCTGTTTAAGAGCGTTTCGATGGCCACAATTTATATGGCATTAGTTGAGCACTCAGCAACAGCGACTACATGTATATTGTAAATATACTATATATGTATGTATTTTTGAATGTTTATGTGTGTATATATTGTATATGAATCGATATTCATAAGTAGATTTGCGCGCTCATAAATGCCTGTATATACTTATTTAATTGCGTACGCTTTGTGGTTTTGGTCAATTCACTTTAACGGTATCCACTCTTAGCTACAATTTGTTGAAATGCAGACATGTATGTATGCGTGTAAAATTTGCATGCCGCAAAAATGTATTTTTATCTGAGTTTTTGAAAGTCAATAAGTAGAAAGCTTTGGCGAATTTTCGTAGGCGTGCTAACGTCATTGTTGCCACGGCACTTTCAGTGAAAATGCGTACTTATTTGCGCTTATAATATGTTTATATGTACATACACATGCATATAATAATATTCAAATGCATATAAATGTTATCACAACAGTTAATTTCTTCTACTTATTATCATTTGCTTTTCCTTCACACTTTTAGTGAATTTGTACGCTGCTCTAATACGAATACGGAAACCTCCCTTTGCTCCACACCCAGAAGTTGTGCGTATGTAAGTATATATGTATATGCATTATATGGCAGAAATGGCTAGTAAATATGCTTCATGTACGCTAAACAGTGGTATGTACAATAAATTTGTATGTGCATATATGTATATATATATGTATATATACTTATTTGTATCTGTTCCTGCTTTTTTATGATGTATTAAGCAAAAAGTTAGATTATACGAATTATATAACTAAATTGTTATATGAAATCAGAGTGATAAAAATAATTTCCAGATAAGCGCTTTGTTTGAATAGTGTGACATGTGAATTCATGTAGTCATTTAAATTAATAATTTAATTTAATTTAATTTATTTAATAATTTAATAATACTTTGTCGAAAGCAGAATGAACTGCTTTACTTTTTATCATTACCATAAGATCTCCAAGAATACTCATGGCATACTAAAAAGTACCGAAGAACTATGGTGTCATAATGTAAAGTAAAGTGTAAAGTATATCCAATTTTATTAGGTAAAGAGATATACACATCTCTTACATAATTTTAATTTATGTTGTTTACAGCCATCAGTGGAAAGTTTTTAGGTTATCATTTAAAGAATATATTTGTTTTCGAATTTCAAAAATCCATAAAGAGAGTACGCCGATACGGAATAATTTTTTAAACGGTTTTAAGCAACCAACCTATTCCAACCTAAGTTGATTGTTCTCTTGATTTGAATGTACGCTCATAGCAACTTCACATACAAAATTACAACAAATTAAATGAGGAGTTAGGAATAAATGTTTAATTTATAAACAGAAGGTTTAATGTGCGTATGCGATAGAAGCTTACAAAGTATTATGGATACAATATATTATATTCTTGAAAATTTAAATAATTAAATTAACAAAAACATTTTGACAGAAACAATAAAACTTAATCCATTTTCGGTATGCGTTTAACATAAAAGTATATTGGAAGAGGGTCCAGTCGAAACTATAGCATTCAACTCAACTTCAATTCAACTCTTATGTGTATAGTTAGATACTGATTAAATCTAAACGAATATCTTTGGGGTAAAATCGGAGATGATTAGTTCAAAAATGCAGTTGTTGCGTTTAAGTGACACATTTTATAAATAGTGAGCAAATAGTCTCCTCATAGAATTCGTTCGAATAAAAGAGAATGATTCAGTCAAAGCTATGCAAAGGGATCCCAAGTAGCATTAGTCGCATGTTCCGTTGCCCCTAATCACTGATATATCATGGGTTTTTCATATTTTTGACAAGGTGATAAGAATGCTCATCACAACTTTTGTGATAAATATAATTTTCTCGTTAATTAAATTTATAGACAACTGGGTTCACGGAATTATGTGAACGATATCTATCTAAACAAGCAATTTTATTTTTATTATGCACATCCGACACCTGAGCTGATTGGAGGAACAGTGATAAGAGCTGTATTACCTTCAACTCGATATCTAAAACAAAATCAAATAAATGCTAAAATAGCAAAGACAATTGGAATTGGTGCACAAGAGATATTGCCTTATACGCAATTCAGTCTGTTTTAATAATATACCAGTATCAGTTCATATTCTCAAAAAAATTCTTTGTCTTTATCACCAAATTACTAAAGAAATTCCCAATATTCCACTCACACACTCACAAATGAGTGGTTTATAGGCAAATGCATAAATATTTTGTTTCTAATCGTGATTTATAATGTCCATACTCGTCTATCAGTCGCTTTGTATGCAATCAATTAGTAAATGTAGAATAGTAAATGTGTGCGTTATAGAGATGGAATTTGTTCCATGAACACGTACAAAGTTTGCTTTTAAACATATTTATGTTTATTTATATAAACCTATCTACTTTAGTTTTTAAGAGCAAATGTATGCTGCTTGTGCCGCGATTATTTACGCTCTTCAATTAAGCGAATCGAATCTTAAGTGCCCCACGAGTTGTGCACTCCCCGTTGAATTAATAAGAGTGTTGCCCCAACAAACATAAATTATTCCAAAATCATAATGAAATAATTTTCCTAAATTTATACAATGACTTTGGATTTTTCTTTTGCTCCACAAAATTAAAAACTCGTCTGAAAGACTTTTTTGAGATGAAAAAGAGTTCGAAACAAAAAAAAAGCATTCCTGGTTAGAGACTTGTCTCCTACAAACTTCGCTTGGTCTATTTTCTTAAAGTCCTTTAAAGCATTTCTTAACCCTAACCGAGTGTATTTGGTGGCTAGATGCAGATAGTACAATGCAGCAGACGTGAGTGTTAATAAATCTCTGTCCGACCTTTGTGTTGTTGCTTTGAAAAATATGAGTTTTAGGCTTTTAAGCGTGAGACAGCCACTCGTAAATGTCAAAGTGTTATTGTCCTTAAGATGAGTGCCTTGGTACTATCGGACTTGTCTACACAGTGCGAAGTTTTGCATAATATAAGAAAACACGTATGATTGAAAGCTTGTAAAAGCATAAATAAGCGGAATGTTGTTGCATTTTTACTATCACATAAGCATATTACATATATATAATGCATGTATGTATATATTTATAAATATGCAAGCAGACTCCAAGTAATTTCATATGGCTTTCATAACTTGACTTACCCTTTGTGGTCGACACTCGAACTTTTTAACATTATCCTCCTCTTCTTCATTCTCATTGTCGTCTTCTTTTTCTTCTTCTACTATATTGTCGTTTTCACTTACCGTTTGGGGCTCATCCTCTACTTCGGTAATGCTATTTAGTATTTCTACCTCACCTTCTTTGATTGGTGAATCTTCTTCGCCCATTTCCACTACAGGTTCCGCAATTTCTTCACCTTCATTTAAATTTTCTACTTCCGAAAATTCTTCTATATCTTCATACTCTTCAACTGCCTTTTCATTTACTTCTTCTATTTGGTTTTTTTCTGATTCTACCTCATCTAAAACCTTGAAAATCTAAAGCTTGAACAGCTTGAAGTTCTTCATTTAAGATTTCACTTTGACCTTCCTCATCCCTATTTTCTTCATCAACGTGCTCTTGTTCACTATCTGCAGGTTCTCCTTCTTCCTTTTCCACACCTTCGTTTTCCTGAGTTATTTCTATATCTTTTTCTGCCTCCTCAGTAAGGGTTTCTTCATTGTCAGCTTATTTTTCAATTTCTTCAATCGATTCTTGTATTTCTTCTACAGCTGTTGCTTCTGCTTCGGTTGTTTCATTTTCTTCTTCCTGTTCATCTACTTGAGAAGGTTCTTGCTCTTCGCTAATTTCTTCACCTTCGGCAAGTTCTACTTTCTTTGCAAATTCTTCCTCTTCTGCAGACTCCTCCATTACATCGGGGTCTTCATTCTCCTCTCCTGTACGGTTTTCGCCAGCAGATTCCTCATCAACATGGGGTTCTTCAACATCTAAATCTTGCTCCTCTTCTGTAACGGGCTGCTTTTCCTCCACCACATCCTCTTCCTCTTCTGGGCATTCGTCCTCATCAGCAGATTCTTCTTGCTCTTCTGTAGTGTTTTCTTCACACTCATATTCTTCTTCGTTCTTCAACGGTTCTTCTTCTTCATCATCTAAACCTTGGTCCTCTTCTAGGACGACCTGCTCTTCCTCTTCTGGGCATTCGTCTTCATCAGCAGATTCTTCCTGTTCTTCTGTAGGGTTTTCTTCACACTCATATTCTTCTTCGTTCTTCAACGGATCTTTTTCTGCCAATTCTCTTTCTTCCTCTTCTCCTTCTTCCTCTTCTACTTCTTCATTTTCTAACTGTTCTAACTGTTCTTCCTGTTCCTCTTCTACATTGTCAGTCAATATTTCTTCTACATAATTTTCTTCCTTTTCTTCTTTTTCTTCTTTTACTTCTTCTATATCATTTTCTTTTACTTCCTCTATATGAAATACCGTTTTAATTGGTTCTACAACACTAACGTCTACTTCGGAATTTTCTTCTTCCGCATCTTCCACGTCCTCCTCTTCGTTTTCTTTGACCCTATTCACTTCATCCACCTCTTCTTTAAGTTCAAAGTCGGCAACACTGCCGTCCAAACTTACCCTTCGTGGTTGATCCTCGACTTCGTCCTCCTCCTTATCCTTGCTCACTTCATCTGTGACCTCAACTATTTGCTCTACTTCAACTTCAGCCATTTTTTCGTTGTTATTGTTGCTATTGACGGTTTTAGGTAGTTTTGTTGTTTCTGTAATAGCAGAACTCTTCTGAGGTTGCGTTTGAGGTTGTTGTTCTTCTTAATACTCGATTGCCTTATTCACTCGATGTGGCCAAGTGAGTCTGTTTGTGCGAATGCTGTATGGAGATCGTTGGCGCACACTGGAACACAGTTGAAATGGAAAAGTGTGAATTTAATATAAAGAAATAAACGAAAAAGAAAAGCAAAAATATTTAAATATAACAATAGCGAATTTGAAAATATCACAACAAAGTAACAGTTCTGGATTATTTTTTGTTGTACGTGTAAGCTAAATCGAAAGAAATGAGTTGGCGAAAAACCGAACGTACAAAGAGCCCAGCTTGTTGAGTGCCGAGTTTTTATACCGTATACGACATTTTATTTTCTATTGTGAGTAATGTAAAAAAAAGTTATCCATTTATAAAAGCTTTCAAAATGCATCGTAGACCCAAAAAAAATCCAATCTTAATTTATTCGTTCTTGAAAATTAAAATACTTTTCCGTATGCCCTGTCAAAGTAAATGAAATATATTCTTCCGATTAGTAGAACCTAGTTAAAACGACAGTTCGCAGTTCAGAAATATTTTGAACCTAAATCAAGGAAATTAAGGATAATCATGTGTCAATTCTGAAAATGAAGCTTTTACAAAAGCTCTTCAAGCTTACTTAACTGCAGCTTTGAAGAATATTGTGCTCTTTCCGAAGCTCGATGTGATGATAAAAAGGGAAATTTACAATTACCTAAGTAAATTTCGCAAAATTTTCTAGATTTCTGGCGATTAGAGCTTTGAGTGTTTGGAGCTTTTTAGTTTAAGATCTTCGAATGCCTAAGTATATAAAACAAAAAATATTTGCAAGATTTTTTTTTATAGAAACGAAGGTCTCTGGATAAAAATAAGTAAATCGCATGCATATCGAAAATATTAAAGTCTTGTAACAATAAATGATAATCACGTACCCGATTGTAACCCTGATTATTTTTGTTGAATATTAAAATGGGTTTTGGTTTCAGTTTTTGATTTCATTCTCAGAAAAAAGAAAGAAAATTCAAATTATATAAAATATAATACAAATTGAACAAAAATAAATAAATTTGAAAAGAAAATTAATTGTGAATTTTTTAGGCCATTTCTTAGTCGTACTTCAAAAGGTATTCTTTTTACGCAAAAGTTTTTTATTCAATAATGATTTTGAAGAAAATTTCTTCTTCAAGAACCTTTTTCATGTATTTAAATTTTCTAAATTAATGGTATACCAATTAAACGGAATTTTAAAATAAGGAACAATACGACTGTATCCCAGAGAATGAAGCACGAGAGATGGCAAAACTTGTTTGGCGCAACTACTTTGCTGATATGAAATTTTGCAAATAAGAAACAATGTATGTAACTTTTAACTGGACGTCGGAGAACACATACATTCATACTTACGTATATACATGTACATATATATCTATATCTATATATATACATTTGGTATATGCACTTAAATAAGTATTTTAATGTATATGTAAGCTCACACACATGCACCGTAAGCACATGGGCTTGGTCCCAGCTACATATTTAGATATATACTTATGTATAAGTATATATTACAGGATGCACTAGGACACAATAAAGTTTTTTAATTTGTAATTTTAACGAACAAAAAGAGTACTGGTTTTTAATCAAAAGATTTGTACTACGTTTTTCGAACTTCTTTTAGATAACGTACACACGCACACACACACTTTTGTGTGTAATGATTGATTTTGTTTTGTCACAATTTGCCAATTTTCTAGAATGTAAAATTTTTAAGCAATTAAAAAATATGTTCACCTTGTTTGTTTTAGTCATGCGTTTGTTGTGTTTTCTTGCTTTTTAGCAATTATTTACGCATGTATATGTTTGAAGGCTTGAGCGCCTAAGTTTACTACACACTAATTATTTTAAATTAGGAATTTCGCAGAACGGTAAATGTTTGAACAAAAAAACAAGAAAGAATATCACTATATGTATGTATGTGTGCAATATATATGAAATATTCTTGTCTGCAACTATACCGACTTCGCGATATTTAACGAAATATATATACACAAATGTAATTTAGTATGAATAGCGGCAAAAACGAGACGATACCACAGAAATGCGTCCGATTCCACCGGGTTGTTGCTCTCGAATACGACTCGAACGAGTGAAGTTGGAGCAACTTAAACTATTGCTTTGTGGCGGGTTGGCCGTTACGGCAGAGAGCTGCACCTCCGCGCAGCGAGCAAGCTGATTCAGACACAACAAAAGCAATAACAACTGCGATAAACACAGTGACAGCAACATTCGCCATATCAGCAACAAAACCGCACAAACACATACATATACATATGAGCATTGAGTAAGTGTGCTTGTGTGTGTCGGATGGGTGCGGGTAGGTGCGGGGTTGGCAAGTCATTTGGAGTGGATTGGAGCGCGAACAGAGAGCGCTGTAGAACGTCCGTGGAGTATCGCGATAACGAATGCCGGCACTCCGTGCTGCACACAACACACACACACACACGCACACACACACACACACACAACGCACACATACATCCAAAGAAACACATTTAAACACAGTGTATGCAAGTTGTACATACATATATATATATATATGATGTGTGGGTATGGTTAGAGCAAGTGACTCAAAATGAACATTTGGTGTGGCGGCACACAAACAAAGCTGTTGACAAATAAAAACAAACACACCCGATGGAAGGCAAAAAAGCAACTGCAACAACTCGCGACAGAATGAAAAGAAAGCAGAAAATTTTGCAACGCACAAAAAAGGCAGTACCAGTTAACAACAGCTAGTTAACAACAAATCAGTAATAATAATAATAACAACAACAACAACAACAACAAATATAGTAGTATAAGAACAACAGCATGCCGCACGTGTTGGTGGTCAAGTTTGAGCAATTGCACGAAATGATTTTTCTCGCCTAAGGGTTAACCAGCTGCTTGCAACTGTAATATACATACGCACATAGATGCATATATGGAAGTATTTATGTATAAATAAGGTAAGCAAATTTGCATTTATGTGGATGAGAAGTAAAAATATTTAATATATATTTAAATAAAACATAAAAAAATATGTTTGTTGTATACTAACTGGATTCTTTATTCATATTACATTCCATCTTATCGCTTTCATAAAAATCAATTATTCTTTATGAGAAGGGACGTTTACCCTTCTATTTTTGAAGATCGAAAGCTCACAGAAAGGAGCTTAGCATAGACCATGAAGGTTATGATGCCCCTGAAGGTTAAGACACTGCTTATGTTTAACTTATATGACATAATCTCTATTGAGAACGTTTTATTAAAACTTTCAAATAAAATATATTATATAATATTTACCATTAAAATGTCTTAAAATTTCACAAAGTAAATTTGTTGCGAATAGCTGAAAGTTTTCGTTGTCAGGTGGGGTTACGTTATGTTATTACTAATCACAACCTAAAGTTGAGTTCAAAAGGATAACATCAAAATTTACAATTCACCAGCTGACGCAAATATTGCCATATAAATGTACATATTGTATGCAATAGCATAAGTATACAATGACACTCCTGCATATTAACATAGTCATTGCCGGTATATAAGGCCACTGTTTATATTTGTATATGTAATTTGTATATTGTGTTAGAGTGGAGAGCCCCAATGGAAAACATTCTTCAATTTTTAGTAACTTAACCATCAATCGTGACGTTTATTATACTTGACTTACGTAATTGTTGTTTACAACCCTTAGAAATTGTAGTGCTTTTCCGATATCTTATATGGCAACGTAATATATTTCTGTTTTTGTATATATATTTAGAAGTCCAAATAATCCACTTAATCTTCATAGTTTAAGGTATGTTATGAAAATGAAAACAATGAAAATAATCTCTTACAGGTTTTTTCTCTATATAGTCATAAATATTTATATATATATGTATATATAAATATTAAATTTTTTTTGGTTTACATTTACTTTAGCATGTTATGTCTGAATCTCTCAAATAAAATGAGTTCCAAATCTGATAGATTTATTTCGTTATATCCATATAATTAAAAAATGATAAGGAAATAATTAACTTAAAATATTTGTTTAATTTTTTGGTTTTATTATGTTGTTAATTAATGGTCCTTCTCCATAGCAAAAGTTGTGAGCATCGCGAAATATCCGAATTATCTAAGAGAAAAACTTGGTGAAAGTTTCATGATGATTTCCCACAGTTAGAAGAAACATTTAATACATATTGTAGATTGGGGAATATGCCTTAAAAACGGATCTTATGAATAGCCTAATTATAGCAAGTTACCAATTTTTTTACTCAACATCTGGCATAACGGGTTTTTATACTTGTCATACTTAATTGCTTTAACTTTTGCTTTTCTTTTCTAATTGAATAACCGTTCTACTGCACCTGAAATTTTACGATTTCCTACAGAGTCAGGTAGAACGTAATTGAGCGTGTGATTTATTGAGTGAAATTAATTTTAACTTCACTCATAATCCTCCAAGGGGTCATTGTCCAAGCGTGATAACCCTGTATTTTTCAACCCACATCAATATTTAGTGGAATCCCGCATT
This sequence comes from Bactrocera minax, assembly GCA_021498325.1. Classification (NCBI taxonomy): domain Eukaryota; kingdom Metazoa; phylum Arthropoda; class Insecta; order Diptera; family Tephritidae; genus Bactrocera; species Bactrocera minax. The sequence goes on from JAKEEE010000133.1 coordinate 315,082, forward strand.
GCAGACGCCACGGTCTGCTTATGTACAAACACATGCACACACGTACACATATGGATACTCGTGTGGAGGATAGACACCGAGTGTTGTTTGCATTTGCAGTTGCTTTGCTTTTAGTCATGTGTCCGTGCGTATTCATCAGTGAATTTTGTGCTATGGCAACTAAAAATTTTCGAGTCTGAAAATACAAGCAAACACTCTCTCACATACATATGCATACATATCTATAGTCTATGCATATGCAGTTTAAATTGAATTCAATTTTGGAGACATGTCACTGTGGACCTGCACACATATATACACGTGCATATTTGTGTCTGGCACTGATAATGAAGTTCATCAAATTCATTCTGTATTTGACGTTTGTTGTTGCTATTGACATCTTTATGTTTGTTGAAGACTTTTCATGGAAATAGTGTCGGCTTTAATTAATAAAAATTCAAGTGTTTATTTATTACTTAATTGTAAAAGCAATAAACAAACGGATTTTCAAATAAAAACAATATTATCAATGGATGCATGTACATATGTAGATCTATATGAGCAGGAAAAAAGTCTTTAACTAATACTACAAATTATAGATCAGACTGCAATGAATTTTTGTTGCGTAAGATCTACCCCGCATTTATAGGTAGCACATGCTAAATTGCATATTACAACTTCAATTTGTATTCAATCGGTGATGGTGGAAATACCGATACAAAAATTGTTAAATTTGAAAACTTTCTTTAGAAACTCCAACTGAAATAAGGGTTTGACACCAAAACTAATGCATCGCCAAAGCTTGATCTAACTGCGGCTATAAGTGGATCGAAAACCATACAAAAAAGGAGTCAACATCACAGAAGAAGACAAACAAGATTCCCATATAATTGAATAATGTTTAATAATAACACAGTTTATAGTTGTATAATGGAAATATAAACTGTGAAATCACCATTAGTTCTAAAAAGGCTATACATTTACTAATTGCTCCCACATAGTATGACCTTAGAATGCATTAAGAAGATATTCAGGGACAAAAACAGACAAAAGGGACAAAAGAACACTACAATTCGACCTATATTATGACGGAGTCTCATAAACAGATGGTCTTGTGTTGATCTTATCAGTTCTGGGGAGGGATATACGAAGATTATAATATAAGGAAATACAATGAAATGCAGAAAGTGGTCTGCACAAGGGTTAGTGCCCTTTATCAAAGTAAAAGTTCAGCAGCCAGACTTAAGATGTGGAACTTTTTCAGAGTGGTATTAATTTTAAGCTTCCAAACTCCGATTTTTAGTACATATTATCCAATATTTTTATTTTAATCCGATTAAGTTGTCGCATTCTTTTCTGTCTATTTAATTATTCGAGTTTTAGTAATATATTATGTAATACATGATAAAGTAACAAACAGGCAGAATAAAGTATACGAAAAATATTAAACGGATTGACGTCACATTCTTTACAGACCACGTTTATCTTTTGAAGGGTGCAACGAGGTGCAATAAAATGCTGTTCTGATTGCTTAGCCTGATTTTACAAGTGTTTCTCTTGCCTTAAAGATAATCATATCTGTGTTGAATATATCTTATCAATAAAACTCTTGCTATCTTACTGCTTTTAGTATAGTGTTAGTCATGAGCAAATCAAATTTTTGCACATCTACTATAAACCCACCTAATAACAATGAACTAAATAATAGAATATATTTGAGTAATCATATATGATCTAAAGAATTGAACAGCATTGCGAAAAGTCTAACAATTTTATTATAATTTAATTAAAAAATATAAAATCGATTAAAACGTTCAATAAAATATTAATGAAATAATTTTAAATAATGATATTTTAGTAATGCAACCGTGCATATGATTAAATACGAAACGATAAAAATACTCACATTTTAGTTTGATTGATTGTTGCTGCAAACGAAGTGCTACAACACTCGTACACAACTTCCGGCTTCAGACGATAATGCCGCTTCATTTTCTTTTTAGGAGTGTTTTGCTTCCGAATAGTGGTGTTTTCTTCAAAGAAAATCTTTAAAATTGGCGCCCAAATAATTTGAACAAAATTTCCACTAAACCTCAGAGTGACCTTCACTTTCTGTTATTTTCAAAATAAGATACAGTTATATGCGTAAATACACATGTCACTAGTAAAAAGTGCTCACACCTCTGACAACGGAGTGTCGGAAATTGTTTTTATATCCAATCCTGATAAAACAGTCGATTTTTATTTTACATGCAATTGGCAAGTGTAGGGACTGGCCCTTGATTTTAGGGTTGATCGTTTTTGCACAATAAAAGCGCTGCCTTGGAAACACTTTGTTGTTGTATATATTGTCTTTTTGTTATCACCACTTCACGCTCTGTGATATTAATTGTTGGAAAGTTCATTAAAAACTCAATAAAAATGTTTCAATTTGACAAATAAGTAGTTGAAAATAAAGTTTGTTGCATTTAGAGCGAGTGAAATGATCGGGGTTTGTCTTAATCTCAAGACAATTGGGTTGAAGTAACCAAATCGTACCGAAATTGATATTATTTCTACCCAAGGACTGCTTATACAATATTAATCTTCAAAATTTTTGGGGAAAATATTATACCACAACAACAATAACTAACAATTTCATATTGATTTTCTCTTCTCACTTTTTTCACTTTTCCCAAAGATAAGCTCAAGAGTATATAAGAATCCTGCATGAACATATGCTACTCTAGGAATCATTCATAATCATATATACATAAATATTAAAGTATCGTGCAGTTCGAACTCATAAATTTAGTTCAAATATCTGTGTATATGGCAACCGTATTGGAAGTATTTTTGCTTCTTATTTGCAGTTTAACAACTTTTTTTATTTTAGTTATTTCCCCACGATACACAAACCCCCACCCACATTCACGGCGCGCCTGACCAATTTTAACATGCAGACATATATATATATAATAATTATATGAAAGTATGTACAATTGCATTCAAAAAGCTATTCATATATTTACATTTATCGAGGCTTGTTCGCAAGTAAATGCTGATACCGTAGGCTCGGCCGTCGTCGGGAAAGGTATGCTCCATTTACGCTGCTTTTCCTTTTCGTTTCCCATAATATCACTGGACCCAGCATATATCTTAACTTATACCCATTATAAAATTTTTTAGTTAACTTTCAATAATGATACCGAATGTAGGTAAAAATAAGATGTTGCGAAAGTACAAGAATGAAAATTGTCACAATTTCGTGAAAGATCACCGGTTGCTTCTATAATTAAAAATCGCACCTAAAAGTATACTACACAAATGTTTGCGACTTGCTTCAGACTGAACAAAATCTGCTGCTGAATTGAAATTAAATTTTACACTACTCAACACACCAAGCGATTTAACGAAATTGTAAAAAGTCTAGTTATGTTTTTACTAAAACACAAATGCATTTCACTATTGCTTTCCCAATTCACATTCCATATGTACACCCCGCAGTCCTCCAGTCCAAGCAATTATCTTCTGATAATAATCGATATTGATCTTCGTAATTATATTCGCATTCGCCTCCTCCCGACGCAAGTGGTCGATAACCATTTGGCCACGTGTGTGAATACCAGTCAACTCAACGGCAGCATGAAAAAGCTCATGCTCCATCACCATTAAGTGGGGGAATAGGTAAATGGCGACAGCCAGTGCATCGCAAACCAACCAACGTTTCACACCTCTAGGCACTAACAGAGCACGCTCCACGCGATTCAATAGCTGGACGAAAGGACTCTCTATTGAGCCAAGAATATTCAAACGCCATTCCTATAAGAGGATGTTGAAAGTGAAAGGAAGATTAACATACGAGTTGATGTGTTGTGAAAATATATTAGATAAGCACATACAAGAGTAATGCGAAAAGCCTGATCGTCACAAGTTTCCCAGGGCAATATAGTGACGGGCGCTTCAACGCTCTCGAAAACTTTTTGTGCAGCTTCTGGATCCATCATAAAGTTGAACTCGGCGCTTTTAGTAGTGTTGCCTTTGCCTGCGTTAAAAGGAGATTTTATATAAATGTGAATGGTTGGAATTTAAACAAAAATTGGTATATGAACCTCTATAATTGCCACCCATAATATAAATTTCGCCAACCTTATCCAAGAATTTTGAGCCATACATATTTATACACATAGCAAAATTAGTTAACGGTCCTACTAACAAAAAGTCAACCTTTTTGGGGTACTAGAATGTATAATTCAAAAAGATAACAGAAACGTCTTCACCATCTTGCGCAATTGTTCACAATGCAATTTACCTTGCAAACGAAGTCATACATCGCATTGACGGCATGCTCCGACCGCACTAAACTCAGATCAACCGGCTTCTCATGCTCAAGATCGCCAAATCCGTCCTTTCCCACGAAATACTTGGGGTTCTCCCAGGGTCGTGGCTTTAGCAAATTACTGCACCCTTTATAAACCGGTATCTAAGCATTACCAAATTTGTTTCTATACAAATGCTCAGGTTACAAGGTAACATTGTTGCACTTACATCATTTCTATTGACTGCATCCAGCACCCTGAGCGTGTTCACCACGGCATAGTCGACCGTGGTGTTGCCCTGAACGCATGTAACGCCGATGATTTCAAACTTCTTTTGTGAAAGCATTAGATCTTGACGCCTTTTATATGCCTCCTCAGCTTTGATGAGCATCATCAGACCCCACGCATCGTCGTTGCCGACATCGCAATCATACACTACATATCTTCCCATTTTTGTTGGCACTTTTCAGTGTTTTTATTTTGCTAATTGAAATATTTTCAATTTTGAATTACGAAAGCGTCTGTATTTTGCTGTAATCAGTTTATTACTAAACGTCTGTCCTCAGCTAAGAATTTGTTTAAATCACTAAAAACAAATCTAAATAGTGCTTGCATTTCATGCATATAGAATTATGTACTTCTACCACTATACGCCTTAACTGATCTCTTATCTGTATTCATATAGCGACAGAATTTCGCGCATTTGACTTTGTTGCCTTGCAAGATACTCGTATTGCAATGTCGAGCGCGAGCAATCGCTGCAATGCAAGCGCCTTTTGAATTATCTTTCGTAATGAAAATGCATTCTATATATTTTATGTTTATAAATATAATTGCTGCAATATAATATAATCTGTCATTTCACGAAATTTGCCCTCATATCATTTTGTATGATTAATTCTCTATTAGAAAACTCATCTCAAATTGCACGGGAATTAAGATATCAAGATCGCAGACTCCAGTTTGCTAATGTTAGACAACTTGTTTACTCTAACGCTAGAGAATATCAATGAATATCCAAAAGGGATTACATAAGACTGAGAAAAGTCTGGACTACGATACTTAGCTCCAATGGAGGATTTATAGGAGGAGCAAAAATAGAGCTTCTTAATTTGGAGAAACCGAGCTGATTCTATGCCAAAAAATTGAGTTGTACAAACAAGCCTTTGATTGGCGTTCAATGGGGCGTTGGGATGGCTTGCTTGTGGGAAACGTAGATAGTAAATCGGTAATGATTTATTAACGGTTTTAGTATCACTAGTAATAACCAATTATACTTCATGCAAAGTTCTTTGTTACAGATATTTAAATGAGCTTTTCATTGAGAAACAACTACTGTCCTAGAATTTAAAAATATAAAATTTTACAAAGAAAAAAAATTTAATAATTTTCAAAATTACATATTTTAACCCATAGACGATAGACAAGGTTAACGCTTCATTGAAAAATTTTCAAAAATTTTATTTCAATATTTGATTCTAATCTTCTTTTAAGGATACCAACAACTTAATTTCAATGGTTTATTTTCTATAACTTACTTTTGTGGTTCTAGATCCTTTGCGATTTTGCAAGAATTTCCATTGCATTAAAAATAAGGATTTTATGAGGATAGCAAAAATTAGAGGTATATTTTTTTAAAGGTTTTGAAGTAACGCTGGGAATTACTACGGATTTTTAAATACAATTATATATTTGAACATATTTCTTTTGAAGCTTCATTTTGCAAATGTGCGAATACATATGGGTATTTCTCTTCAACCAACTCAATGAGTACACTCCCAATACAAGTATGCTTGTATGTCAAATTTATATTACGAGGCTCTACCTAACTCCGACTCCATATTCACACCTTCCAACCCCGCGGTCCATGCAATAATATTTTTATATTGTTCACCATCTACTTCCATAATAATTATCGCATTATTCTTTTGCTGTTTTAAGTGATCGATAACCATTTGGCCACGTGTATGAGTGCCAGACAGTTCGACGGTTGCATGATAGAGTCGACTCTGTTTCACCGTTAAATCTGGGAAAAGGTAGGCTGCGACAACGATAGCATCACAAACCAACCAACGTTCGACACCTTTGGGTATAAAAATAGCACGTTCCACATGGTTCAGCAATTCGATGAATGGAGTTTGTGTGGAACCGAGGACATTCAAGCGCCAGTCCTATATGGAAAAATGTTTATACATGTTAATTTAATTTGATAGTAAAAATAATATGTACATACAAGTGTTATATCAAATTCGCCATCGATGCAGGTTTCCCAAGGAAGTATTGTTAGTGGACTATCTGCACAAGCTAAAACAATATGGGCGGCCTCCGGATCCATCATGAAATTGAACTCGGCACTTTTGGTGATGTTGCCTTTACCTTATTATATTAAGGTATTTAATATTTAATATCATATGTTAATATTAATATTTTAATATATAAATTTGTTAAATTATTTATAATTATTATTTATATTAATATGTAATATATTATTTTTACAGTACTTATTCAGCAAAAATCTCATCCTTCTGAGCTCATATAATTTTCTAATGAATTACTAATACCATTTGTATTATTAAATGATATTATTTTAGCAATGTTGATAATTATGATCCAATAGTAATAATTTTATTAACAATTCATAATTATGATCTTAAAATTTGTTATATACCTTACCTACCTCTATAATTTCCGCCCATAACATAAATTTTACCCACTTTATCTAAGAACTCTGAACCATACATATTGATGCACATCGCAAAGTTGGTAAGCGGACCCACCAGCAAAAAGTCAACCATTTTCGGGTGCTGAAGTGAAGCGATATTATTCAAATAAAGTTGCAAATACTTTAATCTAGATCAATACAATACATACTTTGCAAACAAAAGCATATATTGCATTCACCGCATGCTCCGGACGCATCAGATCTAAATTGACCTGCGTTTCATGCTTTACATCACCGAATCCATCCTCTCCATGAAAGTTTTCAGGATTTTTCCAATGCTTTTGTATAATTGGTGTACTGCAACCTTTATATACGGGTAACTGAGAATATTTACTGCTATTTTAGAGTTATTGTATAACCGTTATTCCGAAACATTCTTACTTACATCATTTCTATTGGCTGCATCCAGCACTCTGAGCGTGTTTATCACCACTTGATCGACATTGGTGTTTCCATGCACGCATGTAACGCCGATTATTTCAAACTTGGCTGGGGAATCTGTGAGATCCACACGCCTTTTAAAAGCTTCTTCAGCTCTGATTAGCATCATCAGACCCCATGCATCGTCGTTGCCGACATCGCAATCGAATACGACATATCGACCCATTACGTTGGCGGTTTCTGGTAAAGAGATATATATTTTTCTTTTTTACAAATTAACACCATAAAATCAACTGCTGAGCACATTGTATATGTGAATATATCCCATGTCGATTTACTATATCTAATAATTTGATTACAGAAGCTAAAATATTAAAAAACAAGTATCTTGATAACAAAATACATTCACTCTAAACGCTAATAAATCTTGAAAAATGTTTTATAGTTTCTCTTCTAAAATAAAATTTATGGGTAAATGAGATATCGCATGCCACATATAATCTTATCAGTCAGTAAAAATTTAAGTTGAAGGTTTTGAGCGATGCAAATATACATAATTGTATTTCAATTGCAAGGTTTTGTTAAACTTCTCACTCAGAAGAAATTAAGAAAGTTAAGGGTGTTCTCAATAAATAATCACAAACATTTGAAATAGATCAAACAAGTTCTTTTTCAAATTCGAGTTGTACTTACTGATATTGGTTTTATAAACAATAAAAATATATGGTTTTTTAATGCTTGGAGAAACAATATTTTATAATAACTCACAATAAGAGCCCCGACAACAAAGTCGACCGCAATTTTTCTATTTATACAGTTGTTAGAATTAAGTAAGTGTTATAATGTTAAAATAAATAGACACACAAACAACTCACCACTTTTATACTTTTGTACAATTTACAACGCTTTAGAGTCGAAACTATCCTCTGAAATGCCAAACACGAACTACCGGCATATATTTTGAGGCTGCATAACTTTGGCGCTTGTGTTTATTCTTTATTACAGAGAAGTGGGCGAATAAAAGCAAATCATAATATAAGATATAGTGCCTGTTGATTTGCTCTCCACAAGCGAAATAACAATATCTCATTACACGCTCAAGGGAGAAATGATCGTGGGCTAGAAAATGTGTGTACATTGCTTATGAATACCAATTGTTCATCGTATCTAATTTGTAAACAAATCTACCAGTATATATGTATATGCATTAATCTATTTAACCCTGTTGGAAATTGCTGCGTCACTGTCTAAATTTTTTTTGGTGAACTTTGCGAAATGTGATTTCGGAAAACTTCTTTGCCAAGGTGAATTTTTAAGCAAAGTACTTATTGATCATACAAATAATTTAATAAATGGACTTCAATCAAATTCAATGAAACTTTCAGAACAACATGAAATAAATTAATTTTATTAAAATTTAAATTAATTAAATTTAAAATTAAATTTAATTAAACAGACACCAATCTTCCCCTATTCAGTTTTTAGTTTATAATACGATTAATACTGCTTTTCTACCCAGTAACATATTTGGAGGAAACAAAAGAAGATTTTCAGAGGGCCTAAAAGTTCTTAATTATTTTTTCTTTCGGGATACCTTAAAAGAAAAGTCTTAACCTCAACACAACGTCTCCAGGCGAATTAAAGGAACGCCTTCCAATAGAAATTCAATCCATTTCATGAAACTTTTTTAGGTTTATTTACAAAACTAAAACGACTTTTGGTCCACCCTTTATCTTTTGTTGAACATATATAATACACTATATCAATTTCGCGTATTTAAACCTTGCCACCTATATATATAATATTTTGTAGAAAACTAAGGTCGCAGTTAAGATCTTTTATATATTATCCTTCGACAAATCGAAATGAATCGTGTGCTAAACATGTTACATGCAAATGTTTGTAAGAGACAAGGTGTACGGAACACTGCAAATCGCAGAGGAAGAGAGAGAGGGAGAGAGCGAGAAGTTGGTCATTGTTTCGCCGGCTTTCTGACGAAATTCACAAATACTTGTGTGCAGGTGCGTGAAGACTGTCAATAGGCTGAAGTGGGCGTACACATAGATGCATACATACATACATACGCACCTGCAAATACACTGGGTTACTACTACAAATATAGATAAACAAAATGTGATTGTTAAATTTATAGTACAATAACTAGTTTTCGTTCATATGTGATCACTGCCAGCTGATAAATTGCCTTAAGAGAGTTGAAATGCAAAAATACATAAAAGTACACATTCATATTAATTAATAAATTAATAAAATAAATGCTTAATATAAACTGCAATTTCTCACGGTGCTCACGGTGCACACGGTGCACACGCTGCTTAACTGTTTTGTGTTTTGCTATTGGAATTTAGTACGCTGGAAGAGTGGCTAGTGAGCAGCTGGCAATAATCGGTCAGCAGATGCGCAAATTTATTTACATATATCTTCACAAAGGAATTGTGAGCTCGCTATGAATAATGCGTGAATAAAAGACCTTCCACTGTATTGAAAGTATGAAAAGAAGCAATTTGTGTTGCAACGCACATGCTTATGAGATAATAAAAGCGTATAATATTAAAGGCGAGTTGTGTGCGATAAGCTGCTAGAAGTTTATTTCTTCAAAACGCATGAAACTATAATAAGTTTTGGATAGTTAATTGTTATATTGGCTGTGATAAATTCATAAAACCTTGTCGCTGATGTCGGCACAAAATCGTTTCGTCATTTTGGATTGTGATGGCGGCAGCGATGATGCCTGGGCCTTGCTGCTGCTGCTCAAGGCTGCCGCTGAGCACCACGTCACGCTGTTGGCAGTGACTGTATGTGGCTGTGGAAATACCGATCTGCGTAATGCAGCGAGCAACATGTATCGCATATTGAAGGCTTGCAACCGGACTGAGGTAACATTTGGCGCCAATTTGCAGGGGAGTGGAAGTTGACTGCCAGCGAGTGACATTTGTTATGAAATTTAAAATTCAAAGTGTTTTGGAGCGAAAATTGCTTTTTTCATGCAACATTGTAAATAAATTGTGTGTGCTCATATATTTTTGACTAATTTTCAAAACTCAACTCCCCTTTCGTAGATACCCATTTATTACGGCGCTTCCGAGTCGCTTATCCCACCTATCGTACCGGTCGATGATGACAAATATTTTCATGGCCGCGACGGATTTGGCGACATATTACCCCTAGATATAGACTACAAATTGGACGAGGTGGTGCAAAAGGAACATGCTGTGGTGGCTATAAATAGATTTTGCACTGAGGTACATCAATATCGTATGCAATATAATTTGTTAAGAATATTATAATATTTAAAAAACCGTGACATTTTCGTTTAATTTATATAATTATTTAGCATTCGAAAAAAGTAACCATAATAGGTGTGGGTCCATTAACGAATATTGCGCTGTGTTACTCCATGTTCGGTGATGTGTTCTCAAATGCAGTTAAGGACATTTATCTAATGGGTGGTAATCATCAAGGTGAATACACATACATATGTATTTAATTATCTATACATATATATAGACATACATATATATTCATACATACATATGTATGTACATATATAAAAATGAATGATTGCCCGTTTGTATGTGCATTAGTCACAACTTGCTTAACGGTTTTATATATTTTGTTTGGTTTCCTTTTGTGATCTAAGTGCAGATCAGATTACCAGAAGTCTCAAAAATCAAAAGAAAAAAAACATTTCATTAATTAAATAACACAAATTCACTGAAAATGTTTAATTTTATAGGGTTCGTTAAAATAAAAAAAAAAAAGATTTAAATAAAATATTGCCTTCATATTTAACAATAGAGTGGCCACTTATATAAAAGCGCAAAAGTTTACGTAAAAATATTACGTAAACAAGTATATTAACATTAATATATTACATATATTAAATATTCTTACTTACGAAAATACAACGAAAACACCATTTCTTACCAACAGGTGTTGGCAATTGCACTCGCTGTGCCGAATTCAATTTCTATTCAGATCCCGAAGCAGCTCATGCCGTGCTCGCTAAAACCAAATGTCCTATTACCATTCTACCCTGGGAGCCCTGTTTGGAAGATCGATTTTTTATATGCATTGTAAGTAAGCATTGGCATTTATTTATTTATTTATTTTTGCCAAAATTAAGATTATGAAATTTTGCTGTAATATCGCCTGTAATATGCTGTCATATATGGTAGAATTGGCGCTTGGACGAGCTCGGCGCAATGGCTGCTAACACTTGCTCTGCTATTGACATTTTGAACAAAGTAGAGCACGCCCAATGGCTACCGTCCAATTTCAAAAGTTGGATACCGTGTGATGCTCTGATTGTGGCTGCATTTCTCTTTGAGAGCATTCTCGTGAAGAAGAAAAGCAATTGGCATGCCGCTGTGGATTTAACAGGACACACGCGTGGTCAAATGATTTTAGATCACTTACAAGAGGTGGACAAGTTTCCCAAAAATGCACACATTATTGAATTGTTGGATGCAGACGTGTTCAAAAAAATTGCACAATGGGCGGTGGGGTTGTACGATGAATTTCTAGTCGAGCATACCAATGGCAATGCCGAGCAGTAAGAGTTCTGTATCGTATGTATATATTGTATATTGTATATGTATGTATATATTGTATATTGTAATTGTATGTATATACGTATGTATATCTACAGGCATAAGCAAACGAATGCATCTCTTTAATAAATATATATTAATATGATAATTCTCGTCATTATATTTTTACATTTAATTTATTCAATGCTTTGTAGTTGTTTAATGTTTGTTGTTGTTGTTTTGTTGTTTGTTGTTGAAAGGATGGTTTCTTTGGTGGAGTTGTATTTGAATGGTCCTTTCAAAAGACCGTTGGCCTCAAGTAACCATAACGGACTCAGACCAAATCTTTATTCCCCAAATTAAATAAGAAATTTTTTATTTTGCTTCAACTTTTAAAATCTGAAAATAGAATTTAAAGACATAACTCATGATTGCCCTTCATTCTTTTTACATATGTATTTCGCTTACGGTTTTATATTTCGAATTTTTTATAACTGTTTATATTGATTTTTTCTCAACCAATCATTTAGATGCTGGCAATGACTGTTTTCATACCATACAGTCCCCTGAGTTTTGTCAAAAATCCATCTGACTTTTTCAAAACACACAAAATGATGGAGAAGTGAACAAATCAAACTTGATGAATGTCACATTGAAAAGAAATTAAACAAAAACAGTACACGAATATAAAGCAAAAACCACCAAAGCACAACGAATGCGAATGCGCGTACATAAAGCACACCCCGAACATAGATTAACCCACCACCAACTCTGCCCCCTGCACCCATTTCCACAGGTTACAATTACCAACAAAAAAGATGAAATAACTAAACAGCGAAATAGCGAAATAGCGAAATAGCAACGCCAACAACAATGGAAACTGTAGCTACTCGTAAGCGAGCGAGCTGATATTCGTAATTGTGGCGTTGAGCACATCAATCACACTGTGCATTCAGGCGGTTGAAATTGTTTACAAAAATGTTTTGCCGGCAATAGATGGCATGTTGGACTGATTCAAATTCATTTAGTTTTGAAGTTATCGGCTTATGCAAATGTGATTTTTTTTTGTTCACAATGGCATTGTTGTTGTTTAATTAAAATTCTTTTTTATTAATTAAAAATAATAAAATATACCACCTTGGCTGCCTGCAACGAAAATTTCCATTCGAAATTCTTTCAGATTGGTCTTCATAACTTGATATGTATTTCTGAATATATCCACTAAAAATTTTGTCAGATAAGAGAAAATAGTATATTTTACAAAAGTGTTTTGTTATATTAAGTTTTTCTATCCACTTCACATTTTGTTTCACTGTGCAACAAGTATATCACAAATACGAAACTACGTTCAACATCATCATCACCATTGTCAACAACAACAACAACAACAACACAACGCGAACGCAAACGCAAACGCAACCATCCAACAGCCAGCTACATACATTCACACTCGTAGCTGGGTAAACCATCAGTGGCAGTGGCGGCCCAGCTCCGTAGCAGAGGCAGCAGAGGCAGCAGTTCGGCAGTTAGCTAGCCTGACAGCAGTAGTCAGAACGAATCGAGAGGAGCAAGCGTTTGGACGTAGTCGGTATTGGCAATCGACAATCGACAATCGGCATCGACATCGGCAAACGGTCGTCTGCGTCGCTGCGTCGCGTATGCCATTTGTGCTGCTGCTCTTTCAAATAGTCGCGGGCCTAACACTCATTCTATTTGTTATTCATTATATTTATTATATAATTAATGCAATTGCCGGCGATTTGCAATTACAACAACAGCTACAGCAACAGCAGCAACAAATATTGCAGTTGCAACAAAACGTGTATTTACAACAATTACAACAACCAATTGTAAAAAATTATCAACAGCAACGCATCCCAGTAGCGTCGTCTGCAACATATAGAAAATCACATTGTTTTACCGCAACAACAACAACAACTGGCGAAAAAATGCAAACAAGCGACGATGCAAAGTTTATAAAAAAGTGAGTGAATGCAGATGAGGAAAACGAAAACAAAAACAAAAACGAAAACAATAAAAAATAAAAAAATAAAAAATAAATACAAAATGAATAATGAATAATGAATAATGAAAAATAATCGTAACAGAAATTAGTAAGGAAAAATGTATTTACATAAAAGGTGTTGTTGTGTTGTTGCAAAGAAAACAACCAAACAGAGTGAAATATCCAATCCAATTGTAAGCGTCAAACAAAAGCCCGTTTCGGGGGGCAACTGCTAAGCACGCCCCAAATGCAAATGCTAACGGTTGTCCACAACTGAAAAGCTAAAAGGTTTATTATTTTAATTGAGCTCTAATGTGAAAAAAGCAAAAGTATTAAGAAACTAATTGTAAAAAAATATTAAATAAAATTTCGAAAAAAGCTGGAGAAGAACACCTTTTCCCCAGTGCCTGATTGCGGCTGAAAAGTGTGTGTCAGCATTATCGATTTTTCATTTCCACCGCGTTTTCCGACTGCGCACCGACCGTCACGCGAAAATCTTGTACACATAGATACTTACAAATATGTATGTATGTAGCACGACGATGAGTTATGCTGTGTCGCCCGCACAGGCGTCTCTTTGGCCCACCAACGTGCTGACGTAGTTTTCCCATACTCACTGCCTTTAAATGTGGTTGAAACTCGATGGTTGCCTCAAATAAGGGATTTTAGCTCCCTCTCAGCCATTTGAAATGGAATCAATTCTGTTTGCAGTTAAGAAAGGGCAATTTATAAAGTTTTCTTAAAAAAAAAGTTCTTAAAAATATAAAAGAATATATAGGATAATATGAGGAATAACTGAAAAAATATTTCTAACCTCTAGAAAATCACATCATGCGCATTATATATAATGGAATGTTATGTATAAATCAACAAAAATGCGAAACTCATTTTTTATAAAAAATATCATTTGGAAACCTTTTGGCACTAAAATATATAATATATTTAAATATATAGGTATATATATAAAATAGCAAAAGTATTTGTTCCAAGCTGCAGAAAATTAGCTCATAAATCACTCATACATGTATACACATTTTAAATGTACGTATATAGGGGTGTGCATACATCTTATTAATTGTATATATTAGGGTCATCCTTTTGGTTTGATTATAATATCGGAGATCAAACGGCACTTTTCTGTAAAAACAATCAAAATATTTCTTATTATTGCTTAAAAGGTTTTATTTCTTACTAATTTAATGTAGGTATGTCGACACGGCCGGCTGTTCTTTTCGGTCGTAGATCTTATGGGCTCTTCCAATGGGACGACTGAGCTTCGCATTCAAAATCGTAATCATATACCCATGATTATTTATTATTTGTTCTGCGACTGTTTATCTGATCGAAATTAAGTACTTTCGGAAGAATCTCCGCTTACAAACATCTCAGACCCAAAACTTCGGGAAAATTTCATACCAACTAAAACTGTTATTATCCAAGAAATTTTAAGCCCTTACCTTACTTTTCAAACATATCTCTTAAGTGCTTAGCCACCTGAATTTTGAATCCCTCAAACATGAGCTCTGATAAAAAAAAAGAATACAATTGTACATGGTTCTGGACTGTATTTTACGCATTACGCATTACGCATTACGCTTTTTCTAAATTATGGCAAAAGCAGACATTTACAAAACAAATGCATGTTGATTGGAAAATTAGTACACCCTTAATGTTTCCGTATACATGTATGTATGTATAAGCGATATTTCTGATTTAAATTTAAAATTTCATATTTTGGAAAACGGAGATAACATTTTGCAAATTTGCAAAATACCTACGCACATACACACTTCCCCAATATGTATTTATTTGTGCAAATTTCGCTGTTCCAAAACATCAAGCATTTTATTTTAAACTAATGAATTTAAAGAAAAAACTACCGCTGAAGAATTAGAATCTACATTTTTAATGTAAATTATTTAAAAACTAAATACATTTATGTAAGGAATATATATTATATACGTATATATATATATATATATAAGGAATCAAATATTTAGTGTTAGAACATATATGCGTACTTATTTACCTGAGTGTATATAAATGTGCGTGTATATATAATAAAAACTGACCATGGGAACCATGTGAACCGGCTTCTGAATCAATGAAAGTGATAAAGAATAAATAAGAATAAATGAATAAATCGAATATAATATATATAAACTACATATATAAAAGTAGCTGTGATTTTGGAAAAATAAACAAAAAAATAGGAAATAAAATTATGCGTGCGGACATTTAGAAATTAAAGTGTTTAACTCTGACCCAATATATATTTAAACAACAATATCAACAACTGCCCACAATTTAATTGTCTATAATATGCATACTATATTTTACTCACTTGATAAAACGCTAATAATTATTTATGATTCGCGATTTATTCGCGAATTTTATTCCGTGATCAATTTGATTATTTGATTTTATGATTTGCGTCAAATATAATTTTTTCCATTGTTTAATGAAGATAATAATCTAATTATTTTTTGAAAGTACAAGAACAATAAATATTATTAATCGTTTATTATCGCGCAGACGATGGAAAGGCGGCACAATTGAACCACATCCAACGGATAAGGCATTAATTGTCAACTATCAGCTAGAAGCGACGGTCTTCGGCGAGCAATCCAGCAATCCAATGATTGAGGAAAAGAAGGTGAGTCCACAATTTAAGTACTTTAAAAAAACACACACACACGCATATCCCAAATATAAGCGATAAGTTAAAAATTAAAAGAAACTTCCATAAACTTTTTAATGGAAACGCAAATCATAATAATAAATGATAAAGGTTTTAGTCGGCCAATATTGAAAGAATTGCCAATAAACACTTATTATTGTTTTCTGATATGAAACTTATTTTGGTTTTTTTTTTCCACATTCCTGCTGCAAGTTCAGCACTCATTTTACGGGTCATTATTACAGTTATAACAGAGAGTGTACTCAGAGAGTGCATAAAATATTTAACCGCGCTCAACGTGTTCAAAGTGTTGTCGACTTACCGAATAACAAATTTGTTTGCGAATTGCGTAATAAAAATATTTGGTTGGTCGGTCGGCTGGTCGGTTGCTTTGGCATTTGCAGAGGTCGTCGGCGAAATATTTCGTCCTGGTATCAGTACACGACGCTCTACATACTGCCAATTCTTCTTTACTCAGTTTTTGCAAGTGGGATCTAAAATATTTTTATGTATTCACGACCCACACTACCCTAAGTAATTACGGTTTGTGGTGATCGCATGGTCTGTAAGGGCTGAGCAGGCCTACCCGTCCGTGTTTTCTTGCTTTCTTCAGCTGTATGTGTATATGTATGACCGGAGACACAAATTTTTACAACAGTTGCAAAAAAATCTTTTGAACACCTCTTTGCATATCCTTACACAATGAGTCAAGATATTCTCGAAGCGTCTTAATTACCTTTGACTGTGTACGAAAACGTCAACGCCGGTTAAACTGGAAACTCAATAGGTACTTTCTGTTATACCAATACTCTGAGTCTTAGAAACAGAATTGTAGTCATGTAGTGTTAAGCTACCGCTATATTAAGATTGCCAGAGAAGATAGCCGATTAATTTTTGCTCATCGATGAATAAATTAATTCGACCGCCTTTACTATCGATGGAAGAGCCTCCGAGCCATTCTTCTCTGCTGAAGAGGGAATAGTTCGTTTTCTTTATGCCATTTTCTGTTATCTTATTCATCTTAGAAGTAAACATTTCAATTTCAGTACTTTGTGGCATTGAAGTAAGTACTTCTAAAAATCTAAAGAAAGTTTTCCTGCATAAAAATCAAACGATGACCACAAATTTGATGGAATTGAAATGCAAATGCGACTAATTCTGCAAATTTGTTTAAATCAACACTAACTTTTTTCCTTCCGTATTCCAGTTACTTGAATTAATAAGAAAACAGTTATGAAGAAAGATCAAACTTGGCTGGTGTTGGAAGTCATGTCGGACGAAAAGATGGCTTAAACCCAAAGTTCTCATGAAGAACGCTTCTAAATAGAGTTGATTTTAAATGGTTTTGTTGTTGTTGCAAACTTTCATATCAATGCATATCAATCATGTTTTTTAATTCATTTAATCCTGTTACGAAAGAAAAACCGACGTTGAAGGACCGAATGCATACATAACAATTTCAGTTTTTGATTAAATCACCATTTACATATATCACCTCATAAATATATCAAATAAAAACTTTCCCGTTAAATGAATCCCAACTGTTTTGACTCAACATCACAACCGTACAAAGAACATTAGTTTAGTTTAGCGGCAAGTAACTACAATTGAATGCACTTAAAATACTTAGCGATCAGCAAACCTTCATTTTGAGAATATAAAAACACATTGGAACTATACATGTAAATATGTGTGCATATACTACTTATAAGCTCACTTTCTTAAGTACTTGAATGAGTCGAAATTTGTGTGATAAGTATGAGTGTTTGTAACTAAATAAGTTTATTTTGGAAAAATTGCAGAAAAGAAATTATCTTGTGTATTTCAAATTTCCGAGAACGTACACAAGTATATACATATGTACATGCTTTCAGAAAAATGTTTATACGTATAAATCATTAAACATGGAGCCAAACATACTCTACGCTATCGATTTTTCGCTTATTCAATCCTTTCACTGGTTTTCCCTCCACTCACCACAGCAACGGTATAACTTTGTCGCCGCGTAGCTCGGGAAGGACTGCTTTATATTGCACTTTAACCCACCCACATTTTGGATTTGCTTCTAATAATGCACACACATCTAAACTTTCCAGTAGGGTTCGTGCTGGTGGCGCTACTGCTGGTGGTGGTGGTGGTGGTAGTTATGATAGCAATATGATGGCAGTGCGCCAACTAACTGAAACAATTACCATAAATGTATATTTGTAAAAATAAACGTGTGTGTGTGCGTGTGTATTTGTACAACAACAATGAAGGCAGTAATAACAATCTTTATGTTTCAGCGTGCCTTAAGCTAGAACTTTGACGCTTTAGTTTATTACTACATATGTATGACCTCTGGATCGCCACACAGTGGGTTATAAACACACCCGCAATTTATTTGTGTCCTACCAATATTAAGACAAGTCATGTCTGACGATTTACAACACTATCGTCCCAACATTGACTACGTCTCTCGGAAGTATTAATAAATCAAAACTTTTGCTGTGCATTTGCTCTCCAGGTCCATCGATGTTTAACGCTTATTTTCTAATCTAATAAAAGATGAAAGCCTTTCGCCTTAATTATCACTGATTCACTGATAAATTCCACTACTTTAAGGACCACACAATTTATATAAGAAGATTATTTATTTTTCAAGTAGCATGTCTTTTGAATCTGGCTAAAATATGTTCACCACCAAGCAAGTGCTTCAATAGTCTGGTGCAATAATGGTGCAAGATACTTGGCAAATGACTTTGAAAGTCTATTTGGTAGGTTTGGCGTTAAATCCGATGAGGAATTCGGCATTCGACATTTGTGATAATTCTCATATGAGTGACCATTCCGAAGGTCTTCAATCCCTTTCTTCTTGAAGTCATTACTAATCAGTACACCATGTATGAAACATGAATCACCTCCAAAACAAACCGTTATTTAGATTACAATTGAAGTCAATAATTACAACTCATTCGGCAGACTTGTGTTAGTAGTATTTAAACAATTTATAATCATTCTTGGCCAAAATTTCATGTATGCGATTATTTATGGTACGAGTACGTTGCTCATTAGAAGTTTTGTTCAAACAACTTCTAAAGGTATACTAGAACTGCCTAATACAAGGTTCTGCCAGCAATGACGCACTGTCCAACCTTACCACTCCACCACCATAGTTACCATAGTGGGAAAGGCACTTGAATTGGTCTTGGCTTATGTTATGGCTATACAAAGTTAGTACTTTTTTGCGTTTCTGAAATAAATACTATAAATCAGGCTAAGTGGAAAAGTGCAAAGTTCTGCTAGCCACTGTTCTAAACACACACACACACACACATACACACACATACACGTATATACATGTACATATTGATGTGCGTCGAAGCACTTATAAATACTTTTAGGCCTACTTAAAGACACACCTACTATTTATATACATATGTATAAATATATACTTTGCAACGGCATCTATATATATATGAATGTGTATGTAAGTATGTGTGTTGTGTGTGCAGCTAGTCGCAGATATTTAACCATTCAACCATTCAAACTTGGTTACATATCATAGTTGGCAACTTCAGTTGTTGTGGATTGTCGTTTCGTCATCATGGCAACACGCTTCGGCTAAAATAGCAAAAGAGCAGCCAGCTATAATGGATGTCTTGCTGCTGACTTTGATGGTGGGTTTAAACTTAACTAAAAATCAAAACGAAACAAAACCAACACATAAATAAATAAATAAATAAATAAATGAAATCAAACAAAAGTGAAAAATTAAACAAAAAAGCTGATTGCTGATTTGTTACCGCAATTGGATGAAACATTCGCAACCACTTCATTATTTCAGTTTCAATTGTTGATCACAACACACGGCACATGCGCATGCATATGTTCATAAGTGTACACCACCAGCAAGCATATGCACATATGGCACACAATGCTCGCACTTAAAATTTTGCAAACTACGCAACTTGGTGGCCAGTCGGCTAATGAACGCATAAAGATCGTCTTATTCGTTATTGCAATTATAATATTATACTTTGTATACATTTTTCAATAATTTGTTTAAATACAAGTACAGTTAGCTTCTGCCACATTACTCAACTCGAAAAATTCAATTTCGCACCACTGTGCACACTCAACCACAGCTGCGATATACACCAAGCAATCGGACATATGCGGTGCGGTGCGGTGCGGTGCGATCGGGGTTGTGTGCCTGCCATGGACTCATTTCCACTTCAATTAAATTATTAATTTTTCACATTTATTTAATTCTTACATTATTCGCACACTTGAATAATTCAAAAAATTAAGAAAGAATTGCTGGTGTATTGGTGTTGCTTCGAGTGTAAACTTCACTTATTTCGCTGATTATGTGAGTCACGTTTTGCGCTTCGCTATAAATTGTCGCGTCATAAAAGCCATAACTCATGCGACGTCATCGCCACCGTCATCCCCAGTTTCCAAAAGGCTGTTGTTATCCGCACTAATGTTCCAATGTTATCGCTATTGTGATATCTTTGTTTGCATTTCATAACAATCAAAATAATCACAAGAAAACGAAAATAAAAGCAATATTTAAATAACAATTGACACATTAATTTCTTTCTCAAAATTATGGCGACATTGGCGCGTATTCAAATTGATATTCAAAGTTCAACAACTTCATCTAAGCCCTCATATGTGTTAAAAAATAGTATAATAAATAGTGCACTTCCTGTCGACTCACAAACAGACTCAAACCATTACCAGTCGTATCTTTTTTACAGTTATTTGTTTTGTTTTTTGGCAATTTTTTTGTATTCCAATTCCAGTTGCTCATTCAAACTTGTCATTTGATGTCTTTATTTGGCTAAATCGCAAACACATTGATATTAATTATTTTGGTTGTTTTATTAATTGTTCATATGTATGAGTATTGTTTTAAGCATTATGGACTATTTTAGGCACAAGACAGTTCCCACAGTCATGTCGACTTATAATTATTTTTTTAAATTCATAAATATAAGAGTGCATCTGTTTTCCAAATGCGATTTGAACCCATTTTAATTATTGGAAATGAATCATGAATCATCCCTGAAGAATTCTACAAAAAATATTAAGACTTCGTAAGAAGCTTTCATCTCATATACATGTATATTTTGACGAAAATAGTTAAACAGACGGTTAACAGATGTAAAACTCTGCCAAATTTAATGGTTATAGAATTTTTAAGCTTTTAAGTTTTTTTTAAGTTTTTAAGTTTAAGCTCTGTTTAAAAATTTTGACTGCGCAGTTATGAAATTAGTGCACATAAGGTACTCATAGGCCTGTACATATTTAAAATTAGAGAATTTTTCAGGAAAACTATGATTTTTAATTCCACTCAATTTCGCTTTTCCCTTATGACCTCATTCACACTTCCGCGATACGGAAGCACAACGCACAACATTTTCTAACATCGTGCTTTTGTTGTCCGCAGGCAGACATTTTTCATTGTAGACCGCACCCTGTAATGGAATAAATTTAATTACACCATAGTACCCTTTGAAGTCCACCATGGTGAACGATGAACGCGCATTCCATAGTCTGGGTACAAGTGCACTTCAACTCCCACTATTCAATCCATATCGACTCTTATTACAAACACTTTCAGTTCGGTCAACGCAATTATATATTTTTTTATACAAACGTACATACAGACCCATCTGTAAGTGGCAATTTTTATTCATTTGCGTGTCAATGAGAAATTCAGTAAAATATTTACATGTTCGTGGAAATGAAAGAGGTCATCTGAAAACGGACCTTGCTTACAAAGTTTATGGGTTGCCTATAAGAAAGCAGGACATGCCATTTTAAGCTGTGTGCTAGCGCTGGAAAAACTCTCTCACGCTAATCGATATTAAAATGGTGATATTCAAATGTCTTTTGTGCGTTTTCAACATTTTTATTATATTTATTGCTGCTTCATAACAATTGTTTAATAACACCGCGTTTAGCGGTTAAGTGCGAATTTTAAGCTGCGACCTTTCGAAAGTGAAGTTTCGTGTGTTTGCATTATTCTTCTACAGAGCCTCAATGCCGTTGGTTAGATGTATGGTATAATGGCAGCATGAAACGTCAACATACTCTACACTTTTATTTATCTAGCATAAATCATATTTACAATTAAACAATTGAAATATTAAATCGAGCTTCGGTAAGAAACACGAAAATATGGGCGGGAGTGCATATTTGTTTTTCACATTTGATAGACATTTATTTATGCATAAATATTTACTCTAAAATATTTGTGGAGTTTATTGATTTTAGAGTACTCATACAAAAAATTTATATATTTGTGAATTATATAGAAAAGCATTCAAATGAAACAAGCTCTTGTGTTAGGAACGGTAAAACCTGACAATTAATTGTCGCCCGAAATTGCGTACTTCTTTCAGGATCCCTCAACGAAACCGGAGATAGAATTATATTATTAGGCTGCTTTCAAAAATCTAAGGGAAAAAGGGGCTCATACATTATTGTAGCGCATATTTAGTTATAATATTATTTACTTAGAAATAAGGGCTTCCAGCCATGTTCCAAAAAGCTTCCTATACGCATAAAATCTACCAATCGTTTGAACCATCTTATATAAATGACCGATGTGTTAAACAAATTAGCTTTGGTGAAACTGAAGGTCCGCAGATCTTTGTGACTGATGAAAAGCACGTTGTTGCCAACAACGTATTTCTGTAGAAATTTTCAAGATTATGTTGAGAAATAAAAGAGTTATTAAATAGTTTCTAAAAAAACGCTAAAGTCAGAGGATAAATACACTTCCTCAACTTATTTGAAATTGGAAAGCAATCATTATGGAAATTAATGGAAAAAAAATTAGTCACTTAAAAATTAATTACCCACGAGTTATATATCTATATGTATTAACCATATATATATCATACATACTATTTTGTAGGGTACATTAATGTATAATACCTACTAGCAATGCGAAACATTCGCTTAGTTCATTATGGTCGTAGTAAGTATTAGACGAATTGCTTAGCGATAAGTGCTAAACAAATATTGAGACTCGGCATAAATTAACACATTGTAATAAAAGTCAATAACTGTACACATGAATGAATGTATTTACTCGTATTTACATATGAATATACACATATGCATATATATAAACGTATACAGTTATAGGAAACATAAGCAGCTTTGTATTTTGTGGAGGTCTTTGCAGACCACACCCCTAGCTGCAGTAACAAATTAACGCTTTTAACAAAAATTTCAACGAACAAAAATAGACTGAAAACGGCTTGGTGTATTCCTGCCTTTTGTTTCCCATTCAATAGTACAAAATTTTGCAGTGCAAAATACATATATATGTATTTAGTATTAATGAATGTTTATTTACGTCATGTGGGCATGTAGCCATGAATGCACATATGTTTGGAGGTATGAATGAAAAGCGAATTTTCAAATAATGGTGTTAATTAATTAACAAATAATGGAAAAGACTCGACAACACGACAGCTTTACGTTACTGACAAATTACTACCAGACGCCTCGCATAATAATTTCTACTAAATACATACATTTCGAAACACCCTGTAGACACATACAAATTTTTTACCGAAATCGGCAGAAATTTCGCGCTTAGCAGATGTTAATCGTATCATTATATTATATATTATATCATTACATATTATAAATCACTAGTAATTTCTGATTTGAAATAAAATTTTATTACCAAAAATAAATTTTGCAAAATATAATCGACATTTTTTATTTGAGTACACGTTCTTTTGTAAGCGAGCGACAAAAGACTGCTTACCAAAACTGCACAAAAAATATATGCATTAAATGGCAATAAATTAATAAGCATTTATAAATATACACTTGTTCCTTAATACACACCTATGCGTGACTCCATGTCCAATTATGGCATTTCGAGGAAATCCACAAAATATTCCATTTTTCTTATTCTCTTTTACAACTTTTACTTTTGATATTGAACCGTATTTAAATTAGCTGCTGACGCTTTGTGTAATATGTTTCCTTGCTTCATCTGCCGGTGTCTGTATGGTAGCGTATATACCCTGCAGGAAAACAACTAGCTATAGAAGACGATGTCTCTCTCAAGATGTCAATTGTCAGATTTTGGTCACCAATATACTTATATTAAAACAATATTCACAACATTTTTTTAGTACTTTATGGGTGACTTCTTCAAATCCTGGACTGATTTACTCTTTAAATTAATTCGAAGCACATTTCGTTAATATAAAAATGTTGTTACTCGAAGTCAAAAACGGCCCCAGAATGTCAGCCCTAGGTCCGTAACTATTCGAAATGCGATTGCTGATCTCATTGCTAAGCGCAAAAAATCATAAACTCTCGTGTAGAACTACACGGTATCAATTGAAAGTAAATTTCGTCATTCTCAAACTCCAAAGTAATCATCACGAGTAATTTTTGTTGTGTCCGTCGATACTATTCTTAGTAGTAGTGGTAGTAGTAATAGTGCTTTGTTTGCTGCAATTTCATTCACTTGGCGTCGAGTCATCAGTACTTAAAGCAATTTGTCTGTCAAACCAAATTCGAATACATCCTGTTTGGGAATTAATTCAACAAAAAAATCAACAACACGCGAATGTAAATAATTATCGTATTCAAATCCATCAAAAAAGCTATGGTGCTAGACAAAAAAACAAGTAATTCTACAATAATGATTAGATGTAATTCGGTGGATTGTGAAAAAAATTAAATAAAAATATAAAACAAAAACCAGAAAATTAAAGTGGCAATTAATATAATTATGTTACGTTTTGGGTACCTCGTTTTGACACCTGAAAATCTCGTCAATTTAATGCTAATTTCTTACTATCAAAATGCAAAACGAAGCACATGGTTCAGATTTCTCAACATCAATGCTACATATCTTTCTTCTCTTTTCTTTTAGAAAAGAATCAGTTTATTTTATATAATGTGCAATGAGACTTTAATCATTTGTTCTAAGAATTTCAATAGATTTGCTAATTCTATAAGCAATCGCAGCTTTTGCGCTTTATTTGTGGAAAAAAACAACTAGGAAACAGCCAATAAATCAATCCGATAATCATTATTGAAAACTCGTTCCATATTTGATTTTTAGCTGAGTAATCACAAATTGACTTAAAAAGGCATTATGGCTCGTGTCTGTATTTTTGTGTTTTGGTGTTTGGGTGTTTGGTTGTCTGGCCGAAAGGTCGTGTTGCCTTCAATAATCATAAAGTATACACACACGCGCGCTCATATATGTTTATAAAAGTATATTATTTTTTTTTTAAACACTGTTATCTTCACATTATTGCTACACACACACACATACATATGTATATAACGTTGTGTGAAGTGAGCATGCTGTCGGTCACTCGTGGAGTTTTGTTTATATTTTGATTCGCCGTGACGATGTTTACTGCCTGTTGTTTTTATTATTGGCATGATCTGGAATAGATATTTAATATTTACATGTTTGCTCGTTTTGATCGTTTTGCTAGATCTCGTGCGCTACTGCGCATGCGTCTGCGTTTTCGCTCTCCGTTGCGGTTTGTCGTTAGTGTTGTTGTTGTCGTTGCCGCTTCTATTGTTCATGTCACGGTGGTAATCATATATTTGTTGCTTATATAATTAAAAGTGCGCGCTCATGTGAATTTTGTTATTATGGCAAATTTATTTTTAATTATTTTCCACCTTTTCAACAGCGAATCCATTATTTTCCACTCATTGCTCTTCCCGTTGTCATTTGTGCTTAGTATTTAGTACCTGTATTAAAGGTGTTATACCGCAGCTTTGGGAACTATTAAGCAAATTAGCGTGAAAAAGTCAGATTTTAAAGACTAACAATTACAAATTATGCATTAATTGTTAAGTTCATATGCGCAATTGGACAGGTGTAAATAGCTTATGAATTGATAATTATTTATTCAAGTAAAAATTTATTTGTTTTAAGAATCGTCTCCTGAATTTTGTAATTATGCTAGGTTCGATCAGGTTAAGTTAGGTTAGGTTGTCATGATTACATCAGTGCTTTAGAATATATGCAATGATTTCTTAAATACCCTCTCTTTTATAGTAATATTGTAATGCATATAAATTATATAAAGTTGTGGTTGCAACACTTCTCGAAAATATCTTCGCCGGAAATATTTTTGAACATGTTTGGTTTGGTACCCATATTGTTACACGTTGTTTATTTCAACGAATTAAATGAAAAGACTCTTTAATTTGATATGCATAGTGCATATGTATAGCAATAATTGCGTTGTTACACTTATAAATTTTATTGAATGAAAATTCTTAAATAAGTGGCCACCCTCAGCAAAAGCTCTTCAGTTTGTAGTTTAGTTTACTTGATCAATTTTTTGACTCAACATTTGGCTTTTTCTTTTTTTTTTTTTACTTTTTTTGATTGAGGTAACAACTATATTTTCTTAAAGCAAAAACAGATTTTACAAATTTCAACGATTTAATTCGATAAATTTTATTAAAAGGAATAAATTAAAATTATTTAAATTTATAGATAGTGTCTTTTACTTCAAATCCGAAAATCTATTGTAGACTTTACAACTTTTGCAACAATAATCGACATCGTAAACTCCCTCGGTTGCCACTTGATAATAGTCATATCACATATCAAGTGTTATCACATATGAGTAACTGCAAATTCGTTCGAAATTGAGAATCGTCTGCCCACCAGGTGCTTAACTGCTCAACATTACGCGTATGCCTACTAGGTAGGCTCGCTACTTTCCAACAACAAAGAAATACAACAGCAAGAACAACAGTTATAAGTAGATATAAGCATGTCCACCTATGTATATGTATATATGCATGAGTTTGTTTATTTGTTTGCATATTTAACGTAAATTATATTTGTAGACTTGAACAGCCCTCAGAATTAAGCGCTCAACGCTGCTCACAATCAGTAACGAATTGGCCACCGCCTAAGCTGTTTGACAATTGTGTCGTCTACTTACTTGAGGCTTATTTTTTAATGTACACATACACACACGCACACACACACATATATATATATATATATATATATATACGTACATGCGTGTTGCGGGTTTAACGCACAGTTAATTGAAGCATACTTCAGTGTCACACCAATTGTGTTTCAAGTATAAGGCAGAAATGTCCTACCGCTGCCAACTGCTGTGAACTTACAAGACGAGATTTGACTTTGATCTTTGCGCTGAATGTTTGTCAATGTATAAATTATGTTTTGAAACGAGTTTCAACGTCGTCGCGTTTCGTTGCCTTTTCGACCGCTTTTTTCCAATTCGAAAAAAAAAGATTATAAATATTGGAATTTAGTTTTTGTGGTTGCTGATATTTCTTGTTTATGTTTTGCTTGTGTCTTATGTGTTTTGAAAAGTTTCATGTGCATTAGCGCCACCCTAACAGTGGAAAATTTAACAATCGAATCGAAAATTTTATTAAAGGGTGTGATGTCATAAACATAAATGTGGTGATACATTGGACACTCATAATCGTACTTAATCTTTTCTTTTTAATATTGTATGTTCTTTATTGTTTTTAATAACCGAAGTGGTGCTACGGTTGTATTAACTATATATATAAAAAATAATTGAAATAAATAAATGACAATATTGTGTTGTGAAACTTAGTTTTTTTTTAACTTGACATTCGATTTTTGCGCATTGCAATAATATTTTGTAAACCAAAACAACGTGCCAATTACTGATAAGCAGCGTGAATATTGCTGTCTAATATTTTTTCCTCGTCGGATTTGTTTGCTGTATACATATATATAAATATATGATTTTTTTCAAAGTTCAGTAGAGAAGTGTAAAATCCTATAAATTAATTTTAATTATGACTGCAGCAATGATTTCACTGCCGGTGAGTGCGCATTTGTTCACTATAATCACAGTATTTTAAGAATACAGGGTATATGGGTAGGTTGTGCCGAATTTATTCTTTGTGAAATCTACAACGTGAATTTTTTTTAGTAAAGTTTCAAATGGTAAGTAAAAAAAAAAGAATGGAGGGATGTATTTTTGAAAATAGGCAATCAATCAGGTAGATAGACAAATAATTATATTTTCCTATATTTACTTTTATAAAGTATTTACATATATTATTATTAAGCTGTGAGAATATTTCAAAACAAACTGTGGGTACTACGACTTCGAAGGACCTCGTTTCAACCACTGTTACGACCAATCTCACAAAAGGAATGATAGAATTTTCATGAAACCATTCGGAGGTGGGAGAGAGAATTTATAACGGCCTCCATTTGTCAGATAAAATCAGGAACCATACCACAAATGGTAGGGGAAACTCGCCCAAGCGTGGAATTATAACACTTTTTGCAAATGTGCCCTTACTAATGGCAGTTTTCAAATGTTTTTCAACATTTATATGATATTGTGGGATTTTACTTGTTCTGATATGTAAGCTCCTTCGTAAAGATTTCTTTCGAAGCCCCGCACTCACATATATTTGTATCTGTATACATGAAAATTAACACATTCACCTTTTTCATCGTATGAAAATACTTAGCAATAGCACTCAGTTACTGATATGCCTTATCTCTTGAGTGTATTATCTAATTTATCTAAAGTAGTAGTTGTCAATATTTGATTGATACTTTAAATCTTCGTAGATAAACGTAAAATTAAGTCATCACTCGTCGTAGTAGGCCATAAGGTGATCGCTCCTACAATATTTGATTATAAACATAACGACATTATATTTGCTGCGCATTAAAAATAACATAAACAAAGCTGAGTGGTATACATTTTACAATGAAGAGTTGCTAAAAAACTATATAGTTTACCGCTAAACAGTTTCTCCGATATTACACTTACCAACAAAGTTATTATGAATCCCAGCAAATGATGTAAACCTTTAAAAGTTACCATATTATAACATTGTATTCAGAAAATAAATTTGGTATTTGTTTTTAATATTTAACCACATTTAACCATATTTAACAGATGCAAACAAAATACCTAGCTCATACAATTATGCACTCACAAATAATGAGCATATGTAAATATGTTTATGTGCCATTTGCTCTGAGTTGGAATTAACCGTTGACCTCATAAAATCTTTTATTTCAATCAAGCAACTGAAACGGATTTAGTTATCATAGAAGCTTTACATAAGTAATGTAAAGTAATACACTGTATATAATAATGAAATTGTATTTGCCTCCACAAATTAAACAATAATGTACATACTTAAAGTGCAATAGCTGTTCAATTATTTCAATTTTCATTTAATCAACGATTTGCATGTTGATTTAACTGTGAAATTGTGTAAAAATTAATTGCTTTTGTAATCATAAATTTCGACACACACACACTTAACGCTTTCAGAGACAAGCCAAAACAGGCTGCTAAGTACTGCTTTTTAATTTTAGTATCATTGCTCGCAAATTAATTTCATAATTCGTATGCAAAAGTCAGAGAAAAACTTAAGCTATTTTAAATTTGCCGTTTGGCGCTGTATAAACCATAAATCTTACTTGATCATATCGGATTAAATTAGTTAGAATGATCAATGCTGCTACTATACGCAATTATTATAGTAACCTTATCATTCACAGAGAGACAATAAACTTTTTCGACAGCTCTCCCTCCATGAATTATGGCCATTGTTTTATATGAAAAACTCGATTTAACTCGAGAAACTTGTTCCTAGTGCTGTATCAGGTTAAGCTCCTACGATTCTAGGCTTTGCATGCCCCCTCCAACTTTCTAATCTAGCAGCTCTTCCTCGAGCCACGTGCCACGAGTAGTTTCATATCATTAGTTAAGATACTATCTATATGTATATGAAGATCTCGAGTTGGGTCGAAAAATTAGAGTAGCCCTTGCACAATTTCATTCTGATCTAATCCTCTCTTCCTATGATCCAACTCAGTCGAAGCAATTCGTTTCATGCACCTACCGTTAGATGAGGACCTGTCAAAGCCCACTTATGTGCAATTTCGCTTGGTAACTACTTTCTCGATATATACGATCTTCATCACCATATCGTATAACTCATATGCTAACATTTCTTATATTATCAGCATTTTTATGTGCTGTTAATATCAGCCTATCGGACAGACGATTCGTAGGTATTTTCATGCTCTACTTTAATACAGTTATTTGGTTCATGGCACCAGAAAGAAGCAAAATTGCATAAATAATCATGTCAATGCAAACATTACAATTACTAAATAAATGCATTTTCCACTTACACACATACATACATACAAACGCATGCATTAAATTCATACCAATATTAAAACAATGTAAATTGAGGTGTATGTTCGACCGACAATTCCACGCATGCCAAGCCTCTTCCTATAACTCATTTAAACGTCGACTGCTAAGTACATATTTTTCATATCAAAATAAATAAATTATAGCTCGCAAATTGCAAATACTGAGAACGAGAGTGCAACCATAAGATTTGCCAAATGTTATGCCATACGACAAAGGTGAACAGAGTTTCGATTAGGAACTAGTTTGCTATATACCTTTTCGCGACCGCATAGAAATTCGTGTAGAATGGATTAGTTTCGGTGCAATTCCCACACATTTCCACTCTCGAAAATATTTTTTCTGAAATCGATTAAAATGAGTACAATTTTATACCATGGTTGATTTATTATTAATAACTAAAAAATGGGATACAGAATGCTACAATTCTCACCCTCACACAGTCGTATGCACAAGTATATGGTTTCAAAGAGGGTTATTTTAATTATTTATTGAGTGCCATATCTGATGTTAAATGGGCAGATTCCACAAATGTTTGTAATGAGGTCAATTTAAAGTCACATACCTATAATACAATACCTTTATTGTATGTATGTATGAATTCGCATGTATACATAAATAATACCCAATTGCAATGGTAATAACATCTATCTGTCACTTGTCAATCGTGGGAAGTTTACACCCCGTAGACGTGATGCGACGTTAATTTATTGAATTTGACGTAAGAATTTATTGCCAAATTAATATTCATGAGCGTTAAACGAGTTTAAGAGTGACTGTGAGGAGATAGATAAATATTCTTATAAATTCTTAGTGTATCCATAGCCTTACTTAAAGACAAATATTGAAAGTTTTATTGTATAAATTTATAAAAGACCAGTATTGGACGATGCGTATAATTTTCAGTGTCGCTTTTTGGAAACCAGGGCGGTATTTTTGAGAATTTTGAGTGAGTTCCCACTTAACGGAAATATAAAATTTATTTAATATATAAATAAAGAATATATATCAAATGGAAGATCTCATTTATATGTAGATCCAAATTAGATTATGTGACTAGGGTTGCCAACTTATTTAAAAAGGAAAGTTCACCTTTAAATAGATGACGAACTGAAGATGTTTTAAAATCGTTATACTGGAAACATTTTGGTGCGGAGATTCCATATTAAAATTAATACATTTAAAAGTGATCAACTGCAATAATATGGATTCAATGAATGCATAATGCTAGCACATAATATTTGAAAACTTATATTTCTTTACTTAAACAAATTATTTAATAAAAATTGTTGTTGTTGTCACTCTCTGGAGAAAATTTAATTGTTTTAAAAATTAATCGCATCAATGTTTTTAATTAAGTATTACAATATACTTTAACCATAAACAATTTACACTATAACCAGTGAACTAACTAATTAAACAATTTAACTAACTCGAGCTAATATTTGTGGAAATTGTGTTGAGAAATATTTATGAATGATTCTTAAATTTTATTTTCGCTACAAAATGAATACAGGATGGTGAAAATAAAATATTTATGAAGTAAGAATTGATCAAATTATTTACAATATATAAAAATATTCATTAATTAATTATGTATTAAATTTGTTATTCCATAAATAGTTTTATGAAACTGGATATATGTGGCTGTAAAATGCTATAAATTTGGGTTAATTCGTAGTTCACATAAAGACTCAGATGATACTTCTCAGAAATTTTTTTAGAGTCACACCCTCAATACACTTACATACGTAAGCAATAAACAATATATGTCTAATGTGAGCGCATGTAAAGAAAAGTAAATATGTTTATGTAAGAGCGAAAACCGACATCTAGACAAGCTCATCACGAAATTAAATGCGTGAATGCGAATGTGAATCTCGCCCGTTTTAAATACCGGCTGCAAGCACACAGACGCCGGGGCGTATGAGTAATGTTAGACGAGCACATAAAATGTGCAGGTGGGCGTTGAATCAAACAGTGAAAAGCGCACATGGGCAACGATACACGCTGGCTTGAATGGGAAAAGGCAAATGAGTGACTAAAAACAGACAACTAAAAGAGCTTTAAATTTCACACATGCAAATATATGTATAAATTATAAGTGTAGGTATCTTGCTGCAGCAAGTTCACTAGTCTGAGTTAATGAACTTGAGGTTGCGCTAAACTAACGGTGCCAGTGGCCACCTGCCAGTTTTGAATCATTCATAGATACATATACATGTTTATACGTATATACGGGAACGTATATATATAGATAATCAAATATTCATTGTGTGCCTGCGTAATTTTGCATATTTTTGGATGCATGGATCATTTGTGCTTTTGTACGAATTCATTCTTATATGAACGCACACTGTATGTATATTTTATTATAGAGATTGTACAAATATACATGTGGGCATGTACGTATGTTCTGGCAAGTAATTAGTGTTTTACACACTTTTCATTATATCTATTATAGTGCCATAAATAAAGTATGACGCCTAATGGGAAACGTTCCCTAAACTTGTGTGTATTTGCGAGTGTATATGAAAATTATACGCATATGTATGTATGTACATGAAATTAATTATGAGTACTAATCATTAGAAAACGAAAATGTGAAGAAATATTTAGTTCTTCTATTAAAATATAGAAAACAGGAGTCGCTTGGTCCCAATTGTATTTATATCCGCAATAAAAAAGGACTCCTATAAAAGCACTTAACAACTGCCACATATGTCCCATAGTTGACCGCCATATTGGCATTCCTAAAATACATACCTGTGAGCACTTTAGCCCCGCTTCCTTTATGAGATGTGTTGGAGACAATAAAAACGAATGTGGGTCAATGTCGATGCGTTTGACAAATTTCCGTTGCACTCGAGCTATATCAAATATTAAATGTAGCACACATAGAAGAGGTATTCTGCCCATCTGCGCAATTTCTTCCGCACATTTTTGCTATTTAGTGCGCTCACAAAGGAAGCGCGCTCATATCACAGGGGATTTCCTCTGCCTGCTCAAAAGCAATTGTATTTTATATAAAAAAATTTTGTGAAAACATTAAAATCCCAAGTGTATGAGCGAATTAGTATTGAACTTGACCTCACCCGAGCTCCGGTGTGTGTTGTGTGGACACAATCCTCCTCGTTTAATAGCAAATGTGTAAGTAATATATTGTGGTACATAAATATTTACATATGTAGCTGCATGCTAGTATGTAGCTATGTATATGCGTCGCCATGGATAAGAGAGCAAATCTTCTTTGGTATACGAAGTAAATAGATTGTGTTGGAAAAGTGCCCAAAACATATATCATTTTGATGTTCTTGACATGGCGATGACGCTGAACTGCCCCATGTGTATGTTTCTGTTGATTTTTATTTCTATTGATTTATATAACATATATAATAGAGTAAGAGTATAGAAGCAAGAAATACAAGTATTGTATTTATGTATGTATAAACTAAATCTGAATAAAGAAATTTCTTATATTAAAACATATTTCTCAAAAATTAGTATTAATAAATTCAGTATAGTTTATAATTTGTTTGCCAGAAAATAAAAAAATAGCTAATTTATAATGACCGCATATCGGTTAATTGTAAACTAAACTTTTTCAAAGTTTTACTAATAAAGCGTTAATTACCTTACGACACTTTTTTTCTTTTATATACTTCGAAATTAATTATTGCTTAAAAATCAGCCAGTACGATTTGAGAGTTGTATTAAATGTGACTTGAGTATGGCTTATGGCTTGGAAAACTGTTGCAACCAATTCGCTATAATTAGCAATATGTATATTTTGATGTATGTATATACATATCTACAAATTTTATGATTACTATTCGGTTTGCTGTGTTTTAAGGAAATATTCATGTTTGCATGTGCTAATTGCTACTAATCGTTTTATTCAAGCTTCGTACGTGAGTCATTGCATGCACATAGAATAATGACCTCAACTAAGGTCAAAATGCAGATTCAACATTTTGCTCATTTAACTATTAAAAAATATCAATTTAATATTTTTAGTTGAGAGGGAATCTCAAAAATTACATAGAATAAGTTAAGTTTCTTCTTGTTAATATATTTCAATATATGTAGTCATAAATGCATTTATCTATGGATATATGGAAATGAGTCAATAAAAGTAAAGAAATAACCCAACACACCAAAAGTTGGAAACCTTTTCTGAGTTGAGCATAGTTACATATATGTCCAACATTGCTTTCCTTATGCAAATATATATACATATCTCGCGGTTATATGCTCATTTATCCATATATGTACGTATGCATGTTTATATATATGAATGTATATATTTACCTTACACACGTTGACCCGTCAAAAAGGCGATGGTGCTTATGTAAATTGAAATGACAGTTGGGCACCCCTTTTCTGATGGCCCCAACATTTCACGGAAATTGTAAATTACAATTGACAATTTACAAGTGTGCATATTTAGTTCTGTATGTACGTATGGATGGAAATATAATACAACGAGCCTATGCGTCTGCGCATTGATTTCCAAAAGTTGCTGTTGTTGCTGCTCTTCATTGTCGGGAATTACGGGTAATGCGTGCAAAGTGCACTCCAATTGCTCAACCATTATGCTAAATGCGCATGCATACATACATTCATGTGTACATACGTACAAGCGCATTAACAATTCTGTGTGCTTATCACTTGATTTGTGTTGATTCATTGACGCATAAAAATGCATTAAATTGAATTTGTAAATATGTATGTAAGTGCATTTCATGTAACCAAAGACGAATGTTACATATGTACTCACATACAAACATACATATGTATATATAAAAAGTTCATACTAAATATTAACTATTAGGAGGTTATGTATGTAATATTTATACATGTATATATTTATATATATTGAGGTACTTAAGTGAGGTTAAGTGCACTGTCAGAACTAAATTATTGGGCTATCCAAAAGTATTTTCATTCGTTGATAAATTAAATTTGTGGATAAAGATAATATAATTAAACTAATTTTACTTTAAAATATATACATAACTTTGTTAAAATTGGTATACTTCGACATTTCCTGAATATGAGAAACGCCGCCCCTCTGTTTGAATTTATATTAAGATGTCTACTATATCTCCTATCTATCTAAGATGTCTTATTCCTGGTACCATTAATATGGTGTCTTTATATGTTTGTGGTTACTATTTATATCAAAAATGGCCGCAAGCGATTAAAATAAATGGAAGAAATGGAAGAAATGCTTTACGATACTCCGTGGGAAAAGCTGATTTTGGAATTGGCCCCAATCAGGCCATAAATTCGACTAATGACGAAAGCCGATATCCGAAGCAACAATTTTTTAGAATAAATTCAAGCTTACACTTTTATTTTGCTTCATTAAATAAATTTTGCCTTTTTTTTATATGAACATATGTATGCATATTTGATGGTGCCAGCGTAATAAGAATTGGTGAAAAATATATAGAATTATAATTTATTTGGGAGTAAATGCGAAAACATCATTCGGTATTTATTTATTGTATATTTTCAACGCCCATTTATTGCCATGGCAAATTGCAGTAAAATTTAAATGACAAATTTAACTGAGAAGAATAAAAACATAAATAATTACATACCATAACTATTCCATACGGCAATGTAATTACAACTGCGCAGAATCAGTGCACGCGACTGACTTTATTCCACAAAGAACATTATTTTATCTCTGGATATAAATTCCCTCTCACTTCACGTGTATTTTGTACTCTCGCAACATGTTGCAAGAGAGTATATTAGTTTTGTTCACCGAACGGTTGTTTGTAGCACCTAGAACTAATCGAGTTAGATATATGTATATATACATATATATGTATATAAAAGATCAGGATGAAAAGACGAGTTGAAATCCGAGTGACTATCCGTCCGTCCATCTGTGCAAGCGATAACTTGAGTAAAAATTAAGAAATATTGATGAAACTTGGTACACGTGTTCTTTGTAAGTTTGTAGGTAGGCTTCGCCGTAAGACGGTTGGTATTGCAGATGGGCGTAATTGGACATCTGACACGCCAACAAAATGCCATTAATCGAAAACAGATAAAGTGCTATCACTAAGCAGCAAATTAAGACATAAACGTGTAATTTGATATAGAGGTTCCTAGTAGGGTGGGGCATCTGTGGGTTTAATGTGTCAGGTTTAATATATATATCTCGGAAACCGTTACAACTATACCCATCAAACTTGCTTTAACTAAGTTTTTCCAGCATTTCTTCATAGACTGAGAAAATAAGTAAGATCAAATAATAACCACGCCCTCCTTCCATACAAAAGTCATGTTGAAAACTACCAAAAGTGCGTTAACTCGCTGAAAGAACACGCTTGAAACATTAAATATTGCAGCAAATGTGATACGGAAGGATTGCATAGGAATACGTGTAAAGCTTTGGTGGTGGCGTGGCACCGCCCACTTTTTGGAGAAATCCCATATCTCAAGAACCCCTTAACCGATTTGAACAAACTTTGGTATATGACATTACATTTACATTTTTATGCCACATTGTGAAAATGGATGAAATTGGATAAAAACCACGTCTCTCATATAACACAATTTTAAGTTTCATCTGATCCTTTGACTTTAAAGTGGATAAATCGAGCAGAAATTAAGCCATGAAAATCAAACTTTGTACAAATAGTGCTTTCAAGATATGCCATCTTATGCGTAAAAGTAGACAATAGTAGGACCTCAGTGCCTCCATCTGAGTTTTTATCGAAAATATCGGGAAATCTATAAGATATTGTAATGAAATTGGAGTATTATCTTTCCATGATAATAGTGTACCCGAGTATCAAAAATGGTGAGCATCGGGTAAATACTACCCCTATCCCCCTTATACCTAATATACGGATTTCCAACCTTCCGGTAGACTTTATATATAACGATAAATATGAATGAATGAATGTACATGAGTCTATGACCTGTAATATAAGTTAATAAAATACCAAATATAATTCCAATCCATTGACAATTTCGTCGAATAATAAATGTCAAATTCTTCCGCAACATTTTTTAATATAAAGTTGTGGCAGCACCTGACAGCATATCCCCGCCTCTGATCCTTGCACATTGTGAGAGTATAAAATGTTCGGTTGCACCCAAACTTAGCCCTTTCTTGCTTGTTCTATATACTCGTAGGTATGTTTGTATGCCGTTGTGTATATTTATTGCTGCGACTTTATTGCATATTATGCAAATGTGAGCACAAAAAAACTGTTTTTGCCATTGCTATGGTTATTTTGGTGCCATTGGCTTCTTTGCATGACAGTTTTGAATTCAACTGCAGTATTGTCATGCCGATTATCATGCATAATGTTTCGGAAGCAGACTGCCGACAATGAGTGGCATTAAGCGTCACCGCGTAGAATGGTTACTTTGTTGCACTCCACGAGCCACTCTTGCAATGAATTGATAATTATTAGTAAATATTAAGTTCGATTTCCTCTATATTTATATTTCATGAGTATTTGAACTTGCTGAAGTAATAATTGATTGGTCAAGTTCAAGTCTAAGAATAACCAATAACAATAAAGCAAGTTTACAAACACTCGTTCCGAACTTTAAACGCGGCGAGCAAGATTAAATAGGTAGAGGTATTACTAACTAATGCTAATGTATATATAAAGAAAATTTAACAGTCACACGTTTTTTCAGCGATTTCCTTAATTTAAGCATTCGAAGATTATTTACCAAAGATACCGGTATTATTTGGACTCTAAAAGGTACGGCTCCTGAGTTAGATATTCCGGAAGCAGAGTTCAATTATTTAAAAAATCCGATAATGAATGTCAAGAAATCATTACATATTTTAACATGGACACACAAACATTCAAGCTTCAGTTCATTCAAGCTTCAGGGACCAGTTTTTCATAATTTTTATTATTTCCTATTGGAAATTTTCATAAAGTGGGTCTAACTGTGGAGTATGACAATAGTAAACTTCTATTGTATTTCCTTCATGAAAAAGACCCTTCTTAAAATCCGACAGCCTTTCGTAGGTGATGCAACACTTAACCCTCAAAGTATCAGTCAAAATCAGCACACACACACCGCAATAAGTCGAGAAACACAATACAAAAATAAATCTAAAAATAAAATTTCTTTGTAGACAGAATAAAACTATAAAAATACGAATTAGAAAACTGAAAGTCCAAAGTATTTTAGTTCCATTTTTAACAAATATATATATTTATTGTAGGTTAAAATTCTTAGTTCACAATGCTAATCCCTTTCTGGTAATTTATTTAACATATGTACTAACGATATGTGCATGCATAGTTTGTTCGAAGAAAAAAATACATTCCAGCCCAAGGTCGATAGCAAAGTGAAAAAAAAGAAAGTAAATATTGTGGTGTATGTAATTCTCTCTTGTACTTGAGCTGGTTTCTTTTAACCGATTGATTGCCCCAAATCAAATAAATATACGTTAGTTTGTATGAGTGTGTGTGTATTGCATATGTCGTCATATAAAATTAAAGAACGTTGAAGGGTGAATGTAGATTTAGACAGTAGGTGATTGGTCTTTGTAAACAGAGGAAAACCCATCAGTTAAATTGGATATTACAAATTACATTATACAATTCACATAACTAATAATAACGGCCGGTTTCGCCAGTTTTCATATAAAATTAAAAAACCTGCAAAAAAATTTCACCTACATAAGTTACTTTTGTGCAACCGGCTGTAAATATTTTCAAAAATAATAGTTTTCAAAAAAGGGTTTCATTCTTAATATATTTTATTTTATAAATTCATAGTTAATTTGAAAAAGGCCTTTGGACTCACATTTATTGCGAATTTCGTAATAACAAATGCTAACTGGTCTACCATGAACTATTTTGGCACTATAGGCCCTAGAAAGTTGAACAGATAGACAGAATATAGCAGAAATTCTATATCCGAAAAAAATCGGGTTTTCACACTGAATATTTTCTTATCTTAAAGTTCTAGTTGCTGTTCAAATAAAATATGGGGCAGTGCTTGCGGTCAAACGGAAACTAGTACTAGTACTAATACTTAAATCTAGTTGTTCGCTAAGTTGCAAGCAACAACCAATAATATATGTATATATATGCAAATTCAAATATTATTGATATATTTTCGCTCCATTAATTACACATAAACTTGACCTTCGCCACAATGAGCACGGTCACTTTGAGTTGTTTTTGAGGTGCCAACGAACTAGAAACTGTTTCAGCCTTTTTATTCGTACACGAATAGAATTGTGGTATACATGTAGTAAATATTTAGTTTTGTAATTATTGAACGAAATATGCGCAAATTTCCATACTTACAGAACTGTCAGAAAATTATACGCTTACGTTCGTTGAATGCGAAGACGGATCCAGCCGCATTGGCGCGAGAAGTCGTGGACAAATGTGATCTCATACACAAATCCCAATTGGCGGATGTGGAACAGATAATATTCTATCTGAAAAATCGAAAAGACAATGCTGGTGCTGGTGAGTATATATATGCGTAGTACATGCTTATGTAACTTCCATTCAACGTATAAATATTGATCCTTTAGACATCGCGGACAATAACAGCCACCACCGGTCGGCTGTGTCGGGAAAGCGTACACCGGCTAATAAAGCGAACCCAAACTCTGCTGCTCTTTCACCTGCTAAAACACCAGCTAGCAATGCTGATGTCTCCATCAATAATATTGATGAATATGTGGAGTTGTTGTATGAGGATTTGAGTGAACGAATACGTGGTTCAGCAATGATCCTGCAAGTAGCACGCAATCCAGATAATCTGGAAGAGCTGGAGAAAAACGGTTGGTTCAAAAATGTTACCATGTAAGCAAGTTAATTTATTTTTTGCTTTAGAGGCTTGCCTGAGCGCTTTATCGCGCGTATTGCGAGAGGATTGGCGCAAAAGCTTAGATCTATCCACAAATATTATATATATATTTTTCTGTTTCTCGACCTATACGAAATTTCATCCGGTTATTGTGCAATATAAGGTGAGTTCATTCAATTCAATTACGTTATTATTTGTTATTAACTTTTAAAACTGCCGATTGTTTCAACAAAGCATCTTAACAAATATAGAGAAACCCGTTCACAGGAAAATGGTTGGAAAAATGTCAAGCCATTTTCATAAAATAACTAGAAAACTTCTAAATATAATATCAGCTATTTTCGATGCATACAAATTCCAGGAGTATTGAATCGAACAAACAACTGAAGAAACAACTGTCATAAATCAATAATGCTAGCAGAAACAAATAGGACAACTTTGTTGTTGCTTTCTGCAAGAGAATAAGTTCGAGCAGTGGAGAATGGAAATATTATTATTTAACACATATATGCATTACAAATAAGATTTTCCATTCTCATTTTCATTATTCTATCTCAGATTGGTTCCCTCTGCATGGACGTCATAGACTATGAGCTGCGACGTTATGAAACAATGCGAAATGAGTTGGACGTGAGAAAGAATCCTGATACCTCTGCACCACTTTCAGCTAAATCTAGCAAAGAAAAACTGAATCGCAGCACTGATGATTTCCTCGATATAATGAACGAGGAAAAACCAAAAGAGGTAAGCTAAATCACCAGCACCGTTCAAAATTATATGCTAAATTGCACCAATAAAATTTAACATCTCTCGCAGATGGAACCACCACGTCGCCGCATACCCGAACTAAAACAACGTCCCAAATCTGGAAATTGGTCTAGTTTCCACGGTTCAATGACTTCCTCATTGATGAAAAGTCAAGTACTCAACAGCAGTTACCATGAGGCTCTCTCCACCGGTGCTGCCACCCCTGACTCGGGCGTATCGTCGAACGGCGACATGAAGGCTACCAGCAATGAGGCGCTCGATCGCAACGATCCTAAGGTGAAGAAAGAAGAGATCGATCGGCTGAATAAACAGTTAAAAGTATTTGCTAAGAAACAAGAACAACTACTACGTGTTGCTTTCTATTTGCTACTTAATATGGCTGAGAATATTAAATTGGAGGAAAAGATGCGACGCAAGCACATCGTGAAGATGCTCGTCAAAACATTGGATCGACAAAATATCGATCTCTTAATGTTGGTGACAACATTTCTGAAAAAGTTATCTATAGTACGTGACAACAAAGATGATATGGGCGAATTCAATATCATTGCCAAATTGCCACGCCTATTCCAAAGTGGTCACACCGATTTGGCACAGGTAACACTGAAACTGGTGTTTAATTTATCATTTGATGGTGTGTTGCGACGAAAAATGGTCGGTGCTGGTTACCTGCCAAAGCTAGTGATGTTCATCAATGATGACAAACACCACAGCATCGCAATGAAGATACTCTATCACATGAGCTTAGATGATTGGGTGAGTCCACAGTGTTCATTTAAGTACTTATCATAAATATATATAAAATATATATTCCTTTCAAATTGTCACCGTTCTAGGTTAAAGGCTTATTCACACACACTGAGTGTGTACAAATGGCCACCGATGCCATAATACTCAATCTGAATAGCAAGGTTGATCTTGATCTCATCGCACTTTGCATCAATCTATCGCTGAACAAACGTAATGCACAAATAATGGTCGAAGGAAATCGGCTACATGACCTAATGGATCGCGCTTTCAAATATCAGGATTCACTTTTAATGAAACTGCTGCGAAATCTATCACAGCACGTAATGTTGCAACCAAAATTTATTGACTATGTCGGCGATTTGGCACGCATACTCACTATTTGCGAGGATGAATCGTTTGTGGTTGAATGTCTTGGTATTCTCGGTAATCTCTCATTAGCTGATTTGGATTATTCACAGATATTGCAGAACTTCCAACTAATACCCTGGATAAGGGATGTGCTTGTGCCCGGTGCCAAATTAGACGATATGGTACTCGATACAATTGTCTATTTGGGTACTTGTGCACATGATGAACTTTGTGCGTTGCTATTCTGTCGCGCTAAAGTTGTGCTCTCATTAATCGAGCTGCTGAAGGCCAAGCAGGAAGACGACGAAATTGTATTACAGATCATTTTCGTATTCCAACAGATTTTACGACACGAAAGCACACGCGAATATATGATCAAAGAGACTGAATCACCGGCGTATCTGATCGATTTGATGCACGACAAAAATGCCGAGATACGAAAAGTCTGCGATTATTGCCTCGATATCATCGCTATCAGCGACAGTGAGTGGGCCAAACGGATTAAGGTGAGTTGAATGTGATATGAAATGTATTCAAAGAGTTAAAAGAGAAACCTTACCCAAAATACACATATATTCTAAGTTAACTGCAAATTCTACTTTGAACGGTATCTTTGTGACTTAATATTTGCATGCTTATTAATTAAATGAATCATGCGATTATATAATGTGAATAAATGTACTTTTATTACTTATATATTTTATAGCTTGAAAAGTTCCGCAATCACAATTCACAGTGGCTTTGCATGGTTGAATCGCAGCAAGATCAAGACAATGAACAAGACTATGCTGACAATGATGAGAACGAAAACGAACTCGACACCTATTTACGAAACGATTATTTGGAC
This sequence comes from Bactrocera minax, assembly GCA_021498325.1. Lineage (NCBI taxonomy): Eukaryota > Metazoa > Arthropoda > Insecta > Diptera > Tephritidae > Bactrocera > Bactrocera minax. The sequence continues at coordinate 358,481 of JAKEEE010000133.1, forward strand.
AACTGCGATCTCTACAATAGTAGCAATACAAATAAGGAGAGTGAGGACAATGAAAGCAATAATAGCAACAATCCAGCCAGTCCTGCATTGTCTACCTATAGTCGCCCAGTGAGCAGGTAAGAGAAAACAAATCAAATTTAGAGCAAGTTTTCTCGGAGCTAAAAGCTCTTGCGAATCAGCGTTCACTTGAGATTGAAATTCGCTTCTGTAGCATTTAAGTAAAGGAGACGTCTTTGATAAAACTTTCTCTGGAAATGAATTGGTTGTTAAAACAAATCGTAAAATTAAGATTTCGGAATAATAAAAATAGTCTTTTTGGGTTTCATTAAGTTTAAATATATATATATATTATATATATATAAAAATATTAAAATATAAAAAAGGTTTAAGTTATTTAAATTAATTTTTTCTTCAAATAATTTTATAATTTTATTTTTGACCATTTAGGTGAGAGCTGAAAAGTTGTCCAAAAGATGTAAGAAAGATCAAATACAAGAGTTTTATATTTAATCTTTTAAAATTAACAAGGATTTAGAAATACATAGCTCCGTTAAAATGTGTAGCATATTCTTTAAATCAAAATACTTAACTTTATTGTTTTGGGGCAAAGATTTTTGTTTCGACTGGTTTGAAAATTGAGTGAGTATTTTATTTGTAATTTTTTAAAAGACTTATGCTAGATAATTGAATGCATTTAAAACCCTAAAATCACCGAAATCCATATTGTTAATTCAATAATTTACTAATAAAAACGGAGTCATAAATGTGTGTTCGGTCGAAATCGAACAAATATACCCCATTCTTACAAATGTGAACTTAACAAAGACATCGTACCAAAAATTTTACGGAATTGATGAAATGCTTGCAATCAAATAACTTGACATCGTATAAACTCGCCTTTATAATTATTAACCATCTTCGATTTGTCATTCCTCTGCTCTACTTATTTTACACATGAAGCAACAACGAAGGCTGCAAGTCGACTATCGGTTAAATCACATGTTAATTACCCGAGAGCGCTAACAGAGATTTCTGTTAAAGCTTCTGTGAGTTTCTTGTGGCTGAATTGACGAAACTAACCGAAACTATTAAGTACATGTGATCGTTCATCCCCTCTTACGCATTGTGCTAATGAGTTGGAACGTACGTATGTGTTAGTTTTCATGCTAATTCTTTCAATGCCTTAGAGTTTCGGTAGTCACGATTTGCAGGGAAGTTATTCAGTTGAATTTAATAGAAAAGAGTATGCACATACCTCATTAAAGTGGTATAAACGCTTTCCATCATTTACAGCTGCTGTTTGTTCGATTCTTTGCTCTCCAAAGCCTTGCAAATCGAAGATTGCTTTCATTATTAGTATAGGTAGTTGGTATTATTAGTATTGTTGTGTAACTACTTGGAGTTAGACACGATTAGTCATCAAACAGGTTCGTTATATAATTTCAAACAGCATTTCAAATTAGCTAATCCTCACTTAACGCTTTCTCCTAAACATTACATAAATGTATGTATGCAGATTTATTTCTCCAATATTACTTCGAGAATTGTAAAATATTGTAATACCGCTATGCATTTATGTATTGGATACAAAAATAATTATTTTGCTATATTTTGGCATTTAATATCAGTATGAAGTTGTAAATATTCCTGGTTCTGGCTTTTCAGATGGACAAATGCCAAATCACACTCTTTGCGACATAAACAATGGCCGTCAATGTATTTTCGTTTAAACAAAAAGTTTTTGAAACACAAACTTCAGAAAATTACTCACTGAAAAAGGTTTCTATCGATTTTAATATTAACTACTATTAACTATGCCTTCTAAATCTTTACTGTCCAGTGCAATTCACATTTCAGTAACACAAATTTGATGTGCATTAAAATAAATGTTAAGGAAAGTGACTTTCAAATGCATACATACATACATATCGCATTCCATAGCATATACATATTGGACTTAAAGGATCATCCAAAATTACTTCTTGCAAAGTTGTCTGCTATATCCACACATAGTATATATATTAATATTCATGTCCTTAATGTATGTATGTATTTAGCACAAAGTCCATCATATTTTTGTCTTTTGTCGCGCCGATTATTCACAAGTTTTCAATCGCTGAACTGTCAATGTCCCCCGTATGCGTTAAACTTACACGCTTCCCCCCAAAGTCACCACAGAAGAGAGTTCACAATTCACCAATCATAAGCACTTTCCTATTACACTTTTCTTCCAGTTCGCTTCAAACTAATTATATCAGTATATTGTTCTAAATCATGTGCTCTTTGCCTTTCCCACGTCATAATAATGGTAAATAGAACTAAATTTTTTTTTTTGGTCTCCAATATTTTGCTCCCAAAAAATGTTTAAACTGGAAAATGTCTAAAATGGTTTGATTCTCAATGATGAAATAATTTCTATTTTTTCTCTAAGAGTCCATTACTTTTTATACCCATTCAAAATATTGACCTAAATATGTTAGTCCTGATCTTATATGTCGGCAAACGCATATTAGTTTACTGCTTTAATTTCTCACAAATAGTCGACGAGTTATCCTTCTTGCTCTTTACTGATCTGCCATTAACCAACATTGGCTTTTGCTCATAAAAAGTCATTTCACTTTTATATAGACCGATACGATCCCGATAATTTTTCTTTTGGTAGAATAATTTTATTTGTATGTGTTTTTTTCGTAAATATTTAATTCGTGCATTGCATTTGATTTTGTGTTAAAACTATCAATCTCGACGATAGCAAAATGCGGTTCATTTGTTGTTTTATGTTTTAATACTTTCCTTACCAATCGGATGTAGTGAAGTGAAATTAAGTTAAATATTTTCTTACTTATATTTGCTTATTAGTAATCTGGATACTATGTGGAACATAAGTGTAGTATGTCGGTGTCAAATCTGTGTAAGTAAGAGTTTAAATGAACAATTGTGGAGGGTTCATTCGGTTACACTAGGTCAATTGTTAATACGAGTGAATAAACAATATCGTTATAAAACGATATGGGTCCATCTGTCGTTCGAACTCTTTATCTTTAAGTCATAAATAATTAAAGAAAGGACTTATTATTTCCTGCTTAAGTAGAACTATGAAATAGTTTTTCGTTTAAATAAGGGAGTTGTGAGAACTCTGCATATGTTATTGTAATTTAGCACATAGCTACCTATTTATCAAGTTCGAGAACTATAAATTATCGTTATGAATATATATTTGTATACGTCCTTGTGTCCTTTAAATTAAGTCATTGAATATGAAAGATTCCAATGTTTAAGCGAATTTAACATTTTATTTTGCTTGGAAGTACACTCACGCATAAATGTATGCATACTCGTACATATGTATTTTTATAGAAGCGTAGCAAATTCGAAAGTACGCTAATCATTATCTACATATATATGTATTTATATAAAGATTTGCTAAATCATAAGAGAGCTTTTCCTATTTATTATCCAGATTCTAACTAAATGTACTTTTATATTTGTCTCCCAATAGCTACCGGCGCAGTGAGGACCTCGACGATCTCTTCAATATGACTTCGAGTTCGAAATCGCAAACATCCAGTCAAGGCGATAGCAACTATATGTTTAAATCGAACAAATCGTTGGATGTCGAAGGACTGCACGAGGAGTTGTTGATGGCCTAAAATACACATATGTTTATGAAATATGAACATGCATATGCATAAGTATATACATGTGGATGAAGAACATAAATTAAGGCCCTTCTCAACTCATCAATTGGTTCAGAAATAGACTTTTGCACTACAGCAACAAATGTAAAGGAAATTTTTATATTCGATTACCAATTACGTAATAATTTGGCTAATATGTAGTTGCCACAGATTACGTGTACTACGTGTACTTGTTGTTCTTTGTGGCTGTCAAAATCGTAGCAATGTTCGTGTCACAACCTACCAACCAACCAACTTAATACGAATCAAACCACATACACACACATACTTAAATGCGTATATGCATGTGTTTATTTTTATATATAAGATGCATTTACATACATACGGTATGTTTAACCCTTGAAGAACAAGCTAGACATTCGACTATACGAATAGCAGAAATGTTTACAATTAATAATGGAAAACGAAAAACAAAACCAAACAAAAAGGCGGTGTGAAACCGCCGTTTTAATTAGTGCAAAAATATTTAATTGACATTGTATTTTACTGAAATTTCATTCAAACACTCTTGCTATAACGTTTAACTGTAAAAAACGATTGGCTTGCAAATGCTTATTTCAGACATAATTGCATAATTGTAGCTCGCATTTGGAAATCCGGGCGTAAAATATATGCGAAGATACAAAAAAGGCTTAAGAAAACTATATTCCGCACGCACACTAGTTATTTTATGTAGTTTAATTTATTTTATAAACTTATGGAGAATATTTCATATTATATTATATTTATGTAGCGAAATGAAAGAACAAAACTAGAAAACAACCAACAGCCAAACAAACAAAGAATTGAAATCCCAAAAACCGCTCAAAAGCAACCTTGAATAACGGTTAATGAAAGCATGTAAGACAACTTTTCATTGCAATTCATCGAAGCTAGTCCTCTTAAATATTTAAGCTATTTTTTTTTTAGTTTTACATATATGTTTAGTTATGTATTTGTATATTTGTATACGTATGTGTTTGCAATGTTAATGAATTTTTAGCCGAATTATGAACCAAAAGCTATTTAAGAACTTTAAACTGTGTGTAATGAATAGTTTTTGAATGTGATATGTATTTAACTTGTATATAATATACATACCTGTATACCGATTATGTTTAAAATACACGAGATGTTATTAAGGTGAATTTAACAAATTTTAATGTTCAATTTATTGTATTATAAGTTTAATGATTTTAGTTGAAAATTTAGTTTGTGCTTCTCTTTTATAACTGTTATGTTTTTTCTACATTTTCTAATAACGGTATTGTTGCAAAAAACTAAAAACACTTAATTTCTTTCTTTCATAGAATTATGATATTCTGAATTTATAAAAATTTCAGTTTGGAAAAAAATGGAAAAAAAAATTTAATGACTTCATGTATTTTTTTTTATAAAATAATAAAGGAAGCGTTTACATACTGTTCTGAATTTCGATGCGACCAAATTTTTCGGAATCGAAATGAATTGATGGCTGTTACTTCGATACAGAAAAATTTTTTTTAGTTTCGAAAGTGCCTATTTCTGTGCTGAAGAATATAGGTTTTTTGTTTTTAAAATGTAAACGGGTTAAAAAACCTACCGGTATTGAAAATTAATTCATTGCGATAGTGAAAAATTTTATTTGAACTGATATTCCTATCCATCATATTCATCACCTTCATATACTTCAGGAATGAGCAAAAACTTCGAATACAACTATGTAATTCTTCTAATAAAAAAAAGGAATGTTTAAGAAATGAAAAGAAAGCTACACACTTTTATGGAGCAGTGTTGTGCTCCAAGAAACGATTGACTTGCGATGAATTCGCTGTGCGATTTTGTTAAAAATGAATGGTTTCCTAAGTAAAGCTCTCTGAAGTGTTCATATTTTAAATAGTTTGATATTTTTGTATACAGCTTAAAAGTTATATATCCAACAGTTTATATTATTCATGAACTATTTTTAATTTATATATTTTAATTATTTTTTTTAATGCTTTTAAATTATTTTTTGTTATGCTAAAAGCTTTATAGTTAAAAATGCCATATTTTTTAAGAAACTACCTACAATTGAACTTTTTATTCAAGCAATAAGCGTACATTTTTATTACAGCCAAATGTGTACTGATACTATTATTTACGATTTTTTATAAATTACAAAAAAAATGTTTGACCGTTTTTCAACGCTTTCAGCTTACACATACAAAAATCTAATAAAATGTTTTAACAAATTAACAGCGTACAAAATTGTAAAAGAATATACAAAGTAATAAAAAAAGCTTTTTAACGTGTAGCTTATAAAAATAATGAAAATTTACTAACTATTCTGGATTGAGAAATATGAAACATAAAACTCTAAAATGTTGGGAAATATTGTGACTAGTACTGGATATACTAGCGATGGTGCCATCTCGTAAATAGTAGAGAACTAGTTACAGATCTACTCGGAAATATTTGCCAGGGATGGAAAACTAAAAAGACATTAAATTAGCAGAAAATATGCGTATAAATTGAAACTTTATATAAATTTAAAAGAAATGTGAAAATTAAAGTCTAATATACATGCCACATATATTATATTTAAAGCTGAAATTGTAATTAGAGTTAAAACAAAATTATAACCGGGTACTGCATAGAGCCATACCTTCAACAAAATAAATAACTACTGCATCTGTATATTCAAGAAATTTTATCAATGAATTTTTGGTTGTGTTTAGGGTGTGGTTTTGGGAGGGATATCATTGAATTGAATGGGACCAACTGACATAACAGTTTGTCTTTTGCAATTGAGGGTAAGTTTTCTTTGGTTTCAGAAAATATTAAGTTTGTAATCCCAAAAGTGCTATATCAAGTTATATCTATTCATATCTTACTTCACTGAAATAACTCTTCAATTTCTAATAATAGTGAGAATTAATAAATCATAACTGGACGCACTTATTGATATTATAATCTAAACTTATTTAGTGAAGAGAACAAATTTAATATCCTCAGACCGGATGGTATAACTAATGTCTGGTAAAAACCTATTGTATGAGGCATACATCGTGTCAGCTTCGAAGCCATCAATAAACCATCTAAATAAAATCTAATCTTATTCCTAAGAATTTTTATATGCAGGCAGCCCCATTTCTAATTTTAATTTATTATACTTACTGATGGAAATTAATAAGTTCTCCTTTTAAATTCTTTACTTTTTTATTATAAATATTAACTATCTCTTTTTACTTTAATAATAATAATAGTTAATTTTTTTGCAAAATTAATAAATAGTGTTACATGTATTCAAAACAATTTAAAACCCTTTGATATTCCGTATAATTTGTTTTTTGCTCAATTTTATTATGTATTCAATTAAGTGCATATATAATTAAGTGCGCATACATGCACCTATTATTAAAATGCATGAGTAAGTTCACAAATTAAATTAAATTAAATTATTTCATATTGGCTCTGCCAAGATTATAAAAATATAAAAATGACAAAGAGTTAATAACAATTAAATACAATACTAATTACATATATATATATATATTTTTTATTATATTATATATATATATAATCCATATATCTCCATCCACGTCCATATAATATAATATATATATATATATACATATACAATATATACATATATACATATATATATATTAATATTATATATATATATGTATTATATATATATATATTAATATTATATATATATATGTATTATATATATATTAGTAATATGCCGTTATTTCCTTCATATAACAAGAGGAAAAATATACTCGTAAGAAAAGGCAGTAAGCAGTAAGGAAAGAAAATGTTCCACAAGCTGCAAATTTTATTAAAATTCAAAACAAAATGTTCAAAAATGTTTTATGCTATATAAAAGTAATTATCTCTATATTAATTTTTTACACTTAATTTTGAGATTCGTTTTAATTTTCGATGTTTGCTCTCTGAACAAATTGCACTTAGATTTCATGTGTTCATTTTTAAAACATATATACATATGTACGAATGCAGCTACGTTATAGATCACAAATTGATATATTATATTTATTTTAGCAACGTTTAATTCAGTTTGAGTGCTGCTGTTTTAAGTACCTTCACTGTTATAATTTCGTTTTGGTAAAAATATTAATTTCATGAGGTAATTTTTATACAAAGCGTGCAAATTTTGTAATAATAAAAATAGTCTTATTTTTTTTTGTTTTTTTTTTTTTGATAGGGTTTAAATACGTAGGTATTTATAAGGTATACCTTATCTTTATTCCTTGACTACCACATTACTTATTTGATTGTTAATAACATTTTGCATCCTCAAACATCATCCCAATAATATTTTACATTATCACGTTCCCGTGGCACATAAAAAGCTGCACAAGTACTTTCCCAAACCTCCTTTGGATACTCCCACTCCGAACTGAAGTCCCAATGCATTGTGTCCAAGTCGTAGCATTGTACAGCGGATGTAGCGCGATTTATGGTTGCCGTAGAGAGTAAACCGCCAATAAAGTATACTTTTCGTTTGACGGCTGCCACGCCAGTATAATACTTGGGCATTGGATTTCGCGATTCTGTTATCCATTGGTCAGTTGTTACATCATATACATCAACCGCATCAGCCAATACTCGCATTTCGGTCACTGGGTCCTCATACCAACCACCGAACGCATAAATACGACCATCGAAGACAATGAGCACATGATCGGCGCGAGGTGTTGGCATTGGACAGAGTTTATGCCATGTGTTGGATTTCGTGTCCAATCTCCAAAGTGAAGCCAATACAATGTGCCGATCAATGCCACCTGCACATCGAGCATAAGAATAAAAGGGTACACATAAATCTATAACATTGCAAAATGTTACTTACCCGATATATACAACTGATCACCCAATACAACGCCCGCATGTTGACTGCGATTCTCCGACAACGCGGGCAAGTATTCCCAGCGGTCGGTATTGGCATCGTAACGTTCACAATTTGAAACCGTCAAATCGTGGGCCCACAGTTCGGCACCGCCGTCATTTTCGTTTAGCTCACAAACACCACCTACTGCATATAGGAAATGATTGCCCATAGCATTCAGGGAAAAACGACAACGATCCGCTTGTATTGGCGCAATACTTTTCCATTTGTTTTTGGCGGGACAGTATCGAAACCCAAAGGGATGTATGTACTCCTTGAGACAGACATCATATGAGCCGCCTACTATATACAAATCGTTGCCGAGCACTGCTGTACCATAGTTGCCTAATAATATAAAAATACGGAAAATATTAAGTTGGTATGTTCTTCCAGGTAACTTTATTAATCTATATACATTGTTCGATGTGTGGAATAACTGTGAGACTTTCCCATTTGCCTTTGGATGGGAGATAACAGCTAATACGATTTGTTAGTCCATTTGTTTCGAAGCCCCCAATCTTTACCAAGGCCAATTCCATACCACGAGTGTTCGTTAACACCTCGGCGGAAAGTAAATCATCTGCATAAGTATCGGATAAGCGCAGTTTCAACATTTCTTGCTTAATCATTTCATCTTTTAATATCCGATGGTAGGCTGAAGGAATCGAATTCGTTTCAGGTTCTGCATTCCATTTAGACTTAATGGCAGTCAGCGCACACGCACCAATTTGATGAAATTGTACCTTTCCGAAGAGACGTCGTGTCAACTCCGGCTTTAGGTCAGATTCCAAACAATATTCTATTACAATTTCGAGAACTCTTTGTTCTGAGCAATCCACCGGGTAATTACATGCGAGAACATGTTCAAACTGATCCAATGTGAGACTTAATAAATCTGGTGTTTGCGCAAACTCATCGAGTCGTGAACACATGTAGCGGTAAGACTTCTTTTTTAGTGGTTCCAGAGAGTACAAGTCCGCCAACGCAGCGATTGTAACGCAATTATCCAAATCAATTTGTGATTCGAGAAAATGTGAACAGGCATCAATGGCTGCTTTCATCTGAATGTGCGTCGATACAGATAAAACATCTTGCACATTATTTCGATCTAATTCCAATTTTGATGTGTATGCATATTCCAGCAGCAGTTCCATACCATGAGCATTTATACCATTCAGTTTTATTTCAGATTGATGAGCTTCACGCATGGCATCAGTGAACATGGCGCAAAAATAATCACTACACGCCGCCAATACAACACGATGAGCCTAAATAAATTAGGTTTTAATATTAATTATATTCAGATTATGCTGCAATAGATATCATCTATGTACATATGCAATATTTCATATGTGAAATGAGAAAAAGGAAAGAAAGGAAAAAAGGTCATACCCTAAATATACGTCCTTCAACAATCAGAGTAACATCAAATAGTTTTTCCGCACAGCGTAAGGCATTAAGGCCCCTCATCAACGCATCGGAATGTATAATTTGCATAAAATTATCATTATTTGCATTACGGGAATACGTTGGTGATGAGCAAACTGTACATGTTGGGTTAGCACGGTTTTCGGAGCTACCCTGCGATATGGAAGCAGCGCCACCGGCCATCCTTACTGAGGGTACAATTAAGAAGGCTTTAAATCATTCAAGATATTACCAAAGCAAATCTTCTTTCAACTTATTTAATTAGTTTGTAATGATATATGTAAAGAACAATAGTACAAAGTGGAACTTTTGCAATAGGAGTAGACTCTAGCTTTTAACGTTTGTGAAAGTAGTTCGATATATTGACACTAAAGTATTTCGTTTTGATAATGTGCTGCTTGTGATGTCATTGATAATAATTATTATTTTTCTATGAACAGTTCCGCTTATTTGTTGCAATTTTATTGTTATCTCCACTAGCAAAAGTGTCTTATCTCTTAAGCTAGCAAAAAGTCATCGACATTTACCTCCCCTCTCCTCTTAATTCAAATTAATAATTATTTATAGATGCTTGTATTATGTTATGATGTTGTTAACAATTGTTGGGGATTCCACCGTAAACGTACATCTTACACGTTAACAACAGTTCGAACGTTATGTGAAGCCTTTCCTCAGCTTTTTAATAAATTCCAAGTGGAAAAAATGGTTTTTTGCCATTTACAAATTTTATTTATTTAATTTCTGTTATAAATTCAAAACCATAGCGACAAGCATATATACACATTTTTAATGCAATTCACAAACTTTAGAATTATTTATTTTTCACTAGCCCAGATCAAAAGTAAGTGGGTCTGTCTCAAGAATAAATGATATAACTTTCGCAGTATGGAGATTCACAAAAATTAATTTTACTAATTCTTTTTAATTGAAATACACAAACAATGCACAGCTTGTATTAAACAAACATCTTTTCCAGTAAAAACATAACTCTATTTTGAAGAAAATATTTTGATTTTACTCTGATAATTTCGCTATTTTAACAGTATGAACGATAAAATTTATAAATTGTGAAACGGCTGCAACTTTCATACAGAAGTGGAAATATTTTCCGCGAACGTGCATAAAATAAGGAAATGAAATTTACGAATATTAGACAATATCTAATTGGATAAAAAAGATCGTAATGACATTTGCGGCCGAAATTGTGGAAATTGTCGAAATTGCAAAATGTCAGGTGAGAACTCACAGGGTAATTCGAAATCTTTAAAAATTTGTAATTGAATAATCGAAAGGGTTTAAATAATTTCTGTCGTTGGTTTGAAGTTATGAAGGTTCCTTATTTCTGCTTTATGTTTCCATAAATAAGGGAATGAAAGAAACAAGCTACAAGAAAAACTGATAAATACTGCACTGAAAATCACGTATTTTCCAATTTTAACCCAAAAGCATTTTTTTCTAAAGTATATATGTTAAGTATTGTACACAATAATCAATACGATATGCAATATATTATAATATAACGGATATCATTCATAAATTATGTTAATGTACATATTTGCAAATTTACTTTCTATTTGCGTTTGCAAGAGAGCGTTATCTGACTTCTTTGGTGTACGCCGCACTTTCTGTAAATATTTATTTTCAATCCTACACCTCTCTTTCGTAAACAAGATTAGCGTTGTCAGCGTCATGCAATTATCGTTGCCTTGTTACTTATTTTCTATCTATTATTATTCCGTCCGTTAACTATTCCGTCAGTGTTACCAATTTGTTTAACAGTACGCTTTCGAAAAGAAAAGTTACATACTAATGCAGCTCTGTTGTTGTTCATGTTGTTCATGTTGTTTCGAGAAATATTTCTTTAGTTTGTCGCCGAAATTCAATGTATTGTGATGTGCTTAAAAGTGCTTGAAAGTACTTAAAAGTTCTTAAAAGAGTTTGAAAATGTTTTATTGTTTGTTGTGTTGATTGGAAGATAAAGTTATATCCCGGTTTTTTTAATTGATCTTTATGGGTTTTTTTTTACAAAGTGTATAATTTTTATAAAATATGAAAGTTTGTTTATAACAGCCCTAATTAGACTCAACAACAACTGTACTTGTAGTATTTGTTGGCTTGCAAAGAAAAAGCTGAGTCTTCTTAGTTCCCATTTCTTACACCGCGCTTGAATTTGAAACATTTAAAGAAAATCTCAGTGGCGAAGATTGCCTCACGTAGGCATAAAGACTGGTAGCTGAAAGTGTTGAAACAGCAACGTCAACATTTTTTATTTCTGTGTTTTGTGACTATACAACACTTTTTTTTTTGTAAATTTAAAACAAATTCCTAAGAAACCAGTGTTTCACCAATTAGACCTACCTTTTATAAAATTTAAATATTTCGCTTTGTGCGTTAGTACCTAACGTGTATAACAAAAACTGCTCATTGGTGATTCTATTGTATTTAATATTTTCTGGATAGAAGTGGGATGCTTTTGTTCACCCGAAAAAACTCTACTTGTCCAACTGGTTTTTAACTTTCTTCCCTGAACTAAGCGATACACAAATACTACACCAACGTAAGCTACAAAAGTGGAACACAAACCGAGAATTTCGTTGTTAATACATAGAAGTACAAGTAAAAGAAGTCTGGTGTCAAAGAAGTCTTTAGTTAGTCAACCAGTGAGTTTTAAGACGACTAATATTTTTTATCTTAATGTTTGGAATCTCAGCGGGCAATAAAACAGGCAGCACCATTAAATTGCTTAATAGCAAACAGTGGAGGTGAGTTAAACCTAAACGTATTCAATATGGTTTTATCTTCTAAAATATTTATTTTCCGGCGTATACCAAATAAATATTTCAGTTGCAAAAGTAGAAAACTTATATCAAAGTTGTATTTATAATATGAGAAATGAAGTGGATGTGCTGTCTCCTTTCAACTCCAATTATATACCTTTGTCAAAACGGTTTGAAAAAAATGTATTATTTTATAAAAACCATTCCATTGGTATTTAACAATTTCTTTAATTTTTCTTTGTCTTTATTTATTTATCGTTAATGGTATTTTATTTGTCCCTTCTTCATTGCAAATTGATATGTTGTTCAATGATTATTAAGAAGGAATAGAATAGAATAAATAAACGCTTAACGGTAAGTGATTCAAGATTAATTGAAGAACAAGTTCAAAAGCATCATAAAATAAGTTAATTACACTCGAGTAAGCTATTTCCGTGTTGTGCGCAAATGCTCATCACGTTTTCCAAAATAACAAAAAAAAAAAAAAAGAATCGAACAAATATTCCGACTAATTGAGAAATTAATTCATTACATAAATCTAAATGAAATTGTCTCTAATTTCGAAGCTACAGTCATTAACGAATAAGCGATAGCTCTTCGTTTGTAAATGGCGTAAGACCAGAAGTTGGAGTACTCGTACCAATAGTTTTATCGGTAAAAGTAATAAGCCAAGCAAAGCAAAGCAAAGACAACCTGCTATTTTTTTTCTTGCTGCTGAAACCAGCAAACGGGTTTTTGTAGTGGAAGGTAAAGAAACAACAGATTCCTGCTGTTGCTTGTCAATAAAAAAAATGCTTGTGATATACAGGAAAGTTATTTACGTTGAAGATTACAATTACCGCAAGCTTTTTCGGCACTGATTTCGTTATATAAATCAAACCTACAAAATGTAAATATTGTGTACGTTGTTGCATGGAAATCTGTGTCTGTGGAATATATTTTATGAAAATTGATAGGCCTCTCCAAGGTGCAAGCGAATTTTTACTCGCTCCATTGAGTTCGACAAATACCTTTTTAAATAAGCGATCATATCATATTAACGCTGTGATATATTTAATACTGACAAATTTTATATTCAAACAAAATTAGTAATATATTTAATTAGTTTTTTGTTAACTAAACTTGATACCCTTCATAAAACTTGTTTCTGTTGAGCTTCAGTTCAATATTATTCACATCGTATTTATAAATTGTCAAAGCATAGGTTGAAATTGGTCTTTTCTTTTATTTATATATCCGACGAGTTTATTGCGTACATGTAAAGATGTGTATAGGCATAGTAAAATATTTCGATATTGAAGCTATTGTGTGAAGATATGCATTTATAAATAATAATAATACCTACAGGTACAAACTAGTTATATATTTATGTATGTTACACCGTCTAGTTATACCCACACAATCGATGGTAAATTCAATCAGATGTCATCACTCATCTGACTTAAAAGGATCAGATGGATTTTGAAATTGTGTTATATGGGAAGTAGGCGTGGTTGCAATCCGATTTCGCCCATTTTCACATTGTAACAAAACATTGTCGACACACCAAATTTCACAGAAATTGGTAAGTCGTTCCTGAGATATGGGACTTCACCTAAAATTGGGCGGTGCCAAGCGCGTTGTCCAATTTTTATACTGACTCCAAGCAGCACTTCTGTATCATATTGGGTATGAAATTTGAAGTTTTACTTTAGTGAGTTATCGCACTCTCAGTAATTTCAGCATAACCGTTATAATGAAGGTGGGTTATCATCCAATTTGACTCATTTTCACATTGCGTGAGGAGGTACTAAAAAGACTAGCTACCTGTTAGTTTGGTTGATGTAGATTTATTGATTTGTGAGATCATTTGATTAAATCTGTTAGGGGCCGAGGCCACACCCACATTTTAAATATTTTTAAACTACAGCTGCCCCTCCCCACTGCTATTACCTGTACCAAATTACAGTTTTGTATCTTAATTTGTTGCTTAGTTATAGCACTTTATATGATTTCGCTTGGGGGTAACGGTAACGCGGCAGAGGTTGGTTTACGCCCATCTGCAATAACAACCTTCTTATAGTGCCATGGAGTTGGTATACCGAGTTTCATCAAGATATCTTAAAGATTACTCAAGTTATCGCTTGCACAGGCGGACTGACAGTCAACTCGATTAGTTTTAGGTGTTACAAAGAACCGTTAGGTGAACAAAACTATTATGCTCTGCTGCAACATGTTGCGGAAGTATAAAAATTAGAATAATTAGAATATCAGTAATTCGTATAAGTCATTAGTACATACGTACGTACATAGATATGCATGTACAATTTAATATGCATACATATACACACATATGTATATATTTTTGTGCGTTTCGATATTCACTTTTTTCGTTAATACGTGTTAAATGGTTTTTATAAATTATCGTAAAACGTTAATGCATGTACGTAATGCAATGCATAGACGTAAACAAAACAAAACAAAATTTAAGATCGTCGTCTGCAACTTCAGGTTAGTCGCCGTTGTTGCTGCCCACCGGTCCAGACCAGATCATGCAACCGTAAATACTTGTGCTTACAGTGCTGCTAAAAAAAATAGCATTAAAACATATTAGAAAAGCCATCGCTCGCAAATGAGTTTATACCAAAAAATCAAAACCTCGTTTAAGGTAGAAATGGCCTTAGAATCAGCTGAATATTACAGCTTGCTTAGATGGTGTTTTTAACCGGCATAAATGTGTGAACATTTTGAGTGTTATTCCAAAAAAAAAAAAATACCAGAAAACCATTTATACTACAATACCAAGAAGAAATATATATTATATTACACATCTCTATATAAATGTATACCTTTAGTTCCATTGTTTATAACGGTAGTGCACGTATTTGCCATCACCAAGTCTATGTGCACATTTTTCTTTAGAATTTAATTTGTGTCTTTATATCGTTATTTTTATGTCCTAAATAAGAAAATGACGTTTTTTAAAATACATATGCACATCTTTTCGTTTTCATACTTGCAAATAACGATGCTGTGGCACACTCAATTGGTGTCTCGTTATGTACAACTACAATGTAGATACATATACATATATGAATGTAAGAAAATACTATATACACATTTATTGCAACGACGCCTAAAGTGCTGTATGCCATATCATATACAAGTGTATATTCTTCAATAACTTCTTCAATGAAAATTAAATAAATATCCGCTGACAAATGGTCAAATGGTCATTTACTTGAATGCATTTCCCTAGATTGCAATGATATGTCTGAACATAATTAAAATTTTATAAAACTTATCTGCAAATGTATATACAGCTAACGTCATAAGTCTACAAGCAGCTAATACAAAAATGTTTGTTTGAAAACATTTTTTAAAATAAATAATTTATTGAACTCAAATTGTATTATTCTTATACAGGGTTGAACGTAAACTGACGTCGCCAAACACGTGTGCACGTGTTCGCCAAATAAGCGAGATAGCGGTACTTTTATTTTTCAACGTAAATATCGAAGCGATTGAAAGTCTACAAACACTCAGTGTTATCGAGGAATTAGCGCGTGTTGCAAGTTAATTTTCCAATATTTTGATAGCATTTTAATGTGTTTGTTTTCAATTAATCAAAAAAGTGCAATATATAAGTGTCTTTTTATAAAACTGCCGTAAAATTTACGATTGTGTCTAATCGAAAAGAAATTAGTGTCGACGAAAGAAATATTATTATTATTAAATTTAGGCAGTAAGGCAAATCAAACCACGAATTTGGTCGTTTCATTAGAAGATCGCACTGTTCAGTCTATACCGTGATAAAAAAAACTTCAAACCTACAGGAATTATCACGTCAAAACCTCGATCTGGTCAGCCAGCGAAGCTCACCGTCCGTAAAAGTCGCTCAATATTGAATGCTGTAATGAAAAATCTACGATTAACTGTTTCATTAATTCCACGTGATATAGAAGGAAGATTTGCGAAAAACATTACTGTAGTTACTGCGTGAAGAATTTTGAAAAACAAGATTTTTTAATCGAAAAAAGCGTATTGACTTCGCAAACAAATATGTAAACATGCCAAATGAGTTCTGGAACAATGTTCTTTTCTTCAGTGAATCGAAGTACTGTATATTTGGCAGAAAAGGACGCAAATTAGTGTGGCGTAAACCAGGTGAATCATACAACAAAAACAATATTTATCCTACTGTGAAGCATGGTGGCACCGACAATTTGGATTTTGTGCAGACAACAATGGATGGGCTCCAAAACGTGATAATTAAAGAGTGGTCTGAAATAACAACCCAGGAGACGAGCAAGCTTGTAGGATCAATGAAAAACCGCTTGGTAGAATCGCCATCGATATCCGACTCGTTATTAAATTGCATAAAAATTTAAATATTACACGATAAATCCTTCATATGTAAAGTGCTTGTAGACTTTCAATCGCTTCGATATTTACGTTGAAAAATAAAAGTACCGCTATCTCGCTTATTTGGCGAACACGTGCACACGTGTTTGGCGACATCAGTTTACGTTCAACCCTGTATAAGAATAGTAAAATTTGAATTTCATAAATTATTTATTTAAAAAAATATTTTCAAACAAACATTTTTGTATTACCTGCATGTAGACGCTGGCTGTATGTATATGTGTATAATCTAGCATAAAAAGCCTTAAAAAGTGCAAAAATCATTAAATATTTATTTTGATTTCAAAGTATGAAAGTCAAATAACTTGATTTTATAGTAAAAATTCTTAAAAAAGAATTTTAGAAACTTGGAGAATTAAAAAAAATTTGGAAGTCTTTAAAAAATACTTTGTATCTTATTCATGTTTAGTTTGCTTAAATAAATGTAATATATTTTTTATTTATTGAAGATATAGTAAATTAAGAAGCTACAGTCAACAAAATTTGTATTCATACACCCAATGTTCTTTGATTTTATACCACACAAACTTATTAACAAATTTATTAGTTTTTGTATAAATATAAACAATATTTCACGAAGAAGTAAAATTGTGCATTCAAAATGAATTTAGAAAACACCAAATTCGTTTCCATACACCCTTAAAAGTTACGAAAATTTGCAAAAAATACAGCAATAAATTCGTTTTTAATTAATTTGGTATTTAGTTGGGTATTCTTTTTGTTGAATTACGGCTTGTAATCGCCATTGCAGAGCCCCCACCAACTTCTTCGTAATTTTAAGAGATATCTTCTTCCATTCCTTTTTTTTGGCGCTTCTTTTAGTAGATTTTCGTTCCGTATGTTATTGTTCCTCTTTGGGGCTTTTGGGGCTTTGGTAGGTGTTTTTAGATAGAATGGAAAGTTGTGCAGAAAGGCGGATATTCAGAGCAATATATTTGTGGTTATTATCTTTTTGGAACAGATAATATCCTACCAATCCAAGTTTATCTGCACTGGGATTCAAATTCGCTTTCAAAACGTCGATGTGTTTATTAGCGTTCATAATTCTAAATTTGGGAACAATATTTTCCACTCCAGCTGCAGCAAAACATCTCCAAAACATAACGGAGCCTACCCCGTATTTAAAAGTTGGTAAGAGGTTTATCCGATAAAGACATTTATTTTTCTCATACCATATTTTTACTGCTCCATTGCTGTACTAAATATTAAATTTTGATTCATTTTCATTAATTTCTGGGCCATTTTTTCATCGTTCCGTATTATTTAAAAGTTTTAATAATGTATTGCGCTGTGTCATAGGTGCAGTGATTCATTTTTGCAATTTCATGTAGGGTACCTCACGAGTATCATTTCTAACTTCCGAAGTTTTTCTGTCCGTTTCAAAAAAATATAATTCAACTTTTCTAGTCCACGTTCAAATTTAAAATCATGCTTGTATCATGACAAGAGAATACAAAACATAGTTTCCACGAATTAAAATATTTCCTCTAGATAACGGTAATTTCAATGCTTACTTAGTAAGCATAACGTATGAACAGAAATTTTACGTTTGTGAAAATTAATTTCTTTATGTTACTTCGAAATTGGCCATATGATTGTAAAATGATTCTCTCTAGTTGTTATGTATTTGTTTCAGTACAATTGCAGCAAAAATTTTGGAATTTTAAATTTTAACCCATTTAAAATAGGATGCATGAATACGAATTTTGCTGACCATAATTTAAATTTAAAATTTTCTTTTTTGAGAATACGAGTTATACGAGTTATTTTATTATTTTATATTGTATACGAGATTTTCGAATAGCAGTGATGTATTGGTTAGGCGTACTACCACTACAAACAGCCTGGTTCTGTTCCACCCTGGTACAGTTCCTTATTCCATTAAGTATGATAATCATTATGTCCAATTCAATGAATTTTTATTGTTTTAATTTTTATAACAATTTCGGGTTTAGTGAAACTGTTACGATTTGAATAATTTTTCGCGATATGGTCGAAACTCATTTATTTTATGCAAAACGCGCATTGTCCAAATACAAAGTCGGAGAAAAAACACTGTAAAATGTTCCATAAGACACATGCTTATGTAAGAAATTGTATGGATTGGTCATCTTATATCCACCGGGTAGTGAATAGATTTCTTCGTTACACTCTTTGAGAATGTCCTGAGGTTAATTTCATTTTTAAATTCCTTTTGATTTCTTCACGCAACGTTTTTAAGTTCAGTGAATGTCGCCATTAAAATTAATTCATAAGTTTATATCCTCTCCAGTGCAGAAGGTTAAGAATGATTTTAAACCTCAACCAATGGAAAGCTGATAAGTTTCAATAAAATTTTATTGTCAAATATTGTACTGACACTGACTTCTATACTATATTTTTGAAAATTCAAACATGTGCATATGTACAAATGTACAAACATGTATTGTATATCATTGCTTAGTCTGCTTGACAATCAAGTATTTTCGCGGTTTGTCCGCTAGCCCGTTTGACCTTAATCTACGGCAACAAGTGAACAGAGCACGTTGATAAATTAATTGAAACCTCGTTTGCGGCCGCACCTTTCTTGCCATCGTCGCCCGCTGCGGCATCGCTATAATACTATAATCTTTTGGCATTGTTGCTGCCGCTATGAATATTCCAAACTTGGTATTTTTCGTTTTCTAGAAATGCGTGAAGTTTTATTTATTTTCACTATTGGTTCAATACATAGTATGTATGTAGGACCGTTTTGTGTTCGCAAGTTGCTTGACTTGTGCGTGATTATTTTACATTTGTTTGTGTTTATATACGCTTATATAATTTTCTTTCTTTCTATATTCGCTATATATATATATATATGTATATAAGTATATAAGTATGCAGAAATGTAATAAAATACAAATCGGCATGCAAGGTATGGTCACATAAATTACAAATTACCCAATGCTATAAGTAACTGGAATTGTCTTCATAGCATGACTTTTAATTTGAAGCCTCAAATTATCCACCCGCCAAGCGAAGAAACTAAATAAAGGAGCTTGAAGCGGTCTAACAAAGTATTATCTCTTTTACCAACGTTAAATTCTTGTTGATACTGCATAAGAATTCGTGTATATACCATATATAATGTGCCTATATATATATATATATGTACGTATCTATTCAAGCCCTTACAAAGTCTTGGCTCAGTTATTCGTATTGTTTTTGCTTTAAGTACACATTAGCTTTAAACAACAATACCAAGCTTAAGGCAGCAAAAACATTCTGTGTTGCACACGATCGATCGATCTGCATTGAAGATCGGTGAATATGTGCATCATGCAGCGATTGTTTTAAGGCTGAAGCATGTTTGGCTAAATACATTAAGTACAATTCTCTTGTTTTAGAGTTAGCAATATATTATTAGCAAATTAACTGATTGAATTTTCATTGCTAGTTCAAAGAGTAAGTATACAAATAAGAAATTAACATTGACAACGTTCGCGTTACATAGGCCCGACTGTCGGGGGGGAACGGCGACGGCGGAATAAGCTCTTGTGTTAACACTCGCAATATCTGAAAAATATTCGGATAGGTTTTGTAATTAAAGTACAAATAAATTTGCTTTGTGTAAATCCCCCAAGTTAAACAATATCATTTATATTATATTTGTCGACTGTAATATAATACAGGGGAACAAAAAGGTTCTATTTTATCGTTTCATAGACATTACTTTCATAAAATTTTCAAAATTTCGTCCTGGAGGTATAAGAAACTTACAAAATATTAATTAAATCCCCATGGAGACGGTAAGAACACCACCACTTAGTCATTTTTTTTTAGCGACCAGGTAAATGCAAGTTGACAAGAGACATCGTCAACGCCGCTGACCATACATACATCCAACTAAATTTGAAGTTTGGTATGTTAACGTATTTGTTGCTTATCCTTTTTTTCACTCTTACGCATAAGCTAGACCATAAAGAAGAGCAGACACGCTTTATTTTACAAATCATCGCAATCAATAGTGTCTGTGCCTTCAAAGTTCTAAAGACTCACTTTTCACTCGTTATGGTTTTTCTCTTTCTCTTTCTCTTTTATTTCTCATGCCAGGCAGTGCTGCAATTCCCTCACAGTCGATCAAGTCAATGATCAGCATCCTTCGTTTGTTGAACTACTAAATGTACGTATATGCATGTGTAAATGCATGCTTGCAAAACCGATTGTTGGTTAGCGCTTGGTGGTCTAGTGACATGTCCCCACAACGGCTGCGTTAAGTAGTTCCATATTTTACGATCTTGACGTTATGTGCTCTGACCGACGGGACCAGGTATATTCTTGCCGATCTTTGCCTTTGATTTTGTATCCAGATGAATAATAATAATGCTGCATGCAACACAAGCACATTGTGTTTATGGTGACAATACGTATTTAGTTCGTGCACCCAATAAACATCACGTTTCTCACATATTCTTACCACATTTGCATACACGTACATACATATGTGGTTTTACGAAAGGCTTGGTGAAAAGTAAATTAAATGGAAGATTAGCATTTTAGTCACACAAGGAGTAAGAAACCTCAAAATTGGTTATTTAGAAAATGTAAATGTACATTTTATACTTTCGCAATTTGTGAAAAATATTGCAGATTAATACAAAATTCATTATTTGACGGAACTGTCAAAAGGTTATAATCATATTTGGAATGTGGAAAGGTCATAGAGTCACTTAGTTTCATTACTACATTTTGCTTCGTGCCCGAGATATTTATATTGAAATCAACGTAATTAACTCAAATGAGATACATGTGATATAAACTTAGCCAAAGGGGCTAAATTTAATATATTGGGTATACTAAGAAAATTCAACCATAGAATCGGAATCATTATATTCGGTATAAGAGTTTTAGAACAAGGTCTAGACCGATTTCATTCATATTCAGCGCTAAACCACATTACGGTTAAGCAATAAGACACTTAATTTCATTAAAATATCACACATATTGACCAACATGAACGGTTTAAAGTCAGCTGAAAGTCGAAAATCGCTGCATCGGATATATTGGGTATAGGGGAGAGTCTGGACTAATTGCATTGACTTTTGGCATTACTCAAGTATACTCGAGAGTACGTCTCCACGCAATTTTATGAAGATAATTCACACATTGAACGATATATTCCGCATAAAGCCTGCTAGAATAACGAAAATAATTATATGTAGTAATGTACGGGTAGGATAAAACCGATTTATCCATTTTTGGCATCGCGACATGTTATAAAAAGATTTTCCCTAACATTAAGTCAACTTATTTCGTTAAGACAACTCACATATTGACCAATATATACGGTAAAAAGTCAACCGGCGGTTAGAAAATATTAATCGGATTTTACCCACTTTTGAAACAAGGGCATATGATTATAATTAAAAAAATTTCTCTGACCTTCAATAATAAATCTCACAGATTGAAAGATATTCTCGGTAAAATGTCAGATATAGGCACTGAGGTCCACATATTCGGTGTCTGGGGGCTTAAAAAGTTATTATCTGATTTCGACAATTTTTAGACGAGATGGCATACCCTTAAGGCACTCTTTGTGCAAAGTTTTTTGTCGATATCTTAACTGCTGCTTAATGTATATACTGTAAAATGAAAGAATCACATGGAATTTAAAAGTATGATATTGGCCTATTATATAGGCGTGGTTGTAGTTTGATTTCGCCCATTTTCACAATTTAACATAGGAGATATGCAATAGCATTTCACCCAAATTTGGGCGGTGCCATTTCCATTATCCAATTTTTACAATATTTCCTATGCAGCCCTTTCGTTCCATCTTGGGTATAAAATTTAATGCTTCTGAAGTGTTTCTTTAGTGAGTTATTGCACTTTGAGTAGTTTATAAAATAACAGTTATATAGAGAGTGGACGCTGTTATAATCCGATTTCATCCATTTTCACACAGTATGAGATTGGTCTATATAGACTTGTTCTCAGCAAGTTTGGTTGATTTAGCTTTAGTGGTTTGTGAGATATGTATTGTACTTTAAATCTCTTAGGGAGCGAGACCATGCTCATTTTTAGAAAATTTTTAAGCTACATATGTCCCTTCCTACGTTGATGCCGTATACCAAAATATCATAATTTTTACTCAAGTTATCACTTGCACATACGGACAGACAGTCACACGGAATTCGACTCGTCTCGTCATCCTGATCATTTAAATTATATATTCGTATATAACTCTATATCTATCTCGATTAGTTGTAGGTGTTAAGTTGTACCTAGCAACCGTTAGATGAACAAAACTATTATACTCTTTGCAACGTGTTTACTAAAATTACTTCAGAAAGTTTTAGCACTCTTCCGTGATCTGATCATGAGATCGGATTAATTATAAGCATCTTTGCAACTGTAAAGCTGCAGCTGAAAACCACAAATAAATTACAAAATACCAATGAATATCCTCTTTTGAGAAATTTTTTTTTCTTCATTCTCTTTTGGACTCTTGAAGAGCCTAAAATTTAGTCCCTCTCCCTCAAAAAAAGTAACCGATTTGGATGCAAAAGCGGTTTAATGCTTCTCACATAGACAGCACATTACCTCCGATACCATAGTGTTTAGCAATTTTGCTTCTCTATATGTTTCTTTATGAAAATCGTTCACTCCGAAAAAGGTGGAAATGGTTAATAAAATTATCCTTCGCTCTATTGACTTTCTGAACACATTTGAGAATTAAATATTTACATCACAGTATATGTTGCTAAATTTGATTCTTTACCAAAAGATTTTGTTACTTCGAGAAAAGTGTTTTACATTCTAAAAGAGTTTTCAAAAGCGATAGTTGTGTAACTCTTTATTTGAAAACATGTTTTGGAATATTTCACTACGATATGTTAGTAATAAGTGCTTTGAAAGTATAAAGTTTACAAAAACAAAATATTGTAGAAAAAGAACTTTATTACAGATTTGGATCATTATGTATATACATTGGATACATATATATTATATATATATATTGGATACATATATGTACATATTATACAGATAATTGTTTATTTATGCTATTATATTTTACTTTCTTACAAAAAAAAGAGCAGTTCAAGATAAGCCAACCATAAATATCCACAACTGAAGAAATGTCTTCGTCGCGTAATAAATTCTTTAGTAGCGGCAAATTATCAAATAAGTCGTCCGGTTCTTCAGGTCTGCGCATATTTTGGATACCAGGGGGACGTAAAAGCCATCCCAAAGGTCGTTTCGATTCCACCAGCAAACATGTTCCGCACAAAGGTGAACAAAAGAAAAGCGAAGTGTGGTCCCTGGGTGGGAGTAAAAATCAAAAAGGCCTATTAGATGCGTAAGTTTCCGCTGTACAAAATACAATTTCTCAAAGAAATTATACCTAAAAGAAAAAACCTGTACTATTATCTTTTAATGGTGTTCAACAACATTTTTCATTTGATCATGTACATATTTTCGTAATAAATAAAATAACAAAAAAGATGGAAAATGGCATTAAATAACTTGCGTTAGTATATATATGTATATATTCATTTCATTATCCTCGTATAAATAATTGTTTTGACTTTAAAACACAATTTTATGCCATAATGACACCAGCATGTAAGCATTTCACTACAATTTGAAAATTCATTCTTATCTAAACTTGATGACATAAATGGGTTTGACAAAATTAACCTAGTACTATTTGATATATAAAATGAATATTTAATTAAAGTAACATTTGTACATATATGTAAATAAATTAGAAATTATAGAGGAATTATATTTTAAGAAAATTTTTTTGTTTTGCTAATAACATATCATAGGAATGATAGAATCCATAATTTTTTCAAAATTGAATTGGGGAAGTGGGAAGACATTGGACTATTTAATTAAATCAACCTCTACTGAAAAACAATTCGGATTCGCAAACGAATTTTATTAATTTTTAAATGCATTCCATAGATATCTAGGTACTTTATTTTTCTCACCAACGACAAAGTTGTCTCGGAGACTTAATACAATTGTAAATATAACTTCATAAGCACGTTCCATATCAAAAATTGCAACAATTGAGACAGTTATTGTTTTTGTTTACAATTCGTGCTCCAACTTATGTATAAACAAAAGTTGTTTAAAAATGCCGTACATACATACAAGTATACTCTCTCTCTTTCCAAGCTTTAGAGTAGTCATATTTCATTGTACAAGCTTGTGATCGCTCCATGCTCACAGTGTCTATATTTGAAGTGAACTGAAGCTAAAGCACACTGAATACTCTACTCGCAATTTGAGCTTCTCCACATTATGCTTGACTGGATCCAGTATACGGCTGACAAATCTCAATCTCAGCTGTTCAATTATTAAAGGAAGGTGTTTTGTTTAGTGTTTGCGTTGGTGTGTCAATTGGTTAATTACTCTTATTTAACGTGAGATTTTCCGGATTTTGAACTGCTCATTAAACAGCACAATATCGGTAACGCGGATGCCGAAGATGTTAAACATCTTTCAGTGTTATTTTATCCGTTTAATTTGCTTCTTCTGCTGGTATTTATTCGCTCTGATTTTCTGGAGGTATTTGAATAACTACAACAAAAGCAACCTCAGACCAAGAGATACGATGTAAAAATTCTTCATACGCTTAAACCCAAAATCACAGTGCATAAAAGCGAAAACTACGCCGATTAGTAATTGAGTGCAAAAAAGTTTTAGTTAAATAAAGATTACGGCATTCGTATATTCAAGTATTAAGGTCACATAAGTGTATGCATTGAATACGTATGGAAAAAAGTAAAATATAAAAACCAAAATTAACAAAAATATTGAAAACATTAAGCATTAACGGTTAGAGAACTTTATTCATAGAATACATATATATATACATTATACAACCATTATTTATTTCATACCTTGTCATTTGATAATTGTGACGTCATCATTTTCGCCTAACCCAAGCATTGTTGTGAACGATGCGATGCGCATACAGAAACTTCAATAATTGATATACAATTCCATCGCACTAAGTTATGCACATGTAATTATTGTACAATCAAGAGCCGCATTTTACCTAAATGTGTACTGGCTAACTACATTCATATGCTTACCTACATGCAAACATTCAAACATTCAAATATGCACCTTATATTTTCATAATTATTTCCCATAAACATCCGCCTAATATATTTTTAAGCATAACATCATCGTCAATCGTTTTTCTAATTTATTTTGTTATATTTTGCTACATTTTTTTTTGTTTTTTTTAATTATCATCCTTTAGCGACCCTGACACCAACCTTTTTGACGGTCCTTCAGTTTCTGGCATAACGTCAGCTGCTTGTGCCCTCGGCGCTGTGAGTGTGGAGAAATGTACCAACTCAACAACTACGCCAACAATATCTATCTCAACAGCCGAAGGCAGCATAATCGCTGATACAAATGTCCATAACGCGGCACAAACTCCCAGTAGTACAACATCCACAACGCCTCTAGTATCTATACCGAACAGTCCTGACACTGGTGCCACACCGAAATTAATTGTTACAACTTCTAGTACAACGGAAAGTGACAAAAGTGCAAGCTATAACAGTATGCCGGCCAAAACTGCATTCACAACTGTGACAACAACAACAACGGCAGAAATAATGGATGTAAGTACTTACGAATATTTGACTTGAACTTAAAATGATGGGTAAATGTACATATATTATCTTTTTAATGCAGGAGAATCGTTTCTCCATTCTCGGCAAAGACATCTCGAACGAGATCGACGTTTATGAATTGCCATCACCACCTAAAAATGGTCTCAATACTCCACCACCTGAGGGCGCAACCAGTGCGCTCTTGAATGTATCGGCTGGTACGACGGTTTCCACAGCGACCACACCGTCACCGTCCAACACACCTAAACAACATCGTGAACGAGATTCCGTGGCTGGTTTGTCCACTAAAAAGAAGAGTCACCACAAAAATGAAAATAATAATCAGGTAAAGTCGGCTCACTGGACTAAACCTGTTATATTATTTATTAAAAAAATAATAATAAAATAACAATTTCAGAATGATATCGATTCTATTGAAAGTATAACCGATAATACAAAATTGCCCAGTAACGATCTTGAATGGATTGATGAGCTATTTCTGGAACGTAATGGCAAGGAATTATTGAGTAAGAAGGACAAGAAAAAGAAGAAGAAGATCTCAACTACGAAGGAGTTAGACCAACTTGACGGCGTATTCAGCAAGCAAAACGCTAAAGACGGCACTACCGATGAAGATGATAAAGTGGTAAAGTGTCTTTATTACACATTAATGTGCTGCGATTGTACACTTTCTTAATAGACCACTTAGTCCTGAACAACAACAATAATTTTTATACAAAATGTGGAGTTAGCAACATTTGTATACAATGTCTTATAAAATCAAAATATTTAATTAAACGAGTCTGTCCAGTATATATATATATATATATATATATATGTATAATTAATAATATTAAATGCAAGATTAACTTGTATTCGCTGAATTACTTAATTGCCAATTGTTAACATGAAATATTCCTGCTGATGAGATAGTACGTAAGATAAAAATATATGTATTGAAGAGCTCTATATTAAAGAATAGACTCTTAATATTTATGTATTTAATACAAAATAAGTAATAAGTTATTGTTCTGTAATAAAAACATTTATATGAATATGGAGGAAAAGATTTTTATACATACATATATGTAAAAATGTAACCATACAAATATATTTCTTTTATATAATAATACAATAAAGGCGCTATAACAATAATATTGAATACATGAGACAGCGCAGCTGAAGTACGACCATCTGAAAACTACACAAATTTTGTGTTATTTTACATAAGTGTACTCGTGTACTAGAAATAATAATTTCAAAATAATATTAGGAGTATAAAATATTATTTTATACCCGCAGATCGATACCTTTTTCAGAGTTTGACTTTTTGGATAGAAATTTTCTGCATATTTATGTGTATTACATATTTACATACATAACGCCTTTGAGTTGAAGTGTTAGACTCTTGGACTGTTGGATTATTCGTAAATAGATAGGACTTTTAATATTTGTACTCTTGCGCGATGTGGATTACTTGAGTAAAATTGAGATATCTGATGAAATTAATTGGACGTACGCTCTAAAACTCATACTATCTATATTCGTAGGTTGATATAGTTAATTTCGAATTTCGGCAATAGCCGCGCACACCTTCCATATAACGGTGTTGATCGACAATTCTGAACTGAATGCTATTATTATCAACAAAAATTTTTAAAAATGAACAAAATTGGAACACAAACATTCCTACTTTGAATACATCCATCAATCCATCCTCTATTACAAATGCATCGAGAAGTTTATCAAAAAATTTAGAAAAATTGGCATGCCTATAATATCCGAAAATTCAGTAATTATGAAATGGGCGAAATTAGTAAATAATAAGTCTTTTCTCAAGATCTTTCATAGAAAGATTTATTATAAAGAAACATAAATTTGCAAGAATATTCCTAAGGTATTCCTTCAATCTTATTAATTTTATAGATCTCTACATTATGTACATATGAATGTAAAATATAACGATAACATCTTTAATCGATGTTGGATTACAAAAAATCGATTTTTTCACTTTTATTAATGAACGACGTTAAAAAGGTAAGTTAACATTAAATGAAAATAAAAATAAACAAATATTCATAGAGTTGCATTTTTTAACTTACATACACGCAAAAGGGCAAAGGTTTGTGGCTTTAAATAGCAATAATCCTACGTCTTCCCAAATGCAACCCTGAAAATTACGAAAATGCAGAGAGTAAACAAAACTAAATGGAAAGGATTTTGGGATTTTTTCGGGTTGAATTTCTCGTGCATGCTAATTCGCGAATATTGTTGAAAAGCGAAATCCTGAAAGGAATATGAAAAAGTTGAAAGTAGATCCGATAGGAATTTTTCAAGCAGGTTCAGTTTTTCTTGTAAGAAAAAACTGTGAAAATTTTTCTTATTAGCAAAGCATATCTAAAAACCTTTTACCGTTAATTGAAAAATATAAATATAAATAGTGGTGTAAGCGGAATTGTATATTAGTGTTTTCTCGTTATAAATTTAGCAGTTTAGCAACAAAACTATAGACATGAATAATCTGGTTAGTTTTGGGAAAATAGTAGAACACAAATTGCGATACTCTATATTTGCATAACTAATTTTTAGGATCACGTAAAAAATTTCTATCCTGAAAATTATAAATTGGATCTGTCAGAAACAATGAAGGCAGCGCTATCGAAAGGTACAGGTGGCGTAGGAGTTGGAGTGGGAGTTGGAGTTGGCGTAGGTGGTCTTGGCGGTGGGAGCAGCGGAGCAGGTAGTGCTGGTAGTAGTGGTGGTGGACATGGAATGGGTGCGGCAGTATCCCATGGTGAAATACAGACTGGTGGAAGTACCGGTATTCCAGGTGTTGGATACGTAACGGAAAAACTATACATGCTTTTGCAACTCTACTTGCAAAACAAAGGATGGAATCCAAGTGCTGAATTATTGCAATGTTTTACGGATCTCAAAGATAACGCTATGCTACCTAGTGCTGCCTATTTGCAGTATGTATAGTGTTATTATATTTGTTTAATATATTTTAAAATATTCACATGTTACCTTATTTTAAGAGTTCTGGCTAACCGCCTAACTTTGGACGCTCAGGGCCGTTTAATATTGCGAGAAAATGGCAAAATTGTTCTTCCCTTTGAACATTTTGCCAACGCTGTAATGCTAAAACACATGTCTGGTCCACATGGACTACATTTGAGTGTTGAGGCTACAGTGCGTGCAGTGATTGAATCTTACACAATCGGTCGCGAAAATTTTGGTATGGAAAAGGAATTCATCATAGAAGTTGTTCAGTCCTGTCCTAGCCCAGCTTGTCGTTATTATAAGAATCATCTTGGTATGTCACCATTGCCATTCATAGACCAACAATTCCCAGGTGTGAATCACGCAGATTTTCTACAACATTTGCCACACTTGCCCCCACCACCGCCTCATCCTATGGTTCCTGGATCAACAAACAGTGGTGTCTCATCTGCAGGGTCTTCATCCTCTGGTGGAGGCAGTAATAATATTGCTGCTTCCTCTGGTAGTTCTGTTAGTGTAGGCGGAGAAGTCGACTTAACAAAAAGCTCAACAACGTCACACTCAACAGGAAAGGTGCCTGTACCGACCCAACTTCAAATGCTCACAAAGCAACAGCAAAACAGTATACAATCTCAATTGTCGCAGCTTAGTGCAGCTGCTGCAGCTGCAGCCCATCATCAACAGCAGCAACAAGCAGCCGCTGCTGCAGCTGCTGCTGCCGCCGCTAAGCAACAACAACAACAGGCACAAGCGGCGGCTGTTGCTCAGCAACAACAACAACAGCAATTAACAGCGGCACTTTTACAGCAACAACAAAGTCGAGCATTAGCTCAGCAAAGTTTGGAAAAGTTCAATAACTTGAGTGCTTTGGAGAAACAACGAGTCCTACAACAATTAGATCCAAAACATTTCGATCCAATGGCTGTGGCTGCAGCAGCTGCCAATTTACAAATGCAGGGTATTAGTGACTTCCGGGTAAGAGAATGTAAATATACGAATACGAATATAATATAATATATTCCACCTGTAGGTTGCCGCTATTGCCGCTGCAGCCGCACAAGCAGCTGGAGGTTCTCCTATGTTGCCATCATCTTCTGCTGCATGTGGAGCACCGATTACCGGTAATAGTGCTCTTAACAGTAGTAGCAGCAGTATAGCCGGAAGTGGTAATAACAGTAGTAGTACAACCGGAATTGGAAACTGTGGTGGAAATTTAAGTGGAGCTTCCGTTTTATCATCAACGGTTGGTGGCATGAACAGTAGTGGTAGCAGCAATAGCAGCGGAAGTAGTGCGGGACACATCCCTGTTAACAACGCAAGTAACAATAACATTATTGGTGCAAGTGGCAGTGTCAGCAGCAACATTGCTCAGCATAGTCATCAATTGCCGCCCCCATCGCAATCACCTAGTGCCCACTCCAGTCACTCTTCGTCATCATCTTCATCGCACTCAACTGAACAAATAGTTCAGAAAAATGTAGAATTATTGCGGTGAGTACGTTATTTTAAGATTTGTGAAACACGAAAAGAATACATACATATTACGTGCAATCGTCTGCATTTTAGGAGCACTACCAAAAACTAAATATTTTTGTCTTATATAACCGTTGTCTTATAATCATATAATCATAAATTAATATTGTTATTGTAGCAGCATACAACATTCTCAATATAGTTTTGAGGAATGCTGTGGAAACGGCAGGCCTTTGCCGAATATAAATTCAATTCCGTTCTGGTTATGTAAATCAGATTGCCGTGGAAGCGGAATAATTTTCTGTTTCGCCTCCGAACGGCTGATGTGTTGTTATTTCATCTAAAACATCAAAAACCTGCTTGAATTGTTCTATAATTGAAAATATAAATATTTTTGAACCCATAACATCCAGATCGGTAGTGTAGTAAATACATAAATAAATGATTTCATTGCAAAAATGTTTACAGTTCTAATTTGGAATCGATTGAATCGAATAAAGACTTGCTGGCATTGCATAATGGCGCATGGACTGTGCCAGACAATAACCGCGAACCTTTACCGGTGGGTCAAGATAAAATAGTGCGTATTTTTACTGAGCTAATGAGAAATATGGCGCGCATGAAAACCTATATACGTCCTTCTATGTGTAAACCTTATGGCAAACAGAGCGAGAGCTTGCAGAAAAGTAAGCATTTCTTTCACTTCAAATATTTAAACTTACATATACCTAAATATATACTTCATCTTTCCAGCACTTTTGGATACAATTCAAATTGTACAAACCTTACGTAATTGCTTGCCAGCACCACATATCCCGGTGTCATCGTGGAAAAGCGAAAGTGAAGGTAACACTGGTTTAATAACTACGAACAATGGTTCGGCAAGTAATACGAGTAATAATATAATGGGAGGAGTAGGCGCTGGTTTAATGGTGACTAACAGAGTGGAAAATTTGACCAACTGAATGTAAGCAAAATATTTCATTTTCTTATTCTATTGTTTAGTTGTTTTAATTTAAATTTAAAGTACTTAGTGTACCAGGAGATGCAAACAAAAAAAAAAAATAACTGCACATTATTATATACAAAATTCATTCATTCAATAATTAGAACGAGTTACTATTATATTTTTTTTTTTTTTTTTTTTTTTTGCTGAGCTGGAAAATGTTATTCTAAGAAATAAATATTCCATAAATTCCATTAATGTTTCGTTCCTTTTTTCATCCAAAAATATCAAGTTAAGCACAACGAATAGTACCATTTTCGCTCGTTTTGAAACTGTTTTACCAATACTAATTAAAACTCGCAAACCAAGAACAAGACTGAATCACAAAGAGACTTGGTACTAATAGAAAAGGAATACGGTTGGTGTAGAGAATGTTTTATTAGTATTAACCCTGTTTGATATCATATCTCAACTCAAGCTTTATAGAAATGTTTAAAATTTTTAATCAGAAGGTATTTAAAAATCGTTCCACTAACAAAGTCCGACATAAACTCACAGTAGTTTTAGCAAAAAATAAAAATAAAGCTCTTAAAAGCTTATGCATATTTAGATTAAGTGCATAATTGATTTAGCTCAAGCTGTCTTTAGTTTCATAAGATAAAATTTAATTCCATACAAATTTAAATAATGCACTATTCACATATTTATTAAGTACTAAAGAGAAATAACTAATAACAAAATAATTAACGATTTCTTAGTTCAGAAAGAAGTTGATATTTTTTGCTTTTAATCAAGAGTATTAATCACGTTACATATTTGAAAATCAATGTAATTAGATATTGGCAATAACCTTTCTAAACTAAGTTATTGCAATAAGTTGTAGTGTCAAACGCATTTAATATTTTAAACTAAAAACATGCGCAGGGGTTTTTAAAACCGAAAAATAGGCACATGTGCAATTTCAACTTAAATGTTGATAAAAGTAGATATAATAGAAATGCATACATATTAACATATATATAATTACATACGTACATATGTATGTCAAAAGAAAATGTTAAATAATTAACTTCCACATATTATAAAAGGCTTGCAATAATTAATGAAAAAGAAATTACGACGAAATGATGCCAACTAGTGCACAATATTAATTAAAATTTATTATAAAGAGTTATGTGTTAAAATTTTTTTAATTTTTCTCTGCATTATATTTGTAAGTGCCATGTTTTAAAATTTAAAACAGACTGAGCTCGTCTAAGATTTTTTTAATATACGTATGTTTGTTCTAATAAAATATGTCCAATGTTCCTTTTATTATTTGATTATGTTAATTAACGTATCATTTCATAAACTTATAATAATTCATGAACTTTTATTTGTTTAAAATGTGTTATAAACTAAAAGCAAATGCCAAAACGGATAACTTTTTTTTATAAATTCAATGATAAGTAAATAAGAAATTTTGGCGAAAACTGTGATACATGAAATTCTATATATTTTATTTTCTCTTATTGCTAACATACATACCATATGTATGTAAAATTTTGTAGTTATACATGTTTTTACTTATAACATAAGCAAATTACTTTTGTTATTTTGTTATAAAATTACTTTCAGAAATATTTTTTGTAAGAGCGTTAAAATGTTTATTTCATTAATTAATTAATGTCAACAATATATTAAAAAACTCACCATATCATTATGAAAAGTTTGTTACCATTTTACTCTATAATTATTATGCAGACATACATAAATGCGAATAACAATATATATTATTTTATTTATATTAATCTGAAAAATAGCCTTTAAAATAATAAACTGTATGTCAAAACTACAAAACTAATACATAAAATGTGCATACACTCGTATATTCATAGATAAATCGCATATATCCAAATTGTATTTTATTTATTTTTTTATGAAAACCTAGTGTTAGATCGGCCGCATATTTCTTATTGGGTACCTAAAACGTTATGGAAATCATCAAAATTATAAAATATATTTATGACATAAATACATGCTTATGTTTATGTAAACCCTAATTTTATTATATTTCAAGAGGTTGTATTGTTAGTATTAATATAAGTGAAATATTTTTACATTTTTGAGTAAACTTATTTTAGTGTACAAATTAAATCTGATTTTGCAACGATGTTTATTCTACAAAGACTCTGTTATATGTAAGTATACATAAATAATTATAATTCTATAATAAATTTACAAGATATATATATGCTCACAAACAGTATTACAATATTTTGACTGTTATTCATAAGTTTGCATTTTTAGATTTTCGTTTTATGTGGCTAATACATAACTTTGCTTATGTTCAAACACTTTTTACATATTAAATATACGTATTTACGATTATTACATTATAAAATGATATCACTGCTATGCATTAGCACAATGTAAAAAGATATTATATCGCTTTCCAATATTCAATAAATCAATTTATCGCTTAACCTATAAATTTGAATACCTTATTTATAGTAGTACATCCAGGAAATGTGAGCTCATTGAATATAATACATAAGTTTGGGTTACATTTCGTTGATATATGAATTCATAATAAGGTACATCTGGCACCATCTCGGAATTAAGTGTTTTTATTAGTATTCTTTAGTGGCATCCTTGTAGACTTATCGAAGGATATTGATGTTTACAAAGAGTGTCAAAAAGTCTATAATTTTGTGTTTAAAGTAAATAAATATTTTTTTTTTAATATTTACGATGTCTACTGACGTTGTTGCAATTCAATTTTGCTGCTTTGCCTGCCTCCAAGAGCTTCCGCAATCTACACCTGAACAAAATAGTAAATCCTTACGAAACCTACAATGCAATGAAGATTTGACTAAAACTTATCATAAGAAAACTGGCATTGTTATTAACTTTATAAACGATTATCCGAAGCATTTGTGTCAAAATTGTTACCATAAAGTAAGGGCTTTCGATGATTTTTGTGAAACTGCTTTAGATTGTTCGACTGCTTTGTGCGAGCTATTATTCGAGGAGAATTTTTCACTGAAGACATTGAAAAATTTACAATACTTCTGCAGTACTTGCTTGTGTCAAATGAAAGATCAGGGTAGTGATTCCTTGCATTTAAACAATATGAGAGTGAAGCGCTGGTTGGATAAATGCAACAAGTTGAAAATACGTACGGGAACAGAGCACTGGCCGAATAATATTTGTCAACGCTGCTGTAATAAAATTGACAACTTTTTAGAATTTCAGTATATCGCTAAAAAAGCATTTAAACAATTGAACAAATCTTCGAATCCGCAACAAAGAAACATTGAAAGTACATCTAAAGAAGAAAATGATATAAATATAACGTATACAGGTTCAATGGTGAGATCAGCTAATAATAAGCATTTGAGTTATCAGGGCACAGAGTGTCTTGAAGAAGCTAGTGTAAGTACTAGTTATAATATGGGGAACAAAGTAAATGCAGCTAAAACATTTTGCAATGCACAAAAGAACGATACAATTGGAAGTTTAATATTGGAAAATGATACTAATATTAAAGAATCAATTCAAGGGTTGGCGCCTAAACAATCGCTTGAAAAACATTTTGAAGTGGACTCTGCTGAAAACAATGTTTTGAACCAACCCAGTTCAACAGAATATTACTTAACAAAACAATGTAATAAATCAGTAGATATAATTGCAGATTTAAACACACCTGTTGGGGGTCATCAAGGTCTCTTCATATCGCTACCTACAACTGACATGTCACCGACGTCAATTCCAAAAACCAAATATTCGAATTCAAAATACCCTGAAGATCAGAATAACCACACTAATAAAACAGATATAAAACAAAATCACATTCCATCTCAGTCAAATGAAGAAGACTTCCCATGTAAACATTGCCGGAAAGTTTTCAAAGGTAAAGCCCGTTTAAGGAGACATAAGCGTCATTCATTGGTATGTTCGAGCAAATGAATACAGAATTTTAATAATTTTATAGTATCAGATATATTTGATGAGCTTTGGAACACTCGATTAAAAGTATTAATTTTATTTGGAATTTATTTTGAAATTATAAATAGAATGCAAAAGTTGGCAAGGTCGAAGAGATTAGTGTGCAATAAAATTAATTATAATATATGGCCGGACTACCCATCAGTACCTAGATTCTTGAAAAATCCGTTGAAATATTATTATAATATAAATTTAAAAAAAAATAATAAAATATAGTTTATAAATGTTCTGGAATACATACATGTATCTATTCAAATAAAATATATAACAATTCATACTAAATAAGGTGAATATGTGTTAATAAAAAGTTGTTACCATATTTAAAGTACTCCTTATTTTTTTTACTCGTTTTCTGCTTTTTTTTTGTATGTGTTTAGATTATATTTAGGAATGCAAGAAAGCATTACGGAAATATACATATAATATTTGATTTAACTCTGAGATATATTATAATTTTTGTCAAGTTGTAGTGTAGATAGTTATAGTTTGGAAGTGATTATGCTAGCTCATATTTCCGATGAAAATCATTATTGTCAGACATTACCAAATAATAACAAACTTCCTTCCTTCGAATTGGATTTGAGCAATTTTGATGAGTAATCGATAATATATAATCGACGAAACTAATCAAATAGTATATCGAGCAAACGTAAAACGCGCGCAAGCCGGTGAATAATTTTGTGTTATATTTACATATACGTATAGTTAGACCAAATAATATTTATATTTACTCCGATATATTAATAGGTTTTAAATCATCTAATTATTGTTAGGTTAAACAAGTTTAAATGTAAAATGGCTCTCTGGGTTGATAAACATCGTCCGCGAGAGCTATCCAAATTGGATTATCACAAAGTAAATTGTGCTTATTTTTTTTCTTAACTTAATATTTATCATGGTTTTTATAATTTTACTTATTCAGGAGCAAGCAGAAAATTTGCGAAATCTTTGTCAGCAGGGAGATTTTCCACATCTTATGTTTTATGGTCCCTCCGGTGCGGGTAAGAAGACACGAATTATGTGTTTGTTGC
The DNA here is from genome assembly GCA_021498325.1 of Bactrocera minax. NCBI lineage: Eukaryota > Metazoa > Arthropoda > Insecta > Diptera > Tephritidae > Bactrocera > Bactrocera minax. The sequence continues at coordinate 395,691 of JAKEEE010000133.1, forward strand.
GCGAATTATATGGTGCCGGTGTTGAGAGATTACGCAGCGAAACAATGACTTTTACCACACCATCCAATAGAAAAGTGGAGGTGATGACAGTTGGAAGTAATTATCATCTAGAGGTCAATCCATCTGATGCGGGTATTTATGATCGCGTCGTGGTTATCGACCTTATTAAGCAAGTGGCTCAAACACATCAAATCGATGCATCAGGGCAGCGTGAATTTAAAGTAATTGTACTATCCGAAGTAGATGAACTAACCAAAGATGCTCAACATGCGCTTCGACGTACAATGGAAAAGTATGTTGCTACATGCCGTATAATACTGTCAGTAAATTCTACATCGCGTGTTATACCGGCTATAAGATCACGTTGCTTGGGTATACGTGTAGCAGCGCCCAAGGAAGAAGAAATAGAATCGGTACTTCAACTGACTTGTAAACGCGAAGGTTTGACATTGCCCGCCGAGTTGGCAACACGTATAGTAGAGAAAAGTGAACATAATTTGCGACGTGCATTGTTGATGTTGGAAGCATGTAAGGTACAGCAGTATCCATTTACTGGGCAACAAGATATTGTAGAACTAGACTGGCAAGTGTATTTACGTGAAACAGCTAACCAAATTGTGACGGAACAAACACCCGCAAAATTAGAGAAAATACGTGATCGTTTGTATGAGTTACTTGCACAAGGTGTGCCGCCTGACATGATCTTCCGTGGACTAGTGGAGCAACTTGTGAGGAATTGCGATATGTCAATTAAAGCGAAAACGTTGGAGTATGCGACCCTATACGAACACCGAATGCAAAACGGTGCAAAACATATATTTCATTTGGAGGCGTTTGTTGCCCAATTTATGAACATTTATAAGAAATTCATTTCCGAGTCAATGATGATGGATGACTTTTAGTTTTGTGAAAATGTGAAAAGTTTATTTGTTTAATGTATTGTTTTAGATAATAATAAAAATGGGAATCCTTAAAAAAGCGGATTAGAAAGAGAGTATTTAAGCCGCTGCTTGCTGCCGCAGATGTTTTGAATATTCTTCCTGAAATGCCATTTGAATTTTGTCTTCTGCTGTACGTTGCGCCGTATCAGTGTAGTTCTGCACAATGTCTTCCAATTCAGTAAGTGCCTAAAAATTTCATACAAATATTACTTTTCGAATAACCATTCAAATAAGCTATCTCCATTTTTTCTACCCACTTGTTTATACTCTATGTCTGAGTCGGCGTTTAGTCGTAATCCATGCAATAAAAGGTCAAGTGTGTTGACAGGCAAGCACATTTCCGGATTTGTAACCGCGATGGCATGCTTAAAACTAAAATATTCATTGCCAGCTCCTAACATTGCGCTAATCATTTCCTGTGCTAGCTCGGCAGCTTCAAGCAAGCGATTATGTTTTACAAATAAATACAACAGTTCTCTGCAATTTACCAACTATAAACAAATACAAAATTTGCAAAAACAATAATATTACAAAGTTAAAATTTTCAGAACATTACGCACTTTGTAATCATTGTACAGCCATTGTGGTACAAAAGCGTTCAAACTTAACAGCTTATTAACCACAGATTTGCGTATTCGTGTCGAATTTTCCAACTCATTGTCATAAACTAATTTTTGTAGTAGTGACCAGGCCATATCGGCGGGTTTATTGCGGTGAGGCAAGTCTAAATAATAGGAACGACCATACATACAACATATGATCATGAAGTAATAAGTAGTAGTAGTATAAAAAATTGCATTGATTTACCCGCCAAGTCATTTTCTTGCAACCACGCCCAGGCTTCATTGACGCCTTCATCATCAATGCGAACGCACGCAGAAGTTATACTGTCGAATATGGGAAGTGGTGATATCTCAAAGCCGTTGGTCAATTTCAGCGCATCTGTGTATAGACCACATCCAGATAAGATAATCGCCAACTCCTGTGGTCCTGCATTGATAAAGGTCTGTACATCTTTACGATGATCAGCGAGCCGCACCAACGCTTCCGTCTGAAGTAGTTCACGTTTTATATCTTTTATTTCTAATACCACGACTTGCTCTCGAATGCACTCTTCATCTGTTCTGTTGTCCATTGGCTCGGCATCGTTAACCGCACTCGGTGGGGGTGCGTCTTCTAAACCAATTACAGGTTTTGCAATCCAACGATACCGACGATCAATTAGATGCAACGAATTGATACAAACCAAAAGAGCTGAACAGCGCTTCTCCATGGATTCCACTGTATCGCTTTCCAACTGAAAACGCATTGCCTGTTCATACATGATGGCAGAAGCTGTAAACAAAAGGGAAATTTTCAATGTACTGGCTCGTATAAGAATCATAAAGTGTTCACATACCTTTTCTCATATTTCCATTGTTTACATGAAATGCATACAAAAAATCATAGACCTCATTTTGATCAATTACTAGTGAGCGTGCACGCGATTCGACAATATTCTCGAATTCTTCATGCAATCCAACATATGGGAAGTGCATTAGTAGATCAAGTCTTTTGCGATTGAATAGAGTCACGACCAGCTGACGTAAACAATCCTTGCGACGCGATAGCTCCGCATTGTAGATGAGAGAATGGTAAGCCTCCTCATAATGTTCTAACTGCAAGTGATTATTGAACACGATCGACTGAAACATCGGCAACTGAGGGTCGGATTTGCCCAGCAATCCAATAGCTACTTGTGCCATAGAAATAATATGATCCAACGCGTTATGCTGCTCAAGTAATTGAATTACTTTCAAATAATATTGCATGATGACCTGGTTACTTATATTATTATCTAAATTATCACCACCACCACCATCTTCACTCATCGCTGCAAGATTGTTGGCATGTTTAACCAGTGCGGTACCCTTAAGAATTTTATCAACCAAGAACTGCTCGCGCAGAACACCTTTACCGGACTGAAGGAAAAGATCATATGCCTTATATGTTTCCCCACAATCCAGCAGAGATACGGCAAGTATAAATTGCCCTAGAGGTTAAAAAAAATAATAATAAATTTTAACTATGTGTCAATGAGTTGACATACGTGAGCAAATATTCCATTCACACCAATTGCTGAGCAAACGTACATAATCCTGAATGGCAATGTGCTGACAAGTTCCAAATAACCATTCACCAAATACAAAATTAAACGAAACCGGCCAACTGTAAAAATGAAATCAATAAACAAGTGTGTAAATCTGAAAATTGTTCCAAAATTTCAACATACATTAACTGGCTCACAATTGTAGTTAGCGGCAGCAATGTATTGGACCACGTAGGAACGTTTTCGCTGCCTTTGAAATTCTCTGCGTACAGTGCCACAGCTGTATACAATCCCTTTGCATTGAGAAAGACACGTAGCAAAGGAGATACATGGTATTTACCACCATTTGTGTATATCCTACCCGAGCCATTTGTCAGTTGCAACAGATTCAAGCGCTGAATGGAGCTCTCTCTGTAAAAGAAAAACACACAAATTTTTAAATAATAATAATAGAAACAAAATACACAATATATAGTTACAATGAAGCAGCTGCGTTAATATTCACAGGCGTCTGTGATATCCAACCCATTACGAAGTACGATTGCAGGAAAATGGTTATGTCGGGTATAAAGTGAGATCTTACGGTCTCCAACAAATCAACGCTGAGTGAAAAAGTATCGATGAGGATTTGCTGCAGTATTAGTAGGTTGCGACATATTGAAAATCTAGAAATGTAAGCAAAAAATATTTAATTATATAAAGATAAGTATTTATTCACCTACTTTACGGCAGTTATTTGGCGTACTGTTTCCGATAACATCGACAAACCCAAATGGCTACCAAAAAGCACACCAACTGAATTGGCAAATTGGGTCGACTGAGATAAACCTTTAAATAAATATTTAATTAATCGTAAATTCTTCAATTAGTTATGATCCTTACCGAAGTTTGTTTGCATCCCAGCTGGGTTGCCATTATCCATTCGCAGACTATCAAGTAGTAGCGTCATCGCCATTCGCATGTCATTAATGGACTGCAATTTTTGTTTAATCCACACTAGGAAAGTGCTTGGTAGTATTTCACGATCAGGATCACCTGCTAAAATTTCATCACTCAATTTGGCAATGAATACGTTTGGCATTTCTAAACGGTAAAGGCGTTTATCCACGTCCGATTTGATTTCGTCGGATAACCAACGCTCCAACTGAGCTACAATAGATACCAAAGTAACGAGGTCTTCACCCACTCTTTCATTGTCTGCAAAGTATGTGGAAATAATTGTGCTTGTGTGGAGATCTTCATCCACAAGCATAAGATGCTCTAATGTATCACAAGGTCGCAATAATGAAAACTTGTTCTTTTTCACCAAGCATACTCCATCGATGGATTCGAGCACGAAAAGACCGCATGGTTGACAAAATTTCAAGTGATATTGTTCACAACATGAATAGAAACGTTCCCATTGACGCGTGGCTATTTCCAAGTAATCCTCATCAGTGACGTCGAACTCTTTGACTTCATTTTGAATTTCATCCTCGACAGCTTCGCAAACTTGATCTTTAAGTACTGGCAGCGTGCAATGCTTTGTTTCGAAACGGAGATTCGTACGTCGAAACATCTACAAGGAAATACAACTTAAAAAAACAAAGTTCTTTACTTTCAACAATAATCCTCACATATAATGCTTTAGCTATGACTTCTCTTTCGAATATCCCAAGCTGGAAAATATAATTGCAATATGCTTCACGCGGGTCCATGCTATGATTATTTTCGATGCAGTATCGATCTGGTGGGGATTCCATAGCCACAGACGACCAGCTCATACCCAGACCTCGCACTAACGGATAATTGGATATACTAAATTCACCTTCTGCATTCGTCCATAGTGCCCAAATTCTACTCTCAGCTATCGCAAAATCGGCTAAATCAAGTTGAGGTGCGGGTATATTTTTACGATAACTTAAGCTCAATCCTGCCGACGACGAGGTATCTTCGTGTATATCTATGCATACGAATTCCGATTGATTAGCTTGTGATAAAAAGGCACACACTGTGGTATCGTTTATTTTACGTAGAACATTGCTTTGAGCTGAAAGAAGTATTTTCGAACATTTTTTTTTTTTTAGCAAAATTTAGATGCATTATTTCACAATTTTTAGAAATTGCTACAAAATAACATTGCTTAAACTTACGTCCTTGTGTCCGTGCTTTGTTGTTATCGCGTATACAATCAAAGGAGCAGACACATTGAAAATTACTCATAGACCACACACGCAACTGATCGTCTCGGTATAGAGCCAATAAGTATATTTGTCCATTGATGTAATTGAACACGGCGGAGTTGGTATGATTAGAGTCCGAAACGTCACTTTTACCTCTATAAGATAACACATCAAAAAGTAATAGTTTTATTTGTCAAAGTTCCTCTTTCTTAAACACCATGATTGAATAATGCTTAACCACTTACGTGAGTGCGTTTTTCAAATTTGAAAACAGACGAGGCATTATGTTATTTTCCTTCAAGACCTGAGATGTCGTAGAACCATTTTCACAATTCATTACATACAACGTAAGCTCAGATTGATACGCTAAAGCAAAGTATGCTTCTTCACCACTGGGCGACAAAAAGCTGGTCGCAGCGTGAGGTACTGCACTTGACGCGGCATTTTGTGTATCAATAACATAGAAGGTGCTCGGATCTCGCACAGAAGAGTTATTAGCTTCGTGAAATATTGAAAATGTTTGCGAATCTTTAAAATCTATTGACACTCCACCGGTGGCTGATTGAAAATTGCTCGATCCGGTTTTTAAACCGACACTACTGGCACCACTATCTACCATGGTATCTGGATGTGGGTATTTTATATGGTGTAAACTACAAACAGTTGTCACTAGAATAGTAACAAATCGATCTTGTTCGCTTATCGCAACATTTAAAACTGGAGTGTCGGAAAATTTATACCGAACATTGTTTTTATACAAAGTGAAATCCAAACAAACCTCCGACAGTTCAAGGACATCTTGGTATGTATGCCTATGGTCGAAAATATATAATTATAAGTAATGTTAAGTTAATATAAGTTACATTGGTACCAATAAATAAAACGATTCCGATTGTGATTTAATTGCACATTTTCGTAACAATATCCGCCTGCCTTTTCCACAACCTTAATATCTTGTAGAGTGCTCTGTGTCGCGCCTAGGGGTATATGTGAAAGGATATACAAAAAGTCATGTATGCATGTTTGTTACCTGTATTCAATTGAACCTCTAGCCAATCTTCTTCACACGAAGTGTCTGGTAAAACTTCTCGGTAAAATAAACTCGGACCATCCATTGCAATATCAGCCCTTAGAATTTTTAACAAATAAACACAAATTTAATCACTTCAACAAGTCACCGAATTAACCGCGGTATGATTTATACTGCTAATACTGCTAATACCAAATAACCTCACACAGTATAGCGTCGATAATACAGTACAGTAAAAAGTAGAGCATTTTCTCAACAGCTGATTCATAATGATATAAAGTTATAAATTTAAACGTAAAAATAAAGACGTATTTTTTGATATACAAAGATACTGATTAATGAAGCAGTAAGTTGGAAATGAAAACTTTTATTAAACTGTTAGTTGACATATCATTGTATACATGATTGTAATTCGAATTCCCTTCATATGTGGTTAGAAGTTCATAATTTGAGTCGATAAAAGCATAATCATTAATTTTAAAGACTGGTAACAACATATCAAAAGTGGCGGGTAACTACTGATTTTGTTATGGTATTTCTTTTTTGTTTTCCTTTGTCGCAGAGAATGTATAAACACAATTGACAGTTCGCCGCTTATCGCCGTACTTATAAACGCGCCTTTGGATTGTGATAGCATTTAGTTACCATTACTTTTTTCTTCAATTTTATGTTTCACCATTCATAAGTTTTGTATTTTTGCCAAAACGAGAATACTTAGTCAGCCTATTTGGGTAGTATTTCGGAGCATTTCATGCAACAATCGAAAGTCATGCACTTTTGCCGTATATGCCGTACGGACAAAAATCTTAAATACACTCTGAAAGAGCTCCGGAAACATAGTCAAAAGCGATGTAACGATAATGTAAGCCTTAAAGTCTATAGGAGGCTAGTGTGTGAAAACCTCTGATCTATTGTTTATTGTTTCAGTTACTTTACACTACGCCTACATTAGGCAATATTTGTCATGATTGTGAAGAGCGGCTGCACAATTTTCATAGGTTGAATGAGAATGAAGATAATGAGGAACGGATAATCGTCGATGACGATGAATTATTGTACAATTTGTTTTTCGAAAAAGTGGAGCAGCACCGCCTAATGAAGCGTTTAATGGTAGTTGGAGCAGGTGGTGGTGGAGGTGAATGGAATACTACGAGCTTAAGACAACAAGCTTTAGTGGCAGCTACCGCTGGTGTAGCTGTTAATATTGGAGATGAAGTTATTGAAGTGCTGACGTCACGCGAAAACACTCCTTCACCTGCGTTACCAATATCCTCGACACCAGGGTGCGCTGTTCAGTCAGCTGTAAAAATACTCACCAGCGTTTCCCCCAAAAAGGATAATACTGCCACCATTACCCGCAACGAAAATACCAGCCTAAATATTACTGCCACAGAAAATACTACCCCAACTAGGATCACTGCCACAGCAAAAAGTATAGCTTCAAATGTCAACGATAATTGCACATCATATAAAGTTTTGGCCGTAATTGATTTGGACGCTGAAGAGGATATACAAGCAAGCAAAATTCCCACACTGCTGACACCTGAAAACACACCAGACACAGATGAAGAGGAAATCGTTTTTAGGAAGGTTGATACTGATAACGACAAAGATTCCCGCAAGGATGGGAGAATAAAACAGAAATCTCGAAAAGGAAAATACCAACATGGCCAGATGAATTTAATTGCCAGTCTAAGTTTGGTCTCAAGTGACAGCGATTCAGATGTTGAAGTTACAGACGCAGAAAGTAGTCCAATAAAAAGAAAACACACCACAATTACCAAGGACAATGGATGTGTAAACACAACCCAGCTTTCTCCGCCCTCGAGGTGCATTGATAATATTAATATTCAACAAGAACGCTTGGAAGCTTCTATTAAATGTCCGGCTTGTCAGTCAGAATTCGCCGACAGTCAACGTCTAATACACCATATGCGTCGAAAGCATCGTTCCTACAATGGTGAAGTTTTGTCAGAACGTCCTCGTTGCGCACAGGACTCCGCCATGACTATAAGGTTGCGATACATGCAACGTTATATATATTATGAATGCCAGCTCTGTGGCTGCATTGATGCCGTCTTTAAGATGCATAAAGAGCATGTTATGCAAAAGCATGCTGAAGAGTCGAAATCTTTAAAAGATCCAATGATGCAGACTCTTAAATGCCCAGTATGTAAAGAAAAGTGCGGTTCTCAACATGCAGAACTTTTGCGCCACATGTTATATTCTCACAAAGCAACAGAATGTGGAGAACATTTTCGGCAAATTACCCAGTTACGGAATTTATTCTCTAATTGTGGTGTAAAGAAAGAAAAGGAGTTAAAACGTACCGCGCGTATATATCAAATCACCACGCGCAAGCAATACTTTTTCGAATGCATTCAATGCCTTAAAATTGTCACCGGTTATTTTAATTATGTCAAACATCAGAACACACATACTAAATTCGTTCCCACAAAAAGTACAGAAACTCTTATTTCGGAAACAGATCCAATAACGACAGCTCTTTCTTCATCAGAACCTGAATTGAAACGGATAAAACAAAGTTGCACCGAAACAAAATCTAAATTTGAAAAGCCAAAACCGATTCTAACTGCAAAAGAAATAAATACCAAACGTAAAGTGTCAGTTCCTCAACAGACTGTTGCTCAGAAAAGTGGTCAACCACAGTTACGCCGAGAGCGAAAATTGACCAAAAAGGCTGTTCAAGCAGCACTAGTTAAAGTTAAGGTGAAGCCACCACTGAAACAGTTGCCAACACAACGATACAAATGCAATTTATGTGTACAACTATTTAAGGGATTTCATCGCTTAAACCTGCATTTACTACGTGTTCATGCTTTTTATGACGGCCATTTACGGTGTGAAATTTGCATGTTGCGCTTTGCGAACATCAAAGAGTTTGAAGAACACGAACGAGAACGACACTATAGCAAACAAAAGCGCAAAAGAGTGGAAGATAGCTTAGGCGAGAAAAATGAATTAATACCTAAGGGGGGTGAAACAGTAATGAACCCCCAAAAACAACGCTTAAATTTCGAATCTAGTAAGGTTAGTTTGGAATCAAAATCCGTAATTTTTTCTAAGACAGAAAATCCTGATATTGGAAAAGTGGAAGCTACAGGAGGAATTTGGTTACAAGAATTGCTTTCATTAGCGGCAAAGAAGCAAATTCAAATATCCAACACTGCCAGCAATAGTAAAAACTATGAGAAAGCAATACCAGATTATACTAATCAATTAGTTAGTATAGAAAAGTGCGATAGAGACAAGAAAAATAAATTTAATGGACTTCCTATGGCTACATCTCACCAGTGCCTTTATTGTACCCATCTTTTCGGTAGTGTTTCAGAGTTACAATCACACGAAATGAAGCATATGCAGCAACGTGAAGTTAAAAATTTTAAACACAAAGTAATTAACAATGTAACCTTTACGGCAGTCACAAGATGAGTTATAAGCCAGAATCGGAATACCGTCATGTCTTGCAATTACTTCGTTAAAATTCTTTTGGAACCAATTGTATGCAAATTGCATTTACACGTTGTCTTTCATAATTATATATTTGACGTTTATTTGAAAATTTCTACATGCTATAAATAATACATGTCTATGTATGCTTTTCCAATTGCCCTGATGAACGCAGTGTAGCGTTACGAAAATGTGTACCTTAAATGCATTATAACTAATACCCATTTTTCATAACCTACATAACTGTCAGTTTCGTGATAAACACCAATCATCTTAATGCTGTAAGGAATCAAATGTTGACAAGTCTGTATAAATTCGTAGGATACGACTGTAAATACGCTTGAGAGAAGGTGCGTATTTAGAACTACAAATGTAAACCAATGTTAAAAGTGTATAGAAATATCGGCATTTAATTGAAAGGTTTTTAGTTTCAAATAAATAATATACATATTTATGTATTTACATTTTTAAGTACGTACTATAAAATCTGACTGTGTATAAAAGTTGATTTCTCATTAGTTATTTCAATTATTTTTTTTTTTAGAAATTCATTTCCAAACATTTTGAAAATAAATATTGGAAAAATATAATTCATGTTAAAAATAACAATTCAATGAACTTGCATTTTTTTTAACGGATTACAGTACGAAAATAATCTTATTCAAAAAAGTTCTTTAATATGTAGTGGTAATTTTATACCTACATATATAGGTATATATATGGGGTTATAATATAGTGATATAATGTTCTAGCTGAATGTGAAATACAATCTGTACAATCTGATAAATCAATGTGGGACGTGATCTGTTAATGTACTCTCCTTACAATGCCAATGCTCTTTATCCTTATAATTACACAAATTCATTAAATCGTATCCAGCTGGTATCATACGTAGACCATGGAATGTTGAGTTCAAATTTGTAACCTTTAATATTAACTTTTACAATTAAGTTGCATCTTAAGTAATAATGTATACATACTTCTTGTTTAGATCTTACTCTTGGTTCAGTTAAGGATACGATTTTTAAATTATCACCTTGATTTATGTCAATATCCTATTATGAATTCAAAATGCGTACATATTATTAATCATACAACAGAGATTTGGGATGATTACCTTGTGAGGAAATTTGTTTGGGTCTGCGTCTTTTAATGTTTTTTCTTTCATTTTTTTGTCATTATACTGTTAAATTGAAATTTAAAAAAGAATATTTGACTTTTTGTATTACCCTTTCTTATAACTCAATATTACCTGTTTTCGAAAACTGATCAAATGGTCAGCAAATGTACTAACACCATCTAATATGGGATCCGTTTTGTTGGGGTCTTCTACCTTTATACACAAATGTAAGGTAAAAGAAATATTATTATCTAATGTATGCTAATTTGATGTTAATGTATGTGATACAAATGTATGTAAATTACTTCATTCTGCTTGGAAAGCATCCCCTGAGCTTCCATCCCACATTTACTTAATTTCGTTTTCTGTGTAATATTACGATTGTTAATATTTGTAAAATTAAAGGTAGCCGCTGTAGAATCTTCTAATTGCAAGTACTTAATTGAACTAACTTCACTTTCGATAGTTTCTATGGTTTCATTTGACTTTATATTTTCAACGGTCATTTCAAAGTCTACATCATCGGGCAAAGGTGGTGCTGGTAATTGACCAGTATTATATTTTTCTATTATAGATTTTGAAAGTATACCAGCAAGCTGAATTTGCTGCGTTCCCTCATATTCATCGATTTTCTCCAAATCTTGTTCATTTTTATCGAATTTTTTTATTGAAAGATAATCAATGAGATTTTCTTCTTCTGCCGTATTCTCAGTTGTATCAGTTGTATCAAGGAATACAGTCTCCTGTCCAGATGTAAATCGATTCCGCTCATACCAATCATCTACTTTTTTCTTTGCTTTAATGTCACACATCAACTCAGGACATTTGCTTGCATTATGTGTTATACCAACAACACCGGGGAAAATATAAACTCGATTTGTATAAAATTTGCTGCTTCCGTTATTGCACATCCATGGCGCAAATTTGGTGGTCTTTAATTTTTTACATTCATCTCTGAAATTCGATATAGTCTCAGTTGCCAAATGTAGGGATATTAAATGATCCTTTACACGATATTTAACCCCCATATTAGTTTTAATTATTAGTTCCCCCCAATCTTGTTTGTCCAAAGCGAATTCCTTAATAAATACTATAAACTCCGAGTCATTTATAGCTTTCTCAATGATATCAGAAGCACGTTGGTGCCATTTCTTCGATATTTTCTTCACCATTGTATTTTTCATGAAAAACTCTTCAGCTGGAACGATATTTGCCAAACCACCGCAGCGTATGTAATCAACAGGTGTTCTCAATTTATTGGGTAACGGAAAAATGTGATCTACTTTTGTTTGAAAAGGAAACCCATAATCTACAGCCCACATTATGAATTCACCTTCCACTACATTTTTTCCAAAACTAGCTATGTAATCTACGCGAGCACGTATTAATTTATTCCAAGAAAGAAATTTTACAGCAACCATATCATTTAATTGTGGACGCCGTATTGGCTGTGTACAACCTTGACGGTTGTTGTAGTATTCGCCAAGCTCCCTTTCAATTTTAAGTATAGAGTAATAATCATCGCTACAAGCATCAATTCTGTGATACCAAAATAGATGAGGATTGATGAAATGTGTTATGGAAATTATTTCTTTTTGTCTTTCTATTTTGGCCATAATTGATGAAAAGAAGTCAGTGCTGCAAAATATGGACTGAAAAATTACACAAATTACACAAATTCCATATACTATACTCTGTTGAAAATACAGTTATAAAATTTAGGTACGCTAAATATTTTTTCAAAATCGATTTATTTGAAACTTGAATTTATGTAATCGATTATTACAGGTAAACCAAACAGAGTGGATAAAAGTTTTGTTGATTTAATTTTAAACCGACCAACTTCTATTTATGACAGTATTAATCGACTTTTTTTATTACTATTTCAAAACGAATCTTTCAAATTTGTTCTCTAACTTATTCATTGTTTCAATGAACTATTATTACTCAATTCTTTGATTTAATGCATTCCTGTATTTAGCAGCTGTTTATGGAAAACTGAGCACATCGTGTTTTTATTTTCACTTTTATTATTCATACGAACTTAATAAATACCCCACATAAACAAAATATAATTATGAAAGTTAAAATGATAAGTAGAAATCCGGACCAATATGTCCGCGAAACTAAATTACAGAATCACAGAAGTATGCAAGAAGTGGAAAATACAAAATGTTTTATTAACAAAAGTTATTTATTGCAGTGCCAAGGAATTTCGATCCTGAATTGCATCCCATGGAAACGGCTCGAGAATATGTTCGAGCGTTAAATGCCACCAAGTTAGAACGTGTATTTGCCAAACCATTTGTCGGTAATTTAAGTGGTCATCGAGATGGCGTTGCATGCTTCGGAAAGCATCCAAAGCACCTTTCTACACTTGTTACTGGCGCGTACGATGGCGAAATTCGAATTTGGGATTTAGCGAATCGTGCTAGTATACGAAATTTCGTTGCTCATGATGGATTCGTTCGTGGTATTGTTTATTCGGTAAATGGTGATCGTTTTTTCACAGTCGGTGATGACAAAAGTATTAAAGTATGGAAGAACGATATGCCGGATGTAGACGAAGAGGAAGTACCAGTAAATACTATTTTATCACGCACAATCCTTACTAGCATTTCGCATCATCGAAGTGAGGCTATTTACGTAACATGTGGAGAGGTTTGTGCTATTTGGGATGAAAGTCGGAATGATCCATTAAAAACTCTTAAATGGGGAGTAGACACATTACATTCAGTTGCATTTAATCAAGTTGAAACCTCCCTACTCTCGTGCTGTGCCAGCGATAGAAGCATTATACTATACGACCAACGAGAAGCACTACCATTGCGAAAAATCGTTTTAACTATGAAAAGCAATAAACTTGCTTGGAATCCAATGGAAGCATTCAATTTCACTGTTGCCAATGAGGACTGCAAGTATGTACTATATATATGTATGCTATCCACTTGTGTTAATTCTCCTAAAATTATTTTATTTCCTTATTAATAATGTTGGTAATTTTTGTTTTATTTACTTACTTTTAGCTTATATACATTCGATACACGCCAGCTAAAAAATCCTCTCAAAATTCACTTTGATCACGTATCTGCAGTAACGGATGTGGACTATTCACCCACCGGCAAGGAATTCGTTTCAGGAAGTTATGATAAAACTATACGTATATACAATGTGCATCATAGCCATTCGAGGGAAATTTACCATACAAAACGTATGCAGCATGTGGTTTGCATCGCTTGGTCCCTAGATAATCGTTATTTATTCTCTGGTTCTGATGAAATGAACATACGTATGTGGAAGTCAAATGCATCCGAGAAATTGGGTGTGATACGACCACGCGAACGTGTCGCTTTCAACTATCAAGAGAAATTAAAGGAGAAATTTGCCGCTCACCCCCAAATAAAGCGTATTGCTCGGCATCGCCAAGTGCCGAAACACGTGTTAAACGCACAACGCAAAATGCGCGCTATCAAGAACAAAGAAAAGGTGAAGGAGGCGAACATTCGAAAACACTCCAAACCCGGAAAAGTACCGTTCGTATCAGAAAAGAAGAAGCCAGTATTGCGAGAAGATGTTTAACGATTTCTTATTTGTCTATATTTTCCATTTTGAAGTTCTATATATATATATATATATATATATACAGAATACTGTATATACTGTATGTATATACAAATAAGAGAAAGTTAAAAAAATATATACACACTAGTTTTAACCAATGAGATCTTTGTTAAATTCATTTTCTAAATATTAATTATTTGCGATAATTAAAAAATTAGGTAACGGTTACAGTGCTCTTTAAAAATACAAGTATTATGAATTTATTCGCCAGTATCAAAATTGTGATTTTCATCAGGGCCGTTGATTTGGGATCTATTCTCTATCAGAGCAAACAAAATTTCTGGAGATTCCAAAACACAAGTTAATTTTTAAATGTAGCCACTTCTTACCATACGCGTATTTTTATTTTACGTAGTATTCTAAGTCAATCACTATATTATTTTCCCTAAAATCAGTTCAATAGTTTCCGTACCGTTTCCACGACATTCCGGTCCCGGATTTATATCCGGTCAAGGACCGTCAACTCGGCTTGCATTCCACAAATTATTGGAATGCTTTCTTCCTCTACAACAACAACTAGTCAAATGGAACATTATTTGGCATAACTCTGTATATAGTATATAATTGAATAACAAAACAATTGGAAAGGTCATTCGGAGCGAAGGTTGGGTATGTTAGACGTGCAAGTTGAGAGGGAAAACAGCTGTGTCATTGTACAAACACACAACACACCTTCATTTGTGCATATGTATGTCATTTATGTTGAGTAAAAATTGAATACTCGTCCAACAACATCTTGTTTGATTACACCTCTACTTTCCGAATGCGTTCTATGTACATAGAATGCATATATATATATATATATATATATATATATATATACAATGCATATATATGTATTCGTAATGCTCTCTGTGAAAACGACATATCAAGCTGTCTATCTCCCGGCGTTTAATAGTGTTTGTCGTTTGTTTTCGTTTCAAGTTTTAGCAACAATGAATTTTAATCGACTAGTGCAGTAGCTGGTGTCACATTTGATAGCTCAGAAGCTGGCCCACATTCGAGTAGAGACGTCGTGTTTTCTTTTTGTACATTGAAAGTGTTTTTATTACTTATTTTTTCTCACTAAAGTCACTTTTTTACATAATTCATATACAATACATGTACAAAATCAAATTGGGATAAATTTCCAAAATGCAATAATCGGTTCATTGTATGTAAAGTGTGTGACTAAAGTGGAAAATACTGTCCCTCGTCAATCACTTGAACTTAATAAGTGATTTATATTTGTTCATATTGAGCCGGAATGACATTGAACATTCATATGACAATCTTTATAAAAAATAAAATTGCAAAACAAAATTTCAGGTGTATTAAATAAAAACAAATAAATCCAGTCCATTGAGAGTGGAGAAATAAATTGGAAAGGAAGTGCAAAAATCGAAATAAAACAACAAAATATCAACAGCTTAGCGAAGCGCACATTTTTATCATACGAAAAGTGGAACAAGTTTACGGTGAGGGAGTGTATGAGTTAAATTGTATTGACAGTAGTAGGACGTGTTAAATAACAGTGCAGTGTGCCGGCGGCGGAAGTGCTCTTGAACTTGATGTTTGTATCAAAATACTTGCTAATTTGTGTTGGGAGAGAATTTTTGAGAAGTCGTGAGAGCAGTAGCTATTTAGCAAAGCGAGTAGGAAAAGCTTCCCCACAACTGCATAAATTGCAGTGCAATAAAAAGAAAAACTCTTCGTTGACAAGGACATTGAATTTTGAGTGATAAAACGCCAAACAATAACAATAAGTATGGATACTCTTGGAGATTTGTTGGCTCCTTATAGTGATTCAATCGCAAAAGTTGCTGGAACGATTACAACTTTACAATTCCTCTCCGGTATATTTCTGTTAAACGATATACGAAAAAGGGGGCATAGTGATGGATATCCGCCAGAACCATTTCTCGGTGGTGTCGTTCTGTAAGTATTATATTATAAGTGAATGTTATTGTTTGTAAGTTCATTAAAATTGCAATAGTAAATTCGTAAAATATCCTTAAGGCTGCAGACTTCGTTGCCTTGATTTTTTACCGCCACAAATGAAATTGAAAGACAACAAACGTATGCGTAAATATGCATATGTACAAGTGTTTGTTATTACCGGCGAAATGGTGATTGCATACTTTCATAATATTAAAGGAATATTCTCTACACCTTTTGCTCGTACAACGTAAACAAATACGTATATGCATGGCTTTGTGGTGTCGGTGAAATTTAGGTTATTTACTTTTTTTATACTCTCGCAACATGTTGCTATAGAGTATATTAGTTTTGTTCACCTAACGGTTGTTTGTAACACCTAGAACTAATCGAGTAAGATATAGACATATATATATATATATATATGTATATAAATGATCATGATGAAAAGACGAGTTGAAATCCGAGTGACTGTCCGTCCGTCCGTCCGTGCAAGCGATAACTTGAGTAAAAATTAAAATATTTCGATGAAACTTGGTACACGTGTTCTTTGTAACCGTAAGACGGTTGGTATTGCAGATGGGCGTAATTGGACATTTAGACATAATTGGAAAAATGGGGAAAATCGGGTAAGCCCTTCACATGGCCCCCATATACTTAATATAAGGATTTTCAACCTTCCTGTAGACTTTATAACATATATAACGGTCAACATACGAGTTATCTCTTTGAAATTTAGAGAGCGTCTCTTTCTGATAACAGTGTGTCAATGTACTTAAAATGGATAAAATCGGCTAAGCACTTCCCCTAGCTCCCATGTACCTAATATACGGGTTTTCAACCTCTGGGTAGACTTTATACCATATCTTTCGGTCAATATGTAAGATATCTTAGCAAAATTAAGTGAACATGTAATATTGGATATACCATAGTTTACTGCCGAAAATGTGGGAAATCGGTATACGAATTATCACAGCTCCCATATACTACATATAACGATTTTCGCTATTCTACTAGACTTTATGCCGAATATGTCGGTCACTGTGTGAGTTACCTTTACAAAATTGCGTGAAAACATGTTCCCTAATATACTTGAATTATGAAAAGAGTTAATGTGATCAGTGCAGATCTTCCTCTACACCCAAAATGCCCGATATAAGAATTCCCGACTTTCCACCTGACTTTAAACGGTTTATGTTGGTCAATATGTGTGATATTTTAATGAAATTAAGTGGCTATGATTTCTTAAACACTTAAACACTTAAACACACACATTAATTTGGTAGATTTTGATATAATTATCTCGTACACGAAGCAAAATTCAACAATGAAAGTACATGAGTCTATGGCCTGTAATATAAGTTAATATGATGCCAAAT
This sequence comes from Bactrocera minax, assembly GCA_021498325.1. NCBI lineage: Eukaryota > Metazoa > Arthropoda > Insecta > Diptera > Tephritidae > Bactrocera > Bactrocera minax. The sequence continues at coordinate 413,421 of JAKEEE010000133.1, forward strand.
ATGATTGCAATCCATTGACAATTTCTTCAAATAATGAATGTTGAATTCTTCCGCAATATTTTTTAATATAAAGTTGTGCCAGCACCTGACAGCATATCCCCGCCTCTGATCCTTGCACATTGCGAGAGTATAAAATGTTCGGTTACACCCGAACTTTACCCTTTCTTGCTTGTTTATGTATAATTTTAGCTACAATATCGTGCCTTTGTGCGTTCTGTGTGTTCTGTGTTTCTGCAATTTTCTTATATATTAATCAGTCCTTTATGGAGTCGAAAACCTTCAGAAGATGGATTTGGCTTTCAAGCAGTAAATCATTCCGGTATGATAAGGGACTCATGTAAAACCTATTACGTAGTAACTCGATGGAACTGATAAGAAAAATTATCATTCCTAAACTAGTTTCGAGCGTATGGTTAGTGCCTTAGTGGCAGCCAGCTTTGCATGAAATCCGAAATTAAAGCTGATGGGGAGTCCACCGAACTTTCCCCTCAACTTGAAAATGTCCGTGAATAATTCCAACGGTCTGCCCTTCGCTTCCAACGGTTCCATCTCGCTCAAATATCCCTTACTGGTATGACCGCAGAGAAGTAACCACAAGGAGTTGCTTCTGGAAGGTAAAGGTAAATTTTTAATATTTTGCCCTACATTGTACTTACGTAATAACCTAATGCAACATGGTTTTTTGAGCACATATTCGTACTGATAAGTATTGTTGGAATTATAGTTACGTCTGCATGTATGCATGTGTATATAATTTATTTAAGTCGAAATGAGTTGAAGTTGATAAGCAATAATCGTACAAAATATGTAGTTTTCTTATATGTACGGTAGATAGCGCAAAACCTATCAAGGAAGAGACATGGGAGTTTCTACATATAAGAGTTCGCAATTACATATGTACATATGTAAATGCAAACATACATATGCCCAAACATAGAAAATATATTATATACATATGTACATGCATGTGCAGTTTTTTTTACATGTGTGTACGTGTGTGCAGTAATTATTTCGTTTAAGTCTTCATTTTATAATTTTAAAAGCGTATGCTGTATATTATAGCGTATATATTTATGTATGAGACATATGCACTTTATATAAATTCCACCTGTTGATTGTATTACTCTATGACAGCCGGTTTGTATCACTAGCATTCTGTCATATAATGGTAAGTTGCTACTTTTAAATTATCTTCAGCCACTTATAGCACTTACTGTGACTGCGTGATAACATTGTAGTACAATCGTATTTGGCATCTTACTAATTTATATTGTAGGTTATAGACTCACTTAGTTTCGTTACTACATTTTGTTTCCTGTCCGAGATATTTACATAATATTAAAATCAACCTAATTAACTCAATTCATGTTAAAAGGATTACTAGTGCCATTATAGTTCAGATTGTTGTGAATTGGGCAAAGTTGATCCTCGGAATTTTCTTAAATGATATAAACTCAACCAAAGTTGAGGCCAAAGGCTTAATTAAATGTATTGGATATATGAGGAAAAATTCAAGAAAAGAATCGAATATCATTAATATTAGGGATGTGAGGTTTAGACCGAAGTCCAGACCGATTTCAATTACATGCACCTCTAAACCTCATTATGGTTAAGAAAACATCTCCACTTAATTTCCTTAAAATATCACACATACTGACCAACATGAACGGTTTAAAGTCAGCTGGAAAGTTGAAAATCACTACATATAGGTATATATGGGGCGGGGGAAGGTCTGGACTGATTGCATTAACTTTTGGCATTACTCAGGTATACCCGATAACATGTTTCCACGCAAATTTATGAAGATAATTCACACACTGATCTACATATTCGGAATAACGAAAGTCATTATATGTAGTTCCCCAGGGCCCAGGAGCTGGGATAATTCGTAGACTGATTTCACCCATTTCATTCATTCTCGCCGTTCAACTATATTATATCAAATATACGTTTACTTAAGTTTGCTAAGATACCTTAGATATTGACCAATATATACGGTATAAAGTCAACAGGAAGTTTGAAGAGATATAAGAGAAATTTTTATATTAGGTATATGGTAGCTAGGGGAAGTATTGAACCGATTTTATTTAGGCATCAAGGCATACTATTACCAGGAAACGACGTCTCACAGAGTGACTCATATTTTCGGTAAAAAGCAAAAACAAAATGTACTGATTCCACATATTCGGTATCTGGGATTTGAAAAGTTATAGTCTGATTTCCACATAGTTTAGACATGAGATGGCATACTTCAGAGGCACTATTTTTGCAAAGTGTGTTTGCGATATCTTCATTTGTGCTTGCTTTATATACTGTGAAGTAAAAAGAATCAGATGGATTTTAAAGTTATGTTACATACGAAGTAGACATGGTTGTTTTCCGACTTCGCCCATTTTCACACTGCATCATAAAGATAACAAGATAATAGTACGCACAAAATTTGGGCGATGCCACAGCCAATTTTTAAACCGGTTCATTTTAAAGCTCTGAAGTTCATCCGTGCCATCCTTACTGTAAAATCTATTGCTTCCGACGTGTTTTTATGGGTTTTTTTTAATAGTTTTTTACTTTTAATAGTTTCCAACGCAACCGATATACGGGGGTGGGCATGGTTATTACACGATTTCATCAATTTTCACGCTGATGAGCACCAAGTTTAATTAAGATATCTCAATTTTTACTGAAGTTATCGCTTGCACGGACGGACGTACGAACGGACGGACGGAGAGTCATCCAGAATTCAACTCGTTTCGTCATCCTGATTATATTGATATAGATAACCCTGTAACTATTTCGATTCGTTTTAAGTGTTACAAATAACCGTTAGGTTAGCAAAACTTTTATACTCTGTGGCAATATGTTGCAAGAGTATAAAAAGATTTCATAAGAAATGTGGAAGAAAAGAACGCTCGCAAAAATACGTGATGAAGTAATGGTTAGTTATGGATAAAATTTATGTGGAAATATTACAAACCCATGAATAGAATATTGTAAATTGATTACGTTTACTTACGTTTATTCGATTTCCGATCCCGTGAGCTCTTTTATCCTCATTATAACCGTAACGTGCGTGTCTGCTAAAAATATGAGCTTGCATTCAAATATTGATGAAAATAAATCGCCCTTATTATATTTACCTTAATATACGCATTTATTAATACGATTAATTATTTAACTCGCTCTAATTTTCAGTTCAGTTCTCACTTTAAAGATGGGCACATTGATGGGCGATTCTGCCACTATTATGGTTAATATTCTTGGCTTTGCCATTAACGTAGTTTTCTTGACTGCATTCTATTGGTACGCGTCGAATGAATTTAAAATGAAAATATGGTCGAAAATTGGTATTGCTGGAGCTTTTACAGTAGTCTGTTTAGCGTATGCCGCTTTTGAAGACCCGAAGATAATTGAATTCCGTTTTGGTTTGCTCATCACGGGTATACTAGTATTTTTAGTTGGATCGCCACTATTGCAACTCAATAAAATAATTGAAAAGAAGAGTACAGAGGGTATGCCATTCCCAATTATATTGACTGGCACACTGGTAGCTGCGTCGTGGGCGTTGTACGCGATTTCTATACACAATTCCATGATGGCTGTAAGTATAAATTATTATTCATTATTACTGTTATTAACATCATAAATTTTATATATATTCTTTTTTTTAGTATCAAAATTTATTCTTATTGGCTTTGAGCTCTATACAGTTATCGTTATTCGCTATTTACCCGAACGCCCCATTAATTTCGGAGTCTTCGGCAAAGCATTCGCCATCCACATTGGAACACAAAATATCCAAAAATAAAACATCAATCACTTCTACAACTAGTATTGATAGCAAGAAGAAAATTTGATTATGCGTCTATGCATCAGTCTGTGACCGTGCCTACACATTGATGGTGTTGAAGTAAAGTTGGTTTTGAAAATCTCTTCTTTTAATATATCTAAATCAGTTTACAATAATATGCTTGTGCTTTCAACAATCTAATTGCTATGGCACATTCTCCTTAATATGCATTCTTCCAAATTTGCACCAAAAACAAAACTATTTATTAATAAACTTATACACTTCGATTGTAATTTTTGACAATAATACAAATCTTCCAATTGTAAACATACAAGTAAATCTTTAAATTTATTAAAAATTATCAAATTTTTTAGTGTAAAATAACAAATGTTTATATTATGTAATTTGTATTTGGTTTGTAAATAAAAACATGTTTTATTTGATTTTTAAATTATTTACACATTATTTTGGATTCCTTTAAACCTGCGGAACCAAAAAAAAGTCGGATTCATTAGACCACTGTTACTGCAGATACACCAGAGTTATCGATAAAAAATAAGATGTTTGCGTTTTTTTTTAGTAATAATGTTAATTTATTTTTGGAAAATTTTTGTTAATGTTGTAGTTAAATTTTATTATGGCTGTTATATTATTTTTTACAAATAAAGGAGAGGGATATTTAATTTTACTCATTGGTGTTAATATTTTAGACTTGCTCGATTGGTACAGTTGAATTGTAATGTTCGCCCAGACTGTACAAATGCCGATGGTACGTTATTAATAGATTAGGCCCAGCAAAATCGCTTGCTCCTTGTACAGTCGGTGGCCCTTCTGCTTGTAGCACTTCAATGGGTACTTTAAGTATTGATGATAAGGCTTTTAGTTCAATTTGTCCTCCCCATGCTGGTGTAGAATGCAATAGTTTGCAGTATTTTTCAAACTCTGCATCCGTAAGCAAATCACCAGTTTTGGGATTAGTCATATAACAAATCAATGAATCCTTATGAGCGTGTATATAGTTAGCAGTTTCCTTGCGTAGCTCTTGTACGCTGTAGGTAACTAATCCCTTTTGAGATAGTTGATGACGTACTGCATTGTAGAGACAGTCACCATCGGAAGGAATACTATGTAGTGCTAATTGTCGTTCTAATAATTTTGATTGTATAGCACGCCCTTCAATAGTTTTTAGAGAGAACTTTGCATCCTCTGCTGCAGCCCGTATATCTTCTTCTCTTTGTCGGGCTTCACGCGTTTTCTTATCACGTCGTTTTTGTGCTTTAGTAACACGTTGGGTAGTACCACTAGCATCATCTTCATCATCCCCATTGTACAAGATTTCATCGATATTTTGTCGTTTCTCATTTGAATTCTTGTCTTGGCTTCCTTCGTTTTGTTGTTGAGTTTGTTGCTCCTTTTCTATCTCAACTAGTTCTATAGTTTGCCTTTTTTCCAAGTCACTTTCCATGCGAGCAACCTCTTCCATTACCTCTTTGCGCTTCTTTTTATCATTCCTTGGTGCAGTTTTTTTCAGTGCCTGTATTTTAGCCTGTAAATCTTTGCGTTCTCGGCGATGTCTACTATGTAGATCATCTATCACAATGCCTGATAAGGCTTCAGACATCTCAGACTCATTGTTTGATTCTGACATTATATATAAATAGATTAACTTTAGAAAAAAGAAAGCAATTTTAATATGCAGAAATATTTATTGTGGGATATATATGTACATACACTATATGATTTTGGATATCTTTAGACTAAGCCTTTTTTTTGTGACAATACATGGATTTCTGCTAAAATATTTGCCACAGAGATATACTCCAAATAAATTTACTTATCAATTAATTGAAAGTTGTCAACAATTATGTTTCAATCCTTAGGGGCCTGCTACAAGTTCGATTTGGATGGCAATCGATGTTTAAGATTGATGGATCACGGCTGAATGCTACATGTTCAATATTTACCGTGCCAGTATTAACTCGTGGTAAATGGTGTTTATGAAAGAAGGATTAAAAATTAAAGATTTTGCTTTAATATTTGTTTAATTTTTCATAAGTTTTTCTATATAATAAGAGTGAGAAAACCGTGTTAGGCGTTGAAGAAAAATTAAAAAAAAAATTTTCGAGCAAAAAATTGTTACTAGATTGTGAGGAATTCACCCTTTCTCTTAAAATGGGAACTTTTTTTATGTATATAAATATACAAAATATTTTTTAATAAAAATTGATAGATTTTGAATTTTCTCAATGCTTCGTTCCTTCGTATCGCGAATTTATATCACAAAATATACTAAATGTTCATTATTTATAGTGCGATCCACTATCCGCTATCCAGCTTTCAAAATATTTAAATATTTTGTGAAATAGATCGCGATTCTTCAATATTTTATGCTAAACGTTCAATAAATATCGCGTTATTGGATCGCTTTACTAAATATTGTACGTGTACCAGTCACCAAAAAGTTTCCGAACTCTTCCGAATACTTATTTTATTATGAACCATTTGTGTAGTTGGTAATATTAAACCTGCCTTATCGATCATTTCAAACAGCTGTCCGGTGTGTTTGTATTGTATAAATAAATTAAAGGAAACAATGGAAATTGATTCGACTATCGAAAATTCAAGTAATTCAGATAACGCTGATGAGATTCTGTGTCTACCAGGACAACGCTTATGTCTTTCAGAAGAGGCTACTGTAGCTGGTCAAGGAACATATGAACGTGGGGGTTATATATATGCTACATTGGCTGGTAGCGTGCAAGTTAAAGAAAAGGATAAGGTTAGTTTAAATATATCAGCTTTAAGAAATTCAATAATAATAATTTATAAAATTCAAATAGAGTAAATACATAGAAGTAAAGTGTGCTGGTAGTCAGACTATTGTTCCAGTTGCGGGCGATGTAATAACTGCGCGTGTTCTGCAAGTAAATCAACGCTTTGCCAAATGCTCTATAATATGCATTGGGGACTATATACTTGAACGTACATATCGGGGAATAGTACGTAAAGAAGATGTACGGGCTACTGAAAAAGATAGAGTTGAAATGTATAAATCATTCCGTCCAGGCGATGTGATACTAGCTCGAGTGGTAATTTTATTTTATATATATGTGTATACGTTCATAAATTTTAATAATAAATTAAATTTTTCGAAACTACTAAAAACTACTTAAACTTTTCGAATTTCGTAGCTACCTCAAACTGAGTTGTCGTGTTACCAATTAAGTACTGCAGAAAACGAATTGGGTGTAGTGGTTGCGACGTCCAGCGAGAGTGGGACGAATGGTCCACCAATGGTTCCTGTCAGTTGGACAGAAATGCAATGTCCAAACACGCTGGTAAAGGAACCACGGAAAGTAGCGAAAATTGTGGCAGAAAGTTCTTTAAAAACCGAGAAATTGTTTTAATTTTTAAATAAATGTTTTACTTCATTATAATTTTAATACAACGAAAACAATTAATTATGGTTAATACTGCTTTTTATCCACCTCAAATCTGTGAAGAAGCCTTCGTTTTCAGTTAATATTGCCACAGTTGATTCCAAATAATAAAAAAGTAAAAATTTAAATATGTTAATCTTTATTTTCCTTTTTTAGCCAATCGTAATAGAAGCTAATCAGCTTCGGATTTGAAATTTTCCTTTTTTAAATCATATTCCATTTGGAAGGGATACACTAAATTCTCATTTAAGTTGGCTTTCGCTCGATCATAAATATGTGTTACACGATTTTTGTCACCAAATGAACATTCAAAACGCACGTATTCCATCCAAACTGATGTGTTATCCTTGCCAAACTGCAATACCATGTTCTCATATACCTGTCGCCGACGCTCAGTGTCTTTTTTGGTCTGAAAACAACAACAGGATGTTATTAGATACCTTTTGAATTTTATCACATCGCCACAATTTACACTTTACCCTTAAAATAACTTGCGATTCCAATTCAGCCATTTTTTCATGCAATTTTAGACAGGGCGGCGGCAATTGACTTAAGTGGTCGTATTCTTTGCGCACTTTGTCGAAAGGAGAATTAATCATGCAAAACTCCAAATATTGGGCACGAAATATGCCAAATTTCGGATTAGTCATTTTAATAGCATCACGGTACAATCGTTCAAGGGTCGAACGGTCTTCATCATATCGTGTTTTGAAGTATTGAATAGCTAACTCAAATATTGGTCCCGACTTATCTCCCAGGTCTTTCACTGCTTTAGCATGAATTTTTTCAACCATGTCCGAATCGTTTTGACTTATATAGTACGAAATCCATACCTCGTACAACTTCACTGATTTGTATGCAGAACATACTTCACTTAGAATTGATTCAGCGATTTTTCTTCCGGTTTCAGTCACGATTAATAAACGCAAAAATACACAATAATGCTCCTCATTCATCAGACCAGATTCATGTCCCATTTTTAGAGCCATTGCCAAGTATTTACGTCTTGTTTTCAAATCTGTTTCATTATTTTCATTTATGATCAACATTGCGCTAATGTAATCGTGACACATTGTTCGGGTTTTCAGCTGCGATAGTAAAATATTGTAAGTTATCATAAATGAAAATGTATTTTGGTAGAGCCTTTATTTACCGTTTTTAAAGCAGTCTCGTATACCTTAGCGCATAATTCAATACGTTGTCTCATTGTGCGATCTTTGAATACCGGCATAGTGAAATTTGAACCATTGTCACCAGAATCCTGATTATCAATTTCTGAAGCAACAACGTCATCATCTTCATTTTTTTTAGCAGACTCCTTTAAATCACTCAAGGCAAACCCACGTAACTCGCGCTGTGCCAAAAAGTCCCACAATTTTTCTTGTGATGGATACCGTTCCACCAGGTCTTCAATAATCTTTAATTGTAAAGGAGCTGTAATATTTACAAATGAAGGTTCTTCACAACGTCGCACCAAACCAATAAAAAATGGCAAATTAGTTATAGTTGTGCGACTATTTCTATAAACACACTCTGCTTGTCTTAAAGCACTCTCATAATCGAGCCTCTGACCAGCTTCATTCCGTTTATGTGCAACAAACACTAATAAATCAAATAATGTTTTGGTAAGTATCTCTTCATTAGGGTGTCGCTGTAACCCTCTTGTACAAATGTCTTGCCACACAAGACTTTCGCTATCATTGCTGAAAGCCCATAGTGCGGCTTCCACCCAGTTTTTTTCATTCGATCCGTGGTACTATTGGATATAAAATATATTAATAGGGTTAATGAGTTCTTATTTCGATTTTTTACTCTTACAGTGAGCATTTTTTCGTAGATGCCAAGAACTTGTGCTGGATTCGAATGCTTGCTGAATTCTATGAAATGATTCCACAATCCTTCAGCTTCCGGAAATTTTTGAAGGCACTCCCGATACAATTTTGTAATGTGATTTATAAGATTATTCTTCAAACCTCTTAACTCGGTTTTAAAGCTAGCTTCTTTCCGCTCAACCAAGCGATACATCTTACGCTCAAGTATAATGTATTCCACATAGGTACGACTGTTGACACTCTTTTGTGTGAGTTGAAGAGCGAAAGACTCCCTCTTCTGTTTGTAATCACTATAGTTTAAATTTTAATTGAAGTTATAGAATTTAAAAAGGGTGGTGTTCACCTAATTTCAGTGTCGTCACAGATATTGTATCTCTTTAATTGTTCGTAGACGGGCAAGGCACGCTCCTGTAATTCCTGAACAACCTCCATTGTGCAATGTTTCTTATGTTACTATCCTTTCTATATTATATATTTGTGCAATTAAAACAAAAAAACTAGAAGTATATGTAATAAATGAATATTATTAATTATTATTAATAATAATGTTTATTTTTCACGTTCAGAAGTAAATAAGAATGTTGAAGTTAGTTGTAGTTCATTCTACAACACGTTGTGTATATCAACTGTTAACACGATATAAATTAGGAAATCATTCAACTTTTTTGAAATGATTTAATCTCCGTATAAAGTTTTAATTTTTTTTATATTATCTTAATAATTCGTAATACTTGAGTGATTACACAAAATTTTGAAATAAAAGAAAAAGGAAACTTGATAAGAACAAATATTAAAGGTTTCAAGATTCTGTACTCTTTTCTTTAAAATTATTTAAAAGGATTTCTGATTTATGTGTATTTTTTTTTACTGAAAAACCATAATTTAAAAAATAAAAAGAAGTTACCGTATAGATATAGATTTAGGAACACGACAACGGCATCTCTTCACCGGTAAGGTACTTTGTTATTATTTATCATTTGACAATTGTAGGCTTATCAATTTCCAAACTGTCAGTGAAAGCAATCGTCTCGCCCCTCTCTAATAATGCATTTGCATCCCTTACACCCCTTTAATCCATATACTTTTTCGTCTGACTGTTGCTATTTTGCACCTCATACGGGAGATTTTTGAATTTCATAAATACCTCCAGTTTATCATTATTTTGGTGTTTTAGTTATAATTTAGCTTTGAATTTTCGATCTCTCCCTTCGTAACATTATAAAAAAGTGTGTAAAAGTATTAAAACATTTTAGTATTTGTGAATTAATAGCTTGTTTGGTAGCAACATAGAAGAATGTCAGAGAAGCAGAAAGGTGACACGTCACGTCCAACCACTGCGTCTGCTGTGGCAGTTGGCCCTGGTTTGGTTACAATTCCCCCAAGTGCTGTTGTTAAAAACCCACTTTTGAGCGCATCTGTTACGGGGCTAACATTTGACGACTTTCCTAATAAGCCATTACTATTACCGCCGGTGGCTATTAGTCGAGGTAAGTGATTTCTTTACCTTAAGCTGTAGCTCTCTTTGCGCTTAGATCGGTTAACAATATAATTGATATACGGTATCTAAGGTTTGTTCTTTATTGCGACTAAAAATACATACTTAAAATGGACATTTTTAAAAATACTTTTAAATTCTTGATTTCGCCTCATTTTACTCCATACTACGTGTTGAGTGAGAGCGGTACGTTGGTAGATCCAGTGAAACTTGACGTCTCCGACAACACCAAACAATTCCCCAAGTCAACAGAATTATTAAAAGAAGCAGCAGCAATGCGCCTAGCACTATTGCCGCGATAGATGCTTCAGTGAGTACAAGATCGCGTACATCTATGTTGTATGAACGCTGATTACCTGTAACATCAAAAGCTGTAACCGCCACTTTTGGTTCGCAACATGTTGCTATATATGTTGCTTTCAAAGGTTCTGTAGAGGCAACAGTATAACTATTTCGATACAGTAATCCACCAGATGGCACAGTTTGCAAACGTAATATGCCTGATTGCCAATCTTGAGCTGCTATATCTAGGGTCCAGAAGCGTTCCGCACAATCAGTTGACTGGGCGTTAACGTTATCACAACGGCTGCCAAACGTCCAAGAAACCGAAGGTGGCGTCGTGTCCTGTACGAAAAGTATACTGTTTAGAATTTCTATTCTATGTATATGTATATAATATACCTACCTGAACATCAACTGTTGTTGAGCTGACCACTTTTAAATTGAGAGATAGAGAAGCCGTACCGCCACCATGACAGGTGAATGTAATTTTATCCGTGGTTCCCTGGGGCGTGCCGTTCGGTATTAAAACGGTTACGATAACTTTAGTCATTTCACCAGAGCGCAAAAAAATGCTTTGCGGATTGAGGCGCAAAAGGAAACGTCTTTCATCAATCACCTGTATGTTGTGATATACAGCTTCAGTGCGTGTATTAGTCACTTCAAATTCCAGTGTCCCTAACATGCCTGGGGCCAGAAGTAATTGTGATTGTAGACCCATTTCGATTTTAGTTGTATCGCGTTGCAATAAAGTAGCTGTTGTTCCACGGACCACGCCATTATATTTATAATCTACATTAACAATTGCAGTAGGCACTCCAGTATTGTTTGTTGGTATGGCCGGTCGGCTGCTATGTATTTCATTGTCGGAGAATGTTTCCACTTGATCCTTTGGTAATATTACATCTGAATTACCAACTGTTGCTATTTCACCTGATACGGCTTGAAGTTCTACATTGATACCAAAACCTGAATCATTGTGTGTATTTAGAGTGTTCTTAGCAGAGATTTCCGGTAAACTAATTAGGCGAGATCCATATAAAGTTACGGGATAAGTTTTTGGATCTCTGACGAAATACGCATCGAAGCGTTTAATAAGGTCATCTGAAAAGGATGACATTGTAAAGAACGTCTTATAAATTAAGTTACATAGGGAGCGCTAGTTATTTACTGATGCTAAGTGTGTCATCCCACTAATCTCAACGAGGAAAAAGTTTGAATCACCGATTTCAAGGCTATAAGCTTATAATTATTATTATTTCAATTGCATTCATTCATATACATATATGTACATATGTATAAAAATCGAACCTGCGCATGCCACTTATTTCAGTCATGCGTATGCTTATGTTTTTATAGAAATTACGTATGTACATCCTTATCTCTATTTCTCGAAGATTCATTGAAAAAGAATAACAAAACTGTTTTACAATGCGTCATTGTAAAGACTTTCATTCTAGCTTATTTTGAAATATAGAAAAAAACAATGCTTTATGTTATTGCATTTAAATTGACGTAACTGGAAATGGGTTATTAGGTGTGTTTCTGTACTGCTAACTATCAATAGTTCGGCAAGTTTTTGCTGGAAAAGCGTTTCTTTATCAAAAAAAACTAGCAGAAGTTGAGAGCATAATAAACGGAGAGAGTTGCTAGTGAAATTTTTACTAGCAGAAATTAGATGTTGTCATATGAAGAAATAACTGTTAACACAATGTAAACAAGCGATATTTGGCGATTTTGATTTAATTTTGTTCATTGAATTGTTAAAATAAAAATGAGACATGCATTAGATAATGATAGATAATTATAAATGATAAACAAAATATAAGTGTTGAGACTAATTAGAATTGGATTAATTAATGTTAATCAATTATAAATGTATAATATTAATCAATGTATTGATTTCTTTATTATAAAAATTAATTTATTGGTTACTTCCTTTCGTTTGCATTATCTTAAAAAATTTTAACGAGCAATTTATTTGAAATTCTATTGATTAAGTTTCCAGTGCTGATATGATGTGGCTATTAAAAACAACACTCAGATGTTTCCTTCCTAATTTCTGCTATTTTTCCCTTTCTTTACTTATTCGTTGTTTCGATCTTTGTGAGAGTAACTTGTAAATTTTCACATTCTTCTACTTCCTGATAGCTAGCAGCGACCAACAATTTGGAAACAAACATATTTTCTAGTTCTGAAACTGTATATTTTTTATTCTCATGTAATCTATACAGATTTCCTCTCTGTCCTCATTTAATCATGTCAATCCTGGGTGAATATGTTATCAATGTATATTGAAATATAAAAAGCTTATCATAAATTCAGACAACGTCTTCTTCTCAATTGAGGTTTCAATGTTAAATTAGTACGCATATATGTATATGTACTGTGCGTTCTTCTTTTAAATTTAGTAGAATTTTATACCTTGTGCGTGAAAGAATAGCGGGTAACATATGCTCCACTGAAACATAATTCTGCACTTTCGTATGTTACTTACCCAAAAAAAGATCCGATTTGCGTTCGGCGCGCACAAATACACTATACTCGTCGCTTAAAGATTCCGGTACTACTTTCAACTTGTATACAGTGGCCTTTCGTAGTTTATTCAGAGGAACGTAAGCATCTAATCGACTGTCATCCGCTCCAAGTGTAAGAACAAGTGACTTGAACTTTACAAGCTTTTTTAAGTTAATATCTATTGTGAGCGACAAAAGATTTAGAAAAACAACAGTTGCAAGTCCGAAGATTACAAACGGTGTGAGTCATACAGAAATTTAAAAGTTATTGCAGTTGACTCAGTGTTATTTTAAGTGAAGATGGCCGAAGTGCAATGTTAAATATACGTATATGGATTTTATATAAAATGTTGAATTCAATGTAATCTGGTTTATTTGTTACTTGTTAATTATTGTGTCGTAATTTATTTATTGAAAATACATTTTTAGTAATATTTACGCACTATATTTCTATATTGTGTGCATAGTTTGAAGAAGTGACTTTGAAATATTTTAGTTTATAGTTTATTATGAAATTTTATGATAAAAATCTATTAATTTATCGAATTAACAAAAAAAGACGATTAAGTTTTATGTGGCAACTTCAACAACTGAGTCAACTGTTAGTGACATATGCATGTATTGTGCAGTAATCAGCTGTTAGTTATTTCTCAAACGGCAATAACGTATTCAATGTAATGCTTATGTGTTTTGTATTATAGCTTTTTTGTGTGAATAATAGTAGACAAAATAAAAATAGTATTTATGAAACAGTTCAAAATATATGGAAACAAAGAAAAAATAATAATGTCATGGTGTAAAATAACACATTGAACCCGTATACAGTAATAAAAACATAAAAATCAAGGCCTAAATGACATTTGCTAACCGAAATCAGGTATGTGAAGCGCAATTTATTAAAGGTGTACCAATCGATATACTACATAGTTACATATGCCTGTATATATCGTATATAATGCCGGGTTCTTACGTGTATAATAATTTCTTTGATAGTAGAGCGTAAATGAAATGACAAAGGAGTAAATTTTTATATAGCCCTCCCAAAAATGTTTGCCGTCAGCTTGATTATATATGTGTACCTGCGCACATCTCCATATGTGATATGTGTTGCCTTTGTACCTACTGTCGGATGCTACATTTTTCTATTTCCTTTTTATACATGATACTTGGAGTATAACAGTTTATGCATATCGTTAATATAATATACATATACCTTATTTATTTTTTTAATTAAACATTATTTGAAGATGCTGTTAAATTAGATACGTTTTATAAAATTCTTGGAAGAGGAAAATTTGGTATATTATATTAATATATATTTTTTTGTTTTAATAGAAGAAAGTATTTTGAATTAATTGCGTTATTTCATACTGCTGTAAAAGACAAGAAATTTCACGAATTGGTTAACCCATCGGCTTTTTCTCCCCATTATTTACACGATAACTCAACCAAAATGTGAGATACCAAATGCAAGTATGTATGTAAAATCGGGGTATTGCCATCTCCACAAATAGGTGCTTTTCAAATTTACCAAACTTCTTATAATTCTGTAACCAATTTGGAATGTAATTTCGCACAATAGATTCAAATCGAGTAGTAGTAGTGTCATTTGTGATAAAATAAAATGAATATAAAATAAAAAACAAACAAAAGAGTAATGAGTCATAAGAGTCATAAGAGTAATAAATACAAATACTGTTTTATATTGATTTATTTTTTTTATCTGAAACATTTAGTGCCTATGTATGTGTGAATTTACTGATATATGTATTTACATATGTAAGTGCATCGGGTGAGCTTAACAGAAGTCAGGACAAAGGGTAAAAATACATAGCTGCAAACTTACATACATACATACAAAGTTTGTACTTACGTTTGACGGACAAAACAGCGTAAAATTGAAGCATTTGCATTTGTTAAGCACTTTAACTAATATTTAGTGGTTATAATAAAAAACATTCATTATTATTTCACTAATGGCTTACATAAAAAATAATATTATTTATTTGTTTATTTTCTCTTAAACAACTAAACACAGATTATACGTTTAACTTTTATAAAAATATATGTAGTATATGCATATTATTTATTTATACGGTTTGTACTACGATATAAAATACTACCATAAAATAGTTTCTATTAATTTCGACACATTTAATAGTAATGACACATAAAATAGAACGTAAATAAAAATATATAAAATAGTTCAGTATTAATTAAGTTGTATATGTTGTAAATAAATAAACATATTTACATTTGACGGTTAGTCGGTAGGTCGAAATGGTAATAAACATACTAAATAATTTGTGTTAATCAAAATCATATTTTACACACATACTTGTGTATCTGGCGCACAGTGTGGCGAAATGTTCATTTTGGCAGCACTTCCTAACACTATATGTTTTTTCTAGATAATTTTTATTGTTTTAAAATAAATATATATATTTAATAAGTTTAACAGTATATTATTTATACCGATTACATTAAAGCTTAATATTGTTATGGTGAAATGCTTTCATTTAAAGCTCCAATTCACAGTTTACAGTTTTCCGGAAGTGTAGATTAGTAGATATGTATTGGACAAACAGGACAAGGACACAAGACAAGTTTAACAAACAAATTAAGATACGCTAGATAAATTATGTTCACGTTTATTGTGCTGTTTTTAGTAGCTGTATAATGTTATTACTTAAGGAATTAAAGCGCTGCAACAGATTGTTTCTCTATACATATGTATATTAGTCAACTTTGAAAGTATTTGATTTTCGTTTAAATTAGTTATTGTTATTATTGTGGTTGGTGTGCAAATTTGTGTAAGCGTACGTGTATGTAATGTAAGTGTGAACTAACCACCGTTGGGCGTCTCCAGCGTAGCTGTCCGCATGGGTGCATCGATTTTGACGTGTAAGCTCGATAGTGTCGTATCGACCGGTATATCCACTTCCTGTATGCCCACATACGCGTCAGCGACAAGTGTTAGCTGAGTATGAAAAAATATATAATATTCGTTTAAATTATTATTATAATTTAATAAACAATTATTATATTAAAAGCAGAAAGTACAGTTATTTGAAATATTTGCAAATTGCGCGTTTCACATATTATCCTCCAATTTATTAATCTTTGTGGAAATGAGTATTGCCTGCATATATTTAGTAAGTGCTAAAACCAAGGCAATACGTAATTAATAGAAAATATGCGCTAAATGTCATGACTATTAAAAATTGTCATGCAGTACGATTTGTTCAAGAGCTAATGGATGTCACCTTTCACTTTGTTGACGTTCCATAACCTGGTTTTCAACGAATGCCAAAACAAAATACTTAAAAAAGCATATGTATGTTTTTATGGCATTCATTTTATATATATGCGTACATATATATATAGTTACATATTTATATATACAATGTGTGTAATAGTTTTTCGCCTTTTGCACGCTTTTGAATTCAAATATCATATTCTGCTCTTTATTAATGAAATGTAATATTATATAAAAAATATGTGCTCATGCATGCTTGCTTTATAGCCAACCACTCGCTTTCAATTTCAAGCGTTTTCCACCAACTTCATGGTGCGTTGATTTTCTAAATGACGACGTATTTAATTGCCAGTGTGTTTTCCTCAAATTTCGCTTTTAAATCGCTTGACCTAATGCTAGGTTTACAGAGCCGTCATTCAGTGTTGTGTTGGTTACGCACCCGTTTTCGCACCCTTGTGGCATTCGCCAGTTCTTTAGTGGGTAATTTAATTTTTTAGTTAAGATTTTAGATTATAACTTCCCCAATTATGCACTATTTTTACTTATTTATCGTAAGTGGAAATTTGGCACTGACAATTCTTAAGATTAAATTAATGCCAAAGCAATGGGTTCTCCAAAGCAAATAATTTTGTTTTAATCACGAAATGTCCTAATGAAGCCTTTAGCAAATACAAAAACGAAATTGTTTCGATCTACGGCAACCTGGCTTATAGCCGCTCAAAGACTGTCAACTCGGCAGCATTTTCCAAAACTATTTGGCTAATATTTTCCATAGTTATAACCACAACAGCAAAAAATTTTCCATATTTTTATTAAATTTAAAATATAAAATCAACTGCGGCGGAAAGACTTCTTTTGGTTTTGGAGACTTGGTTTCATTAAAGTTTGTGTGAAATTCGGCCCTGTCCAGCGATTTCAGCGATTTCGCGCTTGCAATTTCAAGTCCCCAACTAACTATCTAGTAAGTGCGCAACCCCAACCACAACCGCAAGCTGTCGGCAATATGTAGCAGCAGTGGCTGCACTATTAACGGCTAACAGTGGTATTTAGCATTTAAACAAGTTTTCAGCTTTTGGTTGTGATTTTCTGCCATTTTCACTAGGCTTCGCGATAACATTCATAATGCCAACAACAACTGTTTAATAAATATTGCATTTGAAAACTTGTACTTGTTTTATAATTGGAAAAGAAAAAAAATACGCTACTAGCCACTAAGGCACTGCAGCAGCGGCTAGCTGGCGAGCGTTGTATAAGCAATTATAATTACAAGTCGCAATTAAATTTGCGCACCGGTTGACAAAAAGTCTGTGCAAAACGCGATCAATAAAAGTTGTGTAGAGAAAACAGACACACAATAGCACATTTGTTAACTCGTTTTCGATCAATCAATCAATTACACGCTAGACTCCATAACAGCAGTTCGATTGCTGAATGAGTGTGGGAAAGGCGCTCCTTATCTGACATGTGCCTCATATGCGTATGTGTATGTGTATGTATAAGAGAAATGCTCGCTTACCGTGCTGCCCTCCAGCTCCTGCGAGTTTTCGCTACCCACAATATGAAGTACTTCGCCACCCGAACGTATGGCCACTTCGCCGAGTATGCCGCCCACGGCCTCCTGTGTCTCGTTTTCACTTGCCGAACGCTCACCGTACCAGATAAGGTAGAGCTGCAGTGTTAAAGAGTTTAATTGGAAACAATTTTAAATACATTTAAAATTTAAAATTAAATAAAAAGTCGCAAACAAAATACTTTGCTCTCTTACTAACCCTAATGCGCTTCTTCAGCAGCGTTATGGCTGCATCTTGCACCAGCTCGGTGTGCGGCGGTATTACTGCGGTTGATATGAAGACCGCGCTATCGTATGGCACCAATTCCGAGGCATGCACAATGCCGACAAAAGAATTGCCACCATCTTTCACCTTGATGCTGTTCAATCCGGCGAGAAATTGGCGCGTATTATTGAAGCTATAGGCGGCCGGAATACCTAGAAAACAAATTCATATTCATTTAAATAAATTTACAATTGATGCAAATTATTTTGAAGATTTAAATATGTCCGCTCCAAAATCACACAATTTATGTTCCACTCACCCACAGTATTACTTAAGTGTAACTAAAAAAATTCAAGTACTTCTTTCAAGTAAGCCGAATTTTATGACATAACCAATTATTTTTTTTGTTTTTTTTTTTTGGTAAATAGTTTGTAAGAATACTAAAAAATTATCATTGTCGCGTTCAAGTGCTTGAATTGGTTAGACAAACGCACCATTTGTCCGCACTTTGTCCGTCCTACCATTTTTGTGATTCATAGCAATCAGGACATAGCAGTTCCAAGGAAATTTTTTCAACGGAAATTTTTCCGAAGTATTTTTCCATATGCATACAGCGTCGAAAAATATCAATTAAGTGATATTCTACTAAGTGGGCTGCGCTGTGCGTTTGTGGTTTTGGACAGTAATAGCGTTTTCGGACTGGTCGCTATAAAAGAATATCCGAGGAAATGCCGAAAATTGAAAATTTCAGAATTGCAAACAAATTACTCGTTTTTATAGACTAATTGGTATGAATGCGAAATATTTCGTACGCATATTTCCGAAATTGTTGACAACATCTGACGCTCGCTAAGCACGCCATTAAAAGCGATTACACTAAACCACTCCACTTATTGCAAATACAAATCTGGCGCAATCTAGCATTCATACAAACGTACTCTCAACCTAAATCACTCAACCTCAAAATGCTTACACGCACAAACACACTTCTACAATACAATCGTATGTATGTGCAAATGTGCGTATGTATTTACATGTATGTATGTGTATGTATATGGAATTGTAGGCTGTGTTTACGATTGCGTTTACTCACCTGAGGCATTCAGCGAGACGAGCACAATTTTTATATTTAGATTGGTGCGTAGCGCTTCACGCCACAGCGCCTTCGTCTTCTCCAGCGCATCTGCCGATGGATCAACGATGACGGCTAGCGGCATTCGAATGTACGCATCCTCGATGTAGTTGCGCAATTGTTCGTGTGGCAGCAGTTTACGGCCGCGCGATATATTTATTTGTTTGCCCTGTTTGCCCTGTTTGCCTGCAGGGCGTATTGTTGTTATTGTCGTTGCTGTTGTTGCTGTTGTTGCTGTTGTTGGTGTTTGCATTGTTGTTGAAAGAGCAGCTGCTGCTGCCGATTCTGTATCGAAACCTGTTGCCATCGCTGAGCTGGTGGTTGCGGCAATGTTTGGTGTGATAGCATCGATAGCATTCTCGCCGAATACCGGTATTGCCACTGTTGTTGTTGGTGTGGCTGCGGCGTCCATTAGCGTGCCACTTGTAGTCCAAGCGGCGCCACGTGCCTGTGACACAGCTGGTTGCAGGCGCGCCGCATTGGCGCTGGCGATATGTATTGCATCGACATCGGACACTGACTTTGGTTGTGGTGCGATGGGCGGCGACGGTGTGAGCGGCAATGCGGGCGCCACCGTTGGCCTTACGCT
Organism: Bactrocera minax; assembly: GCA_021498325.1. Taxonomy (NCBI): domain Eukaryota; kingdom Metazoa; phylum Arthropoda; class Insecta; order Diptera; family Tephritidae; genus Bactrocera; species Bactrocera minax. The sequence goes on from JAKEEE010000133.1 coordinate 433,525, forward strand.
GACTCTATGCTGATGCAGTTGCAGCTTTTCGAAGCTATCCTGTGGGTCTTCATAATAGTCCTCATCCGAGCTGTTTGGGTGTAATTGCTGTGTGTGCGGTTGCGGTGGCGCCACATGCTGCTGCTGCTGATGCTGGGGAGGTGGGGCGGGTTGCTGATCCTTCAACATATTATCTTCCGCGTCTGCGTCGCTGTGGTGATATAATTTCATTGCGATCGGATCGATTTTATGCGTCTTCTGCGTGCGCACGTTCATGTGATCTTCGTCTTCCACATAATCGGAAGTGGAGACATTGGCGTCTGCTTCCTCCACCGAAACACTACCACCGCTGATGGTGCGTGGAAATTGCTCAGCTTTACCCTGACGCACATAGGCGGGTATCATTGTGCTCATTGAGTTAGGTAACACAGTCGGTGGTAATGCTATGGGCGCTCGGGCCGCACTGCCGTTCATTAATGTACTGCTGTCCATCATTTCAATCTCCTGAGAGTCCGTCATAACATCATCCATACGGGCTTGCGCTCTTATTGTGTTCACTGACTCATTGCTCATATCATAGGGCTGTGCCGAAGTGACGGCGGTGGGTAGTGCTGCCGAATTAGCGTTCCCCTCCAGGTCAGCCATCTGCTGCATTTCTTCCAATAGCTTTTGGCGCTTCTCATGCTCATCCATGTCCTGTTGCAGTACAGCGGTTTCATAGATTTCGTCATTTCCGCCCACTTTTTCACTATTAAGGCCGCCGCCACCACCGCCATCGCCTTCGCCATCGTAATCCGCCGCACTGGACGGCTGACTGTAAGCGATGAACAGTGTGAGGATGACAAATGTCAGCGAAATTGTTGTAAATTGCAGTCGTAGACTACTAATTTTCTGGGTTTTTGCGCTGGCGAATAACATCTTTTCTTGTTTTTGTTTTATATATCGACTTTTATTTATATACTCCTTATAGCGGTAAATATTTTACAATGTTTTTTGTTGTTCTTATTTTCTATATATCCTTTACTCGACCAAGTGGCTCATCTTTTCCACGCAAAGTGTCGTTTGATACTGGAATGAAGAAAGAAATGGTTTGAAGATGAATCTTAAGAATATTGTGTCATGTATTTGTAGATTTATGATTTATAGCGTGTTGTAAATATGTATCTACCTGCAATTGTGCAAAAATACTACGTAAGAATATCTGGTTATAATTTAAAGTAGCGTAAGTCGACTTAAGCTAAGTTAGCCATTTTGATTTCTAGCAACAAGTTGTGCATATCTTTTGTCTATATTTGACTGTGATATGGAAATAGGGAGTCTAATAAGTGCCTCTGATAAAGCCAAGTATAGAGTATGCAATAACTCGATCAAAATAACTCAAAATGCCTCATTTGGTTTATTTTGACATAAGCTACTTTAATATTTTGCCATATAATAAAATCTTTTAAGCTTATGTAGGTGGTGCTACCAGTTGTTATCTGCAGCTGAAAAGACTTTCCTTCAAATTTCAAAATTTTCCTTCCAAAGGGATTAATCTCGTTTATTGTTCCTTGTTAAATGAACAAAAACTTAAAATGAAAAAATCGCGTTAGTAGGCGATTCATTTAGGCAAGGTATATTTTATATGTATGTGGCGATGGGCACGAATGAGTTTGTTTGATCATAACGGTTCCCTCACCTGCTTAAATAATAATCGAAGGAAATCTAATAAAAGTTCTAATAAACCGTTAAGGGTTGCTGTTTCATATTTCTCTCTCTTCTTCAAAATTTTCGAACAAATTACACTTTTAAGCATAGGTAGACCCGACTAAATCGCAGCTAGATCCAATTACTATATATAAGATATCTCCGAAAGTATTACATATATATATATACCCTGGCCTAGGTTTGTGTATTCAAGTGTGTTAAAAGAAAAACACTGCTTTACTTTGCCCAGAGCAAACTGTGGCCACAAGAGTCGCGCGCAGCTGATCTGTGGTCAGGCGGCACCATAAAGCGATATGTATCTATGTATCTATCAACATATGGGTACAACAACACGCCTTGTCTAACCTTGACCATCCACATTAATTTTAAAATTTAAATTCGAATGTAATAAAGGCAGGCGCGGGCAAGCCAACAACAGCCTCAACAGTGACTGCAACAGACAATCGCAGTGCTGGGACAAATGAGCTGGTCCGCCATAACGATATGTACAGCTACACCAACAACCGCACAGAAATACCTATGCACTCTATTTTGCATTTGTTGTTTCTTCGTTCAACTTGGCTGCTTTACAAATATTTTTCTGAGATAACAAACATATCTACATGCGTGCACATGCAAACACACACACACACACACACACATGCATGGTAGATAGAGACATAGCTTTGTTTTGATTCATTTTATTTTTGAACAAATAAAAATGTGCACCAAGCCGCCATAAATTCTCATACTCTTCAAAAATATTTGAGAATTGTCACCAAATGGAGATTTAGTGGAATTTATGAGACTATAAAGACAGTAAATCCATGCACATGTGCATGTGCGGACTTTGAAAATAACGTAAGCGCAATTCTTTCAGATGCGCTCTGATGGAGGAAATATATAGTACATATATACATTTATATATAGAATGTGAAACTTTTAAATTCAATGCTTCATTACATAATAATACGGTAAGAGTCAACTTTTACTTTTTTTTGTAATATCTTAAGAATAAATTTAAAAGTTTGCTTAAAAAAAAATTTTTTTTTTTTTAAGTATTATTAATCTTAACTTTGTACAATATATTTGTATATATTCAAAAGTGTAGCAGTTTGTTCAGCAAATCTAATTTTTGGACGCTACTCTGTCTGTCAATTTTTGGTAACTAAAAATTTCTTGTTGTTTTTGTTTAACGATTAGTAATCAATCCGGAATCCGGAAAGCCGGTAAAATTTGTCAATCTACATATTTGCATTTGGTGGCACAGGGAGACTTGTTTCAGTTGACATAATTTGGAAGAGCCGCTTTGCAAACATGTTTATATAGACTTATTCGTAAAGGCATAAATATATGATTTTACTTTATTTCGAGACCAATCAATGGTAAATATAATTTTTCACTAAGATAAGATGATTTTTTTTGATAAAAGCAATGCTATATGAAGTTTTCTGGATATATATGAAATAATAAAATTTCGGCAAATAAATTTTTTTCCAATGAAAAGCAATTTTATTTTGTTAAATCTGGTTTGTTATCTTGAAGAATTATTGAAAAAGCCCAAAAATGTATTATTCTTTTGTAAATTAAGCTTTCCGATGGAAATATTAGCGAAAATATTGAAGATTTGCTAAGTAAAGTCACACACCAATTTCCTTTTGAAACATGAAAAATGGAAAAAATACTAAATTAAGATTTTATTTGTTTCTGGCAGTATTTCTTACTACAAAAGTTTGTACAATTAATCTTTGCGGAGTAAAATTAAGACATAAAACACCAATATTTCCACTTTTAAATTGGACTTTTGATAAAGTAAAACTAAATTTAAGTCTTCCACCATTTAAAAATATAAATATTATTATTTCTGAGAAAGATTAATTAGCTACTTTACTATTTAACACAGCAATTGTTATTTCTAATCAGCTAATGTTGCTCTCTATCACTGCAAGTTCGTTGCTTAAGTCTTTTGTTAGGGAGAACAATCTATTGGCAAACTTCATGCAGACTAAATATTTCAATTGCTTTGACTAAATTACAACAAAATGAAAGGTATAAGCGAAATAACAATATGTGCTACCATTAATTAGCAGATTTATTTATGCATTGTGTGAACATTAGATTAAGGCAAAGTATCGTGAGAGCCACGCTCGCGCAGGCATATTTACTACAACAACGTCTTTCAAAGTATTTTTATAGAAACGCTAAACAAATGAACTAACAGTAAGCGTATCTCGTACTAATAAATAAAGCAGCGTCTGTCATTGTCACGTTGTGGTTGCGTCGCTCGATAATGAATTGCTTTGGGAGTGCAAATCGAAATTTGAAAAAAAAAAAATTAATAAAAAAAAGCAGCAAAACTCTTTCAAAAGCAACAACTTCAATCGTTAAACTGTTGCTGCTGCCGTTAATGCCCTAGCAAGCTGTTAGCCAACTGCTTGTTAACTGGCGGCAAAGTAGACATAGTACACTGCGACCGGCTTTCTTCTACTATGACCTTGAGTTGTTGTTGCGTCTGTATTAACTGAATTATATGCAGACATATATATGGCAAAGAAAAAAAAATAAAGAAAAAATATAAACAATAAACAGGTGTGGCTTGTCATTGTCACAATTAATTGTATGCGCCAAGATATTTTTTCATCACTGCATAGATAAGCGTTGAACATAAATATAAAGAATTTTTTGAAGAAACTACCTACATATATTATTCACAATCACTTTGCTTTAGTTTCGGCTGTTAATTGCTCAAAACTAAACACTTTCGTGTTCTGTTTTCATCCTCCATCCTTTGTGTGACTAATTTTACTCGTCTGTGGCCAGATCTGAATTGGATGCGCGTGCCAAGTGATATGTCGCGAGTTGCTCATGAGCAACACACGGCAGATATAGTATAACTGCATTTTGAAATAGAAAAACAAGCATTTCCTCTCACAAGCGTTGGGTTTTGCATTGCCGCGCAGAATTGAAACGCGTTTCGACCCGCTTCCATTTGCACACTCGAATTTTATTTGATGCGAATATTTCTGTATGCATTCCCGTCTGCATGTGTATGTGTGTATTTTATGTTTATAGCGCTTTTCAACGCTCAGAATACTTTACGAGTATTTATGCTTTGAATTTCATACACTTTTGTGCCATCATCAAACGCACATTAAATATTCATTATTCAGGAAGGCAAACACGAGTTAGGCGACTTTAAGCCACAAACGAACGGCCTTATAGCACAGTGCAGATTAGCAAAATAAAAAGCAACATCACAAAGATGGGGGAAAAAAAAAACCAAAGAAACGAAAAAGAACACCTACTAATCGAAATCAATATTAAAAGCAACCAATAACAACAAAAGCAACAACTCGCTTAATCAAACCGCACTAGTCGTAATTGCTACTCTTATTCGCTCTTCAAGCTCGTCACGTTCTCCGTCCAGCACGTCAGCAGCGGCCGCCACATCCGAGTTCGTCATGTCAGCAGACACATTTGTTATGCTGATCATAATTTCCTAAGCAGCAAAACGTTCTTTTTTGTGTCGAGACACACATATAAGCATATATTAATATGTCAAAATTATTTAATTTTGTACGAATTTCATAAGATAGCTCACATTTTACCCCTCCTCCATCCCCCGCTTAGCAAGTAGGATCACTCAACTTGTATTAGTCTAATTGACATTAATGATCATCAAATTCAGATAATTACGCTTACAAATACGTGCTTAATGTGATTATTCTATATAGTCGAATCTAAATAATTCGGTGTTCTATTATATAATGATGTCATGCGCTAGCTGTGCTGTGCTATGTGATTTTGGTTCTCATGACTGCGACTCTCATGGTACTTAAATAATTTTTATTTTTTTTTATGATTTTATAATCGAGCATAAAAATGCGATTATTCCGATAGGGACTAATATGTATTCACCTATTTGTTTATTGTTTGTGTGTGTGTATGTAACAAATTATGCTAATTGTGGCACGTCGTGATATTGAATTGTGTGAAAGGCGGATAAAACTTCAGAAATTGATTTGTTAATTTGTGCTGATCATTACACCTGCGCAGATTTCGATATTATATACTTGGTATCACTTTAGAAGAACTATGATAGATGTTTTGAAATATATGTAATATATAGATATTGGAATGCATGGATGTTGATAAGAATAATTTAGGCTATTTCCTGTTTCATTTATTGCTGTCTACTTTTCATGCGGAAAGACCATGCCCGGTAGGTCATTGGAAATGTTTTGGAGTGAAACTTTTATAGACATGTAAGTAAAATCGAGCAACTGCGAAATTATATGACTTTTTCTTGCGTTTCGATAAGACTATAAACTCGGTTTAAATTTAAAGGTTAAATTTAAATTAAATATTAAATTGTATATATAAAATTTTATGTAATTTCAATATTATATTTTGCAAATAAATAAATTATTACAATTTTGATATAAAATAAAACGAAACAAGAAAACTTACAATTGAAATTAATATTTGATAAGTGCTGCCACCTGTGTGAAAATATTTCTTTCGTTACCTCGTTACCTCGAAGAGTTGATATATCGGAAGCATAATTGTAGGCGCGACGGCTGTTTGAACCTCTGAACCTAATCTACGAAATATTGCATTACATCCCTGATTTTTAGTGGAATGACATAAAAATTTCACTTGTTACACCGCGTCTATAGCCTTCGTTATAAGAAGCGACAGCGATCGCACATAAACTTGTTTGACGCACAAATTTCGTTTTGACCTACAGTACTACTTCTGTAATAGTTTTAAAAATCAACACAAAACATCTGTTGTCTGCGCACTACTAACATACATTGGATTTTACAGTGATAAGTGCTCATTCGTTGCTCGTTCTTGCAAATTCAATCAATTGTCAATATTTGTCAGCTTATCAATAACCTACTTTGTGACGGAGCAATAAATATAATGACATAAATACATTTAATCGGCGCTGAAACACGTGCTCCAAATGCTTTAGTTATTTAAACTGCCAAAATAAAAAGTGAACACAATGTGGTGATCTATATAAATACATAAATACATATGTACATTTATATAAAAAATGACGTTCCCGTTAACAAAATGCTTTTATATTTTTTTTTATATTTCGTATTTAAAAAAAATTATATTTAAAAAGTCGCATGAAAAAATCTCAAAATGACAAGTCATCCTAGAGTATTTCAGCCAAGCAAGTGACAGTTTACGCGATAAATGTGCGTTGATTGTGTGTACGTATGTGTGCGTTAGTTTTTTTCCACGATTACAATTTAACATTGTTGAAGGTCTTTCGCCTTTCTGCTTTTGTTGAAAAGCACTTCGCTTGAGGCATTTTGCCCATTCGAGAAAATAGTAGCAAATTTTTTAAGTAATTGTTTGTAATGGTCAGAAAATTTTGTAAATGAATTTCGAAATACTTTCTTTTACATTCATTTCAAAGCTTTCTTCTTTTCTGTGGTACAAATTCGCTATGCAGATACTTTTAATGCGTGCAGAAAACTGTATGAAATATATATACTTTTTCTATTTTTAGTGGCCAGCGCCAATTAATACCACATTTATATATTACTATTAATAAAAAAAAAAATTGAATAAGTCGATTTTCTTAAATTGAAAGGTTTTGATCTTGCAGTTTCGTATAACTTGCAGCCGAAAAGACAAGTGTTCCATAAACTAAATAAGTTATTACAGAAAACGGTATATACGGCATCTTTAAATAAGAAAAATATTTATTATAAAATATTAAAAAATTTTTTATTGTTTATTTTTAAACTTTTATAAACTATTTATTTTTATATTTCTTTTTATATTTATTTTTAAATTATATTTAAACCATACAGCTGCATAAACATCACTGTATTTATGGAGCGAGCCATCTACATGTGTCTGTATGTTTGTATGTCCGTTATCATTGTCAGATTTTATGATCAATGCCGCCAACGAAATACCTTGCACTTGAATCTAAATTATTTACGTTGGAATATTTGCATATTTAATGCGCACGAAACACTTTTGAGCTGAAAAAATATATTGCCAGAGAGAGGTGTGGCAGGGAGGAGGGGTGGATGCAAAATATACGTCCAAGAATTGCAGCGCCAGCAAAAGCAATTGGCAAGTTTGTAATTTCAGTAACTTTTTAAAGTCACTTTTGTGATTGTTCTCGTTGCTGTTATTGTTGTTGTTGTTGCTGCTCATGCCTCAGTATTTTGAGTGACACTTGTCATTTTTAAAGCTTAAATTCACTGCAATTAATTAATTTGCTTTCAGAATTTGTGGCAATTTGCATTAAATATGTTTTGTTGTTGGGTTTCGCTTTCAGCTTAATCATATTTTTTATTGTTAGTGAAAATCGCATCGGCCTCTAAACGCATTGGCTATTTGTCACACTCTGTTCACTGCGGTTTTGTTGCTGTTGTTGTATGCGCGCATATTTAAATGAAATGACGAATGAATGTTTGTTTCGGCGATTTGTATGTGTACTCAAGCAAAATTAATTGCGGCAATGTGCAATTTATTAATTCGTTTGTCCTTTTTTTTTGTTGTTTTTTGTTAGAGAAAATAAAAGTTTTGTTTCTATTAAAAGTTGAAATGTGAAGGTAAGGATTCCCTCCAGACAGCTTATGAATTCGTAGAAAAGGTATTGGCGGAAATGTGTCTACTAATTACATTGAGTCTTCATATATTCACATATATCTCGTAGAGATATCGATTTCATATTTGAATTGTGGTAGACAGTCCCAATATGAAATTGCTTAGCTCTTATGTGTTGTCACCAGAAATTTCTTCCCACTAATTTAAGCTACTTAAATTCCATAATATGTTGACTAGGAATAACGGCGTGTTATAGTTTTTTTTAGAGTTAGATGACATTTGAATTAGATTATAATCTCACTTTTGTGTGGGTGTTCGAAAAATGTCAACACATGTGAGCAGATCTCTCAAAAATCTATACCACATCTGCACCGATTTCCAACTATTTTCTATTACTTTCTGAAGTATTCACACTTTCGAGATTCTTTATATTCAAACTCTCCAAAACGCATTACACCAAAGGAAAATGAATTTGAATATCATTTTAACAAGTAGACGCACTTTTAATATTTAAAAAGTACAAGAAATAATGCTTTTTCTTCAGAGTTTGAACGAGCATTGATTTTTGAAATGAAAAAATCAATTGTCGTGAGAAATCTTATAACCATAGGCTCTCATAACAGTTCCCATAGTGACAACTAAAGGCATACGATAACATTATTCATAGTATTTGACCATTGGAGTAGCCAACTTTTCGGCGCGAATATAATAATAATGGAATGCTTGCTTGCGATATGCATGCTTTGCCTATGTGTCAAAAATTTACTTGAAAGGCAACAACAAAGTTGTCCGTTTGAAGATATTAGAAGAGAGTATATAGATACTCGTTAAAGTGGTATAACTAGTTGTTTGTTCGACTCACCACTCTCCACTCTCCACGATTTGGCGAAGGTAGGTGGTAGCTCCCTAAAGTAATTAGGTATTTATTTGCAAACGTAATCTATTATTGTAGATGTGACTAATAAAATAAATATCAATTATTTTAGAGCGTATTTTAGTTAAGAACATAATTACTTGTGATCCTGAACTTTTGACTTTTTGAAATTTAATTTTTCTTTAGAACCTATGTAATCTTAGTTAAACTATTATCATGTTGCAAAAATGATAGTCTTTTAAATTTATTGAAAAAAAATATTTCCGGAGCGTTTCAGTATTAGCTTACTGTTTATTATTATTGTTTATTATTGTCTCAATTTGATGTTTTGTTTATTTGTTCAAAACTACTTTTCTTTCCCTTTTATCTAATTTTTTATTTTTTTTTGCACACCTACATATTTCACACCTTCATCTTACATTATTATTTACGTATTACATACGCTTATTAAAATAAACAGCTGGTCTATTGGTGTTTGTCTTTACAAAAAATAATTAGCTTGTGTCGTGGACAAATTAATAAATATTTTTTTTTTTTTTTACGAACATTCGAAATGTTCTGCAGATTAGCATGTAGAATATTATAAATGATTATATAAATGAGATTCAAGTAACATTCTACACCACATTAAAACCATTTTGATTATATTATAAGGTGAAGCGCGATGACAGCAGCATGCGGAGCGAAAAAAAACCAAACATTTTTAAATACTAGATAGAATAAAAAGTAAATCTTGATAAATTCTATGAACCGGTTCGGCTTGTAGTCGGAAACTGCACTCATCGCTCGTTTGAACTGAAAAGTTTGTAAAAAAAGTAACATATACGCACACATTTCAACTCAAGCTACGTGGTAATGTTGGTCAAGCGAAAATTATTTTATTTAAATTTTAATTTTTATAAATTATTTTGATTCTTTATGCATACACACAACTAGCTGAGACAGTGTAAAACTAAGAATTTTTACACATTTTGTATTTTTCAATGTCAGAGCACGGTCTTTCGATGGCATCATCTGGCAATGTCAGCAGTTGAACTTGAACAAGTTTCATTTTTTATATTCATTTAGAATGCTTCATGTAATAAAAGCTGTAGTTGTAAATCTTTAGTGATGTAACATTAATATTTTGTATGAAATAAGCATTGAGTTGAATGTGTGTCTATGTGAATCTAGAAAATGTCAATAAAACGTGAAGAACGTGATGTTTGGAAGTGTTCTTAGAACTTTTAGAGCATTTATGCAATATTTTGCTATATTTTTTAAATTTTTACATTTTTTATATTTAACAGTGTTATAATATATAATATATAATTTATATTTATTATATAATAATATTGCATATGCGTAGATCAAATGTCCGTCGCGGTCATTCGTTGAACAGTTTAACAGTGTGGCATAAAATATGGAATTTCATTAAAACTTCAAATGTGCCTTCTTAATTTAGTTAGACAGTTCTTTCATAGTCTGCAATAATATTTAAATTTTTGAAATATCGTTTAATGATTCTAGTTAGGCTCCTCATTGCCCCAAAGCACAAAAAAGAATATTTCTGAAGGCTAAAACTCTAAAACATTGGAGGCATATATGTAGTACGGATGATCGCTTACATAAAATGTGACAACAAACCAGAGCGTTCTCCCCATGCTAATGCAAACTGTATACAGCTAAGGAGTAAATTTGTATGTAAATAACACGGTTAATGTACAGAATGTTAAACAAAAATTTAACCTCTTCGAAGCCATTTTTTCATTAAATAATAAAAACAGCTTATGGTGAAACAAGTTATCATTTATGTTACAGCAAAAATTAACATTGCTGTTAACAGTGACACTTGAAGGAGTTTTTTTTTTTTTTTTGCAAATCTCAAGAAAGTAAATTAGGCTGTTCTTATGTGCTATGGAAAGTAGAAAAATGTTCAGGTTCCCTTGCAAAGAAGGCTTCACTGTGAAAAATCTCTAGATATAATGGCATTTGCTTCCAATCACGACTCCTTTATAAATTATGACTTTTATTGAGATCAGAACTTGCTTTATAACACAGTCAAATACAAATACTAGCATTGAATATTTTGCGTAGAGTGTTAAACATCGCCAGAAAGTGCAAAGCAGTCAACGTCTCTGATTTGTTTACAAAAATATTTGAATAATTAAGAGTTCCCAGAAAATGTGCCGCCTATCAGCAAATGCTTAGTGTACACAATTGTATTTACTTTTGTGATTGAGTGTATTTCTTTGTTTGCAAATGAAATGAAATGAAAAGGAAATGATTAACGCTAAGACATATAAGTGAAATGCCACTTTTATTAGTTCGAAACCTTTGCACTCTCTATTGACTGAATCAATATAATATGTGTGTATGTATGTATGGATGTTTAAGTTTTGAATTAACACCTCCATCTTGCGTCACGATAGCAATGAATTATGTAGATAAATTCAAAAACGCCGAATTATGTGCAAATATATGTGTGTAAATATCTAACGTCAATATGTCTGTTAGTCATTAATAAAACAAATGAAAATGAAATTATACCCGTAACTTGAAAACGTAAACTAAACAAAAGAAAAATAAATATTTAAATCTAAAACTGTGAAACAGAAGCGTTTCATGTATAGCAACAGGAAATATTTAGAATTCAGAAAAATGAAGGTAGTTTTGAATTGTTAAGTAGGTGAAGTTATTGTGACTAACAAATGGCAACTAATTAACCAAATATGTGTGCTTAAATGTACGAAAATACACGAAAAACATACATATTAATATGTATACATATAATTTAAAAACCTCCTCGCCTTTAAATCGGCCAATGTATCCATTATATATGTACATTATATCTCACATTATCGTAAGAATGGAAACACATACAGAATTTCAGTTTGTAAATTGTAGTAGTTTTATTTCTCTGGATAATTTATTGTAAATTAATTTTTTAAATAGATGAAAACTCTGCGTTAAACGACTTCCACCTAGGTCGTTGTTAAATACCTCCTCTTTGGTATACATTTTGTGCGTAGTATTTTATGTTAAAATTTATTAGTTAATTTTACTCTTTCTCTATTTACAATTTCTATACATTGAATTAAATTTAATATTTTAGACAGGAGGCAACTCTCTCAGAAATATCTAAATTTTAAAAGATCACTTTCCAGTTTCGATGAAGTAATTCTGGCAAAATCGGTTCACATTTTTACATAACTTTACGTTTTCAGGCAGGTGGCAATTATTTCAAAATATCTAATCATTACACGAACTCAAGAACTCAAGAACCAAAGATCTAATAAATCTATCCTGATATTATCAGCAAATTCGGTATAAATATTAAAGTATATTAAATTTTTAAATAGGTGGCAACTCTTTCGGAAGTATCCACTATCACTATTCTAGCTAATTTCGACAAAATCGGTTCATAGATTTCATAGTTAATAAGAGGCATACGGCAAGTAACAACAATTCTATGTGGATAATTTTTAATAAAAACTCATACTTTTGAAATATTTTTCGATAATTTAAATGCATTTAATTGTTTTTTATCTATCAAACACACTCAATTTTAAAAATTATTTTATTATCATATTTTTTTGTTTTTATTATTTTTTAATTACATTTGTAGTTGCCTAGCCATCAATTGCGCTGTCAAATCAAGTTTAAGCGCTCTTTTAGGTTACATACGTATAAGGAGGCGCGATCATAAATAAATTTTTGTTTGTGTATTTCTCGTTTACCAAACATTGCAGTACAACATTTTTCGTTTTTCAATTTCTACCTTTTTGGAGATTGCATTACATTTTTTTCAAATACTCAATACTCAATACATATTTATATGTATATCTTTCTCTTTTCTCATTGTTTGTCCCCCGTGAGTGGTGTCTGCCTGATGGGGAAAAAGTTGCTACACTTGGCTGCGTTAATAATTCCCGGTTGCGGACGCTTAACGTGAATTGCCGACTAGTTTTTTGAAGTTGAAAAAAATATATGAATATAAAAATAAATCAACAAAACCAAAAAAAAAACCAAATGTGTCACAAAAGAGATGGCAAAAAATGTGTCTATGGAAAATAGAAGGCAAAAGCAGAAAATCGAATTTGACATTTAGTCAATAACAATGAATTGGCTGTCGCCTGTTTGCTTTTGGTCAAGCTGACTTGTGCCTATAATTTGTTTGTCAGCCGCACGTACGAATATATTACAGTTGTGGCGCTTCACATCTGCATATCTAGTATGTATATGCATCTTCCAAATAAAGAGGCCTATTACTAGAGAGATATGTATTGGGTTGTTCGGAAAGTCATTTCGTTTTTTTTGGGGAACATGAAAGACAGTTTTCGTATAATGAATAAATATTTTATTAAATTATATATTGGCCATTCTGGTCCAACACCTTTTGCCATCTTTCTGGCAGTAACATAATTCCCCTCTCATAAAAGTTTTGGTCCTTGCTGGCAAAAAACTCGTCCAGGTGGTTTTTGACATCTTCATTTGAGGTAAAGGTTTTGCCATCCAAAAAATTTTGCAGGGACCGGAACAAATAGTAGTCGGAAGGCGCCAGATCTGGAGAATATGGTGGATGTTGCAGTACGTCCCATTCAAGCTGTAAAAGTTTTTGGCGAGTGACCAAACTTGTGTGAGGTCTCGCATTATCCTGGTGGAACACTACACCCTTCCTGTTGATTAATTCGGGCCTCTTCTCTTTAAGTGAATCATTCAATTTGTCCAGCTGATGACAATAGACTTCTGAATTAATCGTTGTATTGTCCGGCAAAAGCTCAAAAAAAACGATTCCTTTGACATCCCACCAAACGGAGAGCATCACCTTTTTTTTGGTGAATGTTGGCTTTTGACACGCTTTGAGCCGGTTCATCTTTTCTGCTCCATGACCTCTTGCGTTTAACATTGTTGTATACAACCCATTTTTTGGTCCCCAGTAATAAGACTCTTCAAAAATGGATCATTTTCTAGACGTTTGAGGTGTGTATCACTCGGGTCAACACGACGACACAAATTTCGCTCGGTAAGGACATGGGGCACCCACACATCGATCTTCGAGGTTAAGTCCATGCCTTTCAAATGGCCATAAACAGTTGAATTCGACAAATTTAACCTCTCACCGATCTCTCGTGTGGTGATTCGCCGATTTGCATCAACTAATGCCTTTATCGCATCTTTGTCAGCTTCGACCGGCCTTCCAGACCGTGGTGCATCTTCGACATCAAAATTGCCGGATCGAAATTTTGCAAACCAGTTCTGGCACTGGCGTACTGTTAACACGCCTTCTCCATACACATCCGTCAATTTTTTTCTCGCTTGGACAGCATTTTTACCTTTTCTGAAGTTAAAAAGTAAAATATGACGAAAATGCTGCTTATTGCTCTCCATATTTAAAAAGGCACCAACCAAAAACTACTGGGTAGAATTAATAGAACTTTTTCACACACAAGCCTTGCAATATCAGCTCTCATGACATATAATGGTTATGGGGCTTAAGTGTGAAGTTAGTTTCGAAAAAACGTAATTAAGTCCTCTGGCGGGAAAAAACGAAATGACTTTCCGAACAACCCAATATGTAATGTTGTAAGTGTGCTAGTGCATATGTGCGCACATATTAATATGTAAGTAAGTAACTTCATGCTGCAGAGTGATTTCATCTTTGTTTTGCATGAAGTAGTTGAGGAGTTGTGTTTTTTAGTTTCTTTGCATTTTTATTTACTTCACTTGTCGCCTTTCCATTTATTCATTTTCCGTTAGTGAGTTTGCGCAAACGCCACAGCATTTTGTGTGCAGATTTATGTGTGAATTATTTGATTTTTCGTAAATTCGCACATGCTACGCACCTACATACGCACATATTTGAATTCCGAATTTGCAACGTGCTCGCTGTTAAGTCGCAAATTGTGTTATTGATTTAATTTAATTTTTTTTTGTTAAATTTCGTAAGTAATTAAATTATTTATATGAAATTTATTTGAAAATTCAATATAAATAAAAAGTTTTATGTGAAAAAAAATCAACAAAAATTTTGTTTTTAAAATATTAAAGCATGTGATTAGACTCATAGTAATTGCACTTAAAGGTATTTAATACATTTTTTTAGTAATGCTAGCCAAAATTATGCATGGTTTTAGCAAATATCACAATAAGTCATTTGATAACACGTCACATGATCACATACCACTTCATATCATATGACACCACTAACCACTGCCCTTATTCCCCGAGAATATTTAAATATTTTTTAGAAACTAATAAAATTAAAAACTATAATATATACAAATAAAGTGTCTGACTTGGCAAGAATTCATATATATACATGAAAACGTGAATAAAATAATGCATTTATTGTGTCAATCATTAAGCGCTATTTCTCTGAAAATTTCACTAAATCCCCCATCTGTACTAAATTGCGAAAATACGAACGATACTTTAGTAGCTATGTCTAGTAAACCAGTTTGATTTTAGATTTACAAAATACATTGTCTATTGAATACTGAATATTGAATACTGTTGTTATTTTAACGGAACATAATATTTCCCAAATAGATTTGGCGCTAAAAATCCGAGTCTTTCGGTTTACTTCATAATAAAAATTGTTGCGAATTTCAGTTTCGGTAAAAAAAAATTCAAATCGATTAGCGTTTCAGTTAATTAAGTAAAAAAAATCGAATTTCCGATTAAAACCTGATTCGCGTTGCTATTTCAAATAGTTTTTAAGTTATAGATTAGGTTAAATTATAGATTTAAATTGCCTAATTACCATTATATATCTAATTAATTAATAATAATTAAATAAATAATAACGTAAATAAATAATAATAAATTAAATAACTAAATTGCACGTAATGCATAATGCATTATGAATGATTACTAATGCTCAAGCATTGTTTTAAATTGTTTATTTTACACTTGCACCTATTACAATATAAACATTACGATATATTTATTTACAAAAAATTGTTGCTATTGACCGTAGAATACACTTAATTGCATTTATTGCTCTACGGCTATTACCTTTTTATAGCTGCTTAGCGAATTAAAGTGATTAATGTAATATTTTGTTATAAATATGTGCTGTTGTTGTGCTTTTAATAGGTCAAAATCAAATATATGCTACTTTTTTCTATTGCAAAAACAAATTTGATGTGAAAAATCGTCGTTTTACAACTGATAATTTGCACTTATTTACAGTTATTAAGTTAAATTTCGCTGATCACTACCGCTATTGTTATTGTTTTCTGCTTTATTATTATGACGCTTTTCGTAATTTTAACTGTGCATACCGTTAGTGTGTAAAAGTAATTTGCTGCCTATCAGATGGTGATGACTGCTTGACACTTAATGACACTTTGATTTGTTTACTATTACGGTTTGTTGATTTTTATTGTTGTCATTATATTAATATTTTTCATTTGTATTCTTTGTATTCTTTGTTTTGTGCATTTTTTTTTTTATTATTTTCGTTCGTTTTTGCGGTAGAATTCTTACTTTCTGTCGGTTATCTGATTGACATTTGAACTTTTGTTATGAGAACGCGCGTGAAATGTCACGTTTACAAAATACACCCGCAGCGCAGCGCAGCGACAGGCTCGAGTAAGCGCGCACAAAAGACTTAAGGCACGAACCCGTATTGAGGTGAGCGCAGGTTTTTCCTCCGACCACCGTTGTTGTAGCACTTCGAAAACGCTGCTCATACAAATGCCCGCTTTAATTGATCATACAATTTATTGACTTTCGGAAACTGCCAAGAATTTTTCAAGCACTAAATGCATGCAAATATTATTCCACGCACACACACACACTTCCATACGTATACACGAACGAGGTGTGCAAATGAATGCGATCGAATTTGTGCCAGTTTAATTAAATCGTACACGCTTGCTTTGCATTTGATTATTTATTTGCTTTTTTCAATAATTTACATGGACTTTTTGTTTTTTGTTAATGTTGTAAAAGCACAACGAACACAATAAAATAGCGAAAACAACAAACGTAAATATCATGGCATTCGAAGAGGCGAGTAAGCGTAAATTATCATACCAATCGACATTCGACTAACTAACTGAACTGGCTACCACAACGGGTGTTTGGGTTTTCTTGCTTTAATATTTTTCTTTTTGTTTGTGTTTTTTTTGTTTTGCTCGTTCGGTTTTATTGAGTTATATATACGTGATCGTGTTGACGGCGCGAGTTGAACGCGTTGCGAAGCCGAGAATTTGAAAAATGTGCGCACGGCAAAGTCTGGAATGAAACTGAAACTGAAAGCAAGAGTTCAGCGCACAGAAGCTGTGAGTGCGCGAGCGAGCGTCGCCAACGGCGTGCAGTGCGCGCAGCTGGCCTGGCATACGCGGCTGCTCATGAAAAGCTTGCTTGCATAGCTGGCCGATGATTTCCAGCTGGTTTCGCGACTGAGCGCCTAACTGGCTGATCGACCATGCCGCTCCTGTAAAACAGTTTATCGTTATTATTGCAGCTGCGGCGGCGGCGGCGGTGGCGGTTATGGCGTTGTGCCGAAAAGCCTGTCAAGTGTATGCGTTTTTCATGCGGAGCATATTTTGGCGAGCGCCAAAGCATAAGCACACGGCGCAAGGGAGCGCAACACACTCTCGACGCACAGCTGCTTGACAGCTGTCACTGACTGCGGCAACAGAGAGTGCGCCACGCCGCGCTGCTAAATATTTGTGTTGTTATTATGATTTTTTACCACTATTATATTTTGGCTTTGTGTGTTTTCTTTTGTGCTTGCTTGCATTTTTTCGCTGGTTTCGCGCATAACTTAAATGTCTGACTATTTATTGGTGGCAGAAACTGCACCCAGTGCAACAGCAACACACGTAGCAGCCGCAACGGCAACATAAAACAACAACGACAACAACAACAACAACAACTGTGTGGACATCATAACTACTCGTAAAAATGCAAGCTGCAGGTAAATAGTGCTTCGTAGCCCCACCAGTGTATTTGTATGTGTGCGTCTTTGTATTGACAGTGACTTGTTGCGGCGTTGATTGATTCGATTTCGTGGCGAAAACAAAAAGTGCACAGAAAATTTAAAGCAACTCTTTTGCGTTACTGCTATCACCTGTTGTTGTCTTCTACTTCTTTTTATTTTCGGCGGTCGGAAAGCGGTTAAATTAATAATGGGAAAGTGGTTATGGCGCACGTGCGCCTCCATGCACATTTTGGTGGATGTTTTGATTCAAAAACCAGCTTATATATTTTTCGGTCAATAAAAATACATTCCTATGTAAACAAATACTTTTGAAGCGAAACTTATTTAAACTGCAACGAAAATGTGTGTGTGTTATGCAGCGAAAGGCTAAACCGATATATAAAATTTGTTTGTCTGTTTTTTTTTTTTGGTGTATTGTTCGGTTGGTTTAAAACCAGGAAAAGTAAGCTAGAAGCTTGCCAGTTTATCTGATCAGAGATAGTTAAAAAATCTAGTTGCAAATTCAAAAATATGTGACAGATTTGTATTTCGAGATTAGTACTGCGTGCTTTGGAGAAAATTTGGGTGGAAGGAAGTATCAACGATATGCAAATTTTTTACGCTCAGAGTTCTCTTAAGTTCGGGTTTTTGTATGTACTAAGTATAGGCACGTTTGCAGTTACGGTACTGTTGATCTTTTTTATAACTCGGTTCTGTATGCTAATAATAATATGAAATTCTTATAGCTTTCTTTATCATCATTAATATTGGAGGAAGAGGAAATTCACAAGGGCAGGTGTGTTAATAACATTAAACTCGCAGTATCTGCCTCCAAAATACAGTCTGGATTAATAATTATAATTAATTAACTTCTATTTTTAGAGTTCTTATTCTGATATAAAGGTAAGCCCAATTAAAGGTGCGAGCAAATGGGAATAAAAGGAAATTCAGAATGAGTAAACAGAATTTCAAAAACAACACATTATACTTGCAATATTTATTCAATAGTTAATTACAAATGAAAGCAGTGTAAGCAGAAAAGAAATCAAGAAATGTAAAAATGGAAAATTTCCAAATTTAAATTTTATTTCGTGAGCACATATTTTATCCGTATAAAAAATTAACTAAAATTGATAGCTGCTTACATGTAAAAATTTCGGAAATTTTATTCACACATTAACAACTGCTAAAGATATAAAGATAATCATTGAAGTCAATTAAAGTAACAACAAAATAAACACTAGTTTACCATAAATAAATAAATGTTGACTCGTTGTTGTTGTTTTTGAAGGTGTAGTTTTTTGTAGTAAAATATAGAGGCGGAGCGCGCCCTCCCTCGAAGCATTGAAAACATTTTATTTGTTGGTGCTGATGGTGGGTGATGCATATTTGAAACGTTGTATTTTTCATTTCTTATTGAATAGTTAAGAAGTTTTGAGAAATTTGCTACTGCCTTCCTATGATAACACTATCACCGATTATCACATTTTCGGAAGTTTATGATTTGTGCCACTGTAATTCGATACTTAAACTGCTGGCTTGTTACAAATATATTTATGTATCAAAGATTTCTCAAATGACTTTCATTTAATATCAATATTGCAATTAGAGTTTATTTTATCCATTTGCTTGAATTAAACATTTTCAAACATTTGAAACAAAAGAAATACTTTTTATCTATTGTATATATATATAGGTATATGGACCTAAAAATATTTATACTAAATATTTATGCTATTATATAAATAATTTTCACTCTGGAATTTAGACGCGTGCCGATAGCATTTGCAAAATAATAGACTGAACTATAATTCACAAATTTTAAGGTGACCTTTACATTGATATCCACTTATTTTGGTAAAAAACATTTTTCGGGCTTACCTTCAAATTATCTCTAAAATCACAAAAATAGAAATTTTGCCTTTATCTCGATTCATGTGCATTTTTCTTTAAACAGATAAAAGTATAAAACTTCATCTTAAAAAAATCGCTCGGAGAGTACTCGGTACTCAGATCAGCACCCTGTGCTTAAAAGTATGAAGCTTTTGAACTACCCGTTCTACAAAAGTACATCAATTTAAAAAGCCAATATAAAAAAGAAATTGGTTTGGTTATGAATTTGGTAACGTGAAAGTTTATAAAGCATAAGTAACCGGTTCATCCAGCTTAAATTGCGTTTAACGTGTGAATTTATGGCAAAATCTTTCTAAAAATGTTCAACAAAAAACTCAACACGCCACTATAAATCAAGTTTTCTTAGTAGAATATATGCGCATATGTCAATTTTAATACTTTTATTATGCAAAAGCAGCGCTGTTGTAAAGAAGGGCTCTTAAAGCGACAAGTAAATAAGCTTAATAAATTATTGCTGTAATTAATATTTTTTGCCAACTTACGAGTGTGTTTATAGTATTGTTTAAAGCATGCCTGTAGACAATTAACACCTTTTGTTCGAGCTTGGTTTGTTGCACTCAAAAGCTTCGATCGTAGTATTGAATATTTTGCTGCTCAATGAATAAAACGATATATGATTTGGGTTAAACTGCAATAAATTGTAATAAATATTTGCATTTAATTATCTTAATTTTTTTAGATCATAATTTAAATTCAAATTCAAAAATTAATTTGTATTTTTATATTGTTGTGGAATGTGAACACAGCTTTTTTTTGAGTTTAGCTCAACTGAAACATTTATTGTATCCACGCCATATATAGAGAAAAAATAATATTTACTTTCGATTTAGCACCTTTGTTTTTATATATTTTATATTCTCATATATTCTTCAAATATTTTTAAATATTTTGTTTCACAGTTTTCGTTTTGATTTCAATATTTTTTTTATATTTTATATTTTTATTACCAAAATTAACATTACTAACATTGGAAATTGGATTGAAGGACGCATGTCCTTCTTACAATAATCACGCAATAATCATTCGATCACTTCACCGTTTTTTTTTTTTTGTTTTTGGTGGTTTTTGACGACACCTTTCACAACGCTCAATAATCAACGACTAACCGTCATCTACACCTGTCGTCAGGCTTTTTGTACGTTTTACAAGTCAATTTATTTTAATTTCGATTTCATTTAAATGGCACTGTAAATTTGTTAGCAAATAACCTGGCAACGTTTTATGTACATATTTACTCGCCTATTGCATATTTGCCCTACACCTGAGTCCACTTGCTACAAGGTTTTTTGTTTTTTATTTCTAAGGAGTGGCTTTCCACACAGCCCCATTGATAAGAATACATATTGCAGATACTAAAAATGAAGGTAGACAAGTATTAGCAGCTATTTATTTATGTTGTAATATTAAAAACAAAAAAAAAAAAACACTAACAATATGGGCTGACAATATATATGCTGACGACATTTCCGTTGTGCACCATACATTACAATTTGCACTTGAAATGTACTTGTTTTGTATTTCACAAAGATTAGCTATTATTTATTCGCTTGAAATGAATCATCTGCTGGCTAGAAACCCGCGTCTTTCGTTAAAACAAATTTTGCCAAGTTTTGTTTCTTAGCTGCGGTGAGTGCATATCTCGAGCTCTGTTTCAAATTCTCGAGTTTTGCGAATTTCAAAGCGGGATTACAGACGACTTTCAAGTTATTTCTCTCTTATCCTTTGCAAGTCTGCTGGGTGCTGACTGTTTGAAATGAGTGGAAGTGTTGTGGTGTGCGGGTTCTGTGTGATGGATGATGGATGGTGGATGGTGGAGGGTGTGGTAAGATTATTCACAATTATGCATGTGAACATCATTAAAATACCATAGGAAATTGATTACTGTGTTCAAAAATTGCCAATTTCTTTTCTGCCACATTGTTTTCGTGATATTATTTGACAGTTTTTGCTGAAGCAACAAGTGAGTATTTTCACACTCGATCCAATTCACACGGGCATTGGCTTATTGAGTTTTTGGTAAAACTAAGTCAATGTTTTTTTCATGTTTTTCATTTGGTATTTTCGGTGGTATCACTTGAATGCTGGAGTCCCCCAAACCGATGAGTTTAACTTCAAGCTCTCTTGCCATTTCATTTGTCGACCATATCATTGGTCGATTGTACAGTTTTGTAGTGTTTTAATAAAAATTGTTATTTTGTGTTAATATTGCGAAAATGATTAAAATTCTTTGTTTTGGGCTTGACAGTTTCTTTGATCCACCAAGTAACCAAAGTCCTACTTGACCAAAGTAGCATTCCAATTTTCACAAATTTTCACCCTGATAGCCATAAACTATCAGCTTTATCTTTGAAATATCCCGTTTTTAAAAACAGTCTAAGACTCCCTGCATTATCAATCATTTCCTACTGATTTTCCTACTGATTACTCCCAAAAAAAAGTTCCATTATTGTTTTTTATGAATCCCTCACTTATAGACCTCGCAATTGTATTTATTAGATTTGTATCAGGATTTTGACAATGAAAATAAGCATACAAAGCCTCGTATACTCCCTCCATTTTTTAAGGTCGAAGCAATTAGCTGCTAAAAAAATCTACCGTTTAAATTCCTACCTTAACATAGTTTGATCTGCAAACACAAACAAAAGCGCTAAAAACAAGTCAAGTTGTGTGCAATTTAAGGCATTTTTTCATTACTGAATTCCTTTTGGCTCACTCCATTTTTGGCCTATTTTTTATACATATCTTTAATGATTTGAACCGCAAAACGAATAAAGCACACTTAACTGACACCTCCAGGCAGTCTGGACGGCTACCTCGGCGGCTACTCGAATGCCTATTGAAATCGTACAGCTCCGCCACTGATGGCTCTTGCTCTTGTGCTCTTCTGTTAATTGGTTTGGAATTTTTGGAAGCGTCATTTTTGGTAGTTTTTGTTTTGAAATTTCTTTGAGATTACTGCGAGATATATACGAGTACATATGTACACATACTTATTTTATTTATATTTCTTCATTGTTTGCTTTGTTTTGTTGGGCTTTCAAATTGAAAAAAATGTGTATGAATCTGTAAAAAATAATAAGCGAAAAAATTATTATAACAAAAGCTTAAAAGAAGTGCTACCTAGACCGTCAAACCGTCATAAATTGCGTTATACTAAAGGTACAACCCAATCTGTGTTTTGTTGTTTTTGTGTGTGTATATATGTACGCGTCAAAGAGTATTCTCCAATGTTAAGAGCGTTTTTGGCTGCTGTTCGTTATGCTTTTTTCGTTATTTTTTTTATATCCATATTGTTTTTGATTTCTTATTTTATGCTGCTTTCCTTCTTCCTTTTTTAAGGCATGCTAAAGCGCGTGCTGCGCATGCGGTCAACACAAGCCGGCGAGATGCAAGGTTTATTATTATTTTTGCCAGCTTTTTTTTTTTTTTTTGATTTTGGCTCCAGTGTGCGAACAGCTGCAATTTTTCTCCATTTTTAAGCATTTTTTGTTTTGTAAATCACAAATTTCAGCTTGCTTCGAGTTCATCTGTCTGCATTTTGAAGTGCCTGTTGTTTGTTGAGTATGTACGAGTACGTATGAGCATGTGTTCGTCTGGCTTTTCCTTTTATTTTTTTATTTTTATTTTTTATTTTTTTGTTCTCAAGTGATTGTGGCTACCGTTTATTTCTGTTTGCGATCCATCTAAATTATTATGTTTGGCGTAAAAAGGGTATTTACGTGTGATTTAAAAGAAAAGGTAGGAATTTCAGCAAAAATAAGAAGAGTATGAAATAATTTGATCTGTTTGTACGATTTGCTTTTGGATATGACATCATAAAAAGCAAAGTCGGCAAAGGAATTGGAAATTTTTAGAAACCCAAGAAATACGCTTACAAATTGGGGTTTTGTTAAAAATAAAACAACAACAAAAAATCAGATTTTCTTTATGCCCACAAAAATTTCTTAACAAATTCACAATGGTTATATTTTGCCGCCATATTTTCTGCTCATCCACGCATAGTCATGGGGAATAACGCGGGGAAGCACTCAATGCGTCGAGGGCGTGTCGTTTTGGTTCAAACAGTTACTTTTCTAGTACAATTCTCAAAAGGTGTTAAAAGTGTTAAAACTTAAAAAGTTCAAAAAATATGACATAGAATATCTATATATGTAAAAGTATATATGTGCAAATGCAAATATTGAATTGCACACGTCAGCAACTTAGCAGGCATACATATAAACATAGATAGATATACATGTAGATATTGGAAATTTTCGATGACTTTATATTTACTTTATGGCTTTTGTAACAGCCAGCCCGACGTTCGCATGTCAATAAATTACTCAATTGTCCACAGAGTAATCTTCTGCTAATACAATGTTAGTCACTTAACACCAAAGGCTCAACATATACACTCATACATACATACGTGCATACATACATACACATATATATACATATATGAAAATATGTATTTGCTTGCAGTTGTTGCACAATTATTACCTGTTTACGTCTAAAATTTTTACGATTCATCAGTCAGTTACACATTCCGAATTATTCAATGCAGTCTCATTTGTCAAACTTAAATGTTTACACAGTGTTTAGCCAAGCGATTTTACATTGTAAACGTACAACCAACGACTACAAAACAGACATCACCATTAATTTTGTCACACCAATATGTTGCTTCAGCAGATTTTTGCATTTTTCCTTTGGTCCCGCAAATTTTTGTGATTATTTCAACACAGAGAGGAGGTGAGTTATTCGGTAAAGATCTTAAATCTTGCTGTAAGCTGTCATACTTTCCTGCATTAAATTCAATTGAACAAAAGTGTTGTTGTTTTCATAGGAAAATATGTTGAGCAAACTAAAAGCGTAGTGAACAGCGACGTGACAAAACAACATTCGGATCATTTCCACTATTTCCAGAGAGAAGTTGCAAAAATAAAATAATAAAAATACGCCTCCCAATTGTATAATTTCATA
Organism: Bactrocera minax; assembly: GCA_021498325.1. NCBI lineage: Eukaryota > Metazoa > Arthropoda > Insecta > Diptera > Tephritidae > Bactrocera > Bactrocera minax. Next base: position 458,454 of record JAKEEE010000133.1, read on the forward strand.
ATAATAATTTCTAAATAATAAATATTTCTTAATAATTTTCAAAGTAATTTAGATTTTCAACTTTTTGCATAAATTTTATAAATGTTCCAGCTAAAATGATCAGTAAATGAGCTCTTATATGTAACGTTCGTTTTTTTGGCATATTCGATTATAACTCTTCTGTGTCGGTTTTGAGTATGAATCCAATGAATCTGGGCTGGAGTGTTTACTCTGTTTGTTCTACAAGCTCGTGTTTAAGTTGTGGGCTTATGAACACATTCGGGTGTTTAACGAGTCCCTTAACATGATCTTTGTACTTCTTTCTACTCGCTATCACTAAACACACCATTCTTGTGTTTCATCTATTGTCAGGAGAAGGACTCTGACTCTATTGAAGACTTTCAAAGAAGAAAAGAAAAAACTGAAAGCACTAAAATAAATAAATAGTTTTCTAAACATAGTTGCATTTAATGTAAATTGTGTTCGACTTCAGTGAACCCTCTACGCGTGTACTCTCTACACCCCATAAAACTTGCTGCTTCTCTTTGTCGAAGGTCAGACCAACCTAATATTTCCTTACCCGAAGAATATTCCTTCTTGCTAGCTTTGGCCAGCACTAAGCAAAAGAAACCTTAGGCACTAAACATATATCTATAAACCCATCATGCTTCTTCTTACCAAATTTATAGTTTCGTTGCTGTAAAATTTGAAGCATTTGAACGCACTTGAATTGTATTGAATATATTTGAAAAATTAGTGCCAACGGACAGTCCGTGGCTGCAGACCTTCTGTGCGGTTCCTGACACCAATAAAAACGGAACAATACAGAAGTGACGAAAGTTCATTGTATTGTGCTAATTTATATTGCATGAATGTACACGAATGTAACCACGTACAATACATATGGTCATGTATGTGCATACTTAATATATACGAATTATTTACATTTATATATGTATAGGTAGGTACAAAGCAAAAAAACTAATTTGCATTACTGAAATTTGAAAACAGGCAGAAAAAACTATCTGAAACAGAATAATAAAAACATAAATACTTTGCTGCATATTAAAAATGTGCATCGCGTGCGAGCAGTTCCTAATTGGTCGCTGTTTATTAAGATTAACTAAAACAAAAACAAAAAAAAAAAGAATAAAACTCGATACGCACACTTCCTTCTGACGAAGTATTATAAGAAAAATTAAAGCGAAAAAGGGAAAAGGAAACGAACGATCAGGCAGTATAAATAAAAATGTATATGTAAGAGTCACAAGTGTGGGGACTGGCAACTACCCAGCAGGAAATTGGCTGAGTAATTATATAGTAGAGCTTTTTCTGCTTTGGATTTAGATCCCTTTGTAAAATTAGCTTAATGTTTCTGAATATATATATATGTATTCCTGGTTATTTCGGGAAAATATGCAATTGTGATAGTTTTTTCACAAAGAGGAGGAATTACGCAAAAATGGCAGTTAAAATAAAATTACAACTGTTTTCACTTACTCATAAAGATTATAAAGATTTTTGAATTTTAACTCAACTTTAAAAATTATTATTAATTTTTAATAAATATGTTTAACCGAAGTAGCTTAATCTACACATAATTTTTTTGTGAAACTCCTACTGAGAATGGCTTGAATGATGTCGAATATGCATCGTTTCCAAAGGGGCAACTGCGTTTTTACTCATTAACATATTTTTACGGCAGATATTTTATTGCCATTCTAACTTTATTATTATTACTATTATTTTTGAGTTTATAAGCGCTTGTCGACTTTTGGTGCAAAGCCGTTTTCGTTACTCTTGCTGCTTCACAACATCACAACATGCATTCAAATGAGACACACACACGCATATATATATGTACGTACATGATTTTGCTTCTACTAGGCTCTATTTTTGATAAATACATTGTTTATGTTTTAAGCTTTTTTAAGCACCAGAAACGTACGTCAGCAGGCACACATTTATATCGCTCGTAAATACTTCTTGCTTTTTTGTAGTTTTTGGCACGCATTTCTTTTTGGTTTGCAAAACACGTTTCAAGATCGAGGTAACTTCAACGAAACTAAAAACTTCACAAACACTTTTGCGGAAAAGTAAACAAAAGCTTCTCCAAAAACACATATATACATACACATATATAAGCCTACAATAAAGCCAAAGCTACTACAGCTGCAGCACGTTTCTGGCCAAAACAATAAGGCAAGTGTCACTGTTTCAACGCTGCCCTTGTTGTTGATACTATTGCTATTGCTGTTGCTGTTGCTTATGCAGCATTTCTGTGCCAGTTGCACATTTGGAGCTAGTGCTTTTTATTCACCTTTATTTATGTTTATGCGGACGTTGGTATTCTGATGATTTGCATAAATACACACACACACACACACACACACACACACACACACACTGGCAGACATTTGTCTTGTTGGTTTTCTTGGCGTGGTGAGCATTAGTGTCCCAAATGGCGTCATTAGCTAAGCTGCAGTTCGCTGGAGTTCTTGTTATCTGCAATATTGCTGGTGCTTTATTTCTTATTCTATAGCGCTGATTTTTATTTACAAGTACATACATCCATATATATGCATATCTGCATAACCAATCCTATTGCTATATCCTATATATTTAGGATGTAATAGGCTAATATTTTGGCTCCATTCCGGGTTTGAGCTACTGAAATTTTAGTCATCTCTTTTAAATATACGGCTCTCTCCTGTCTTGAGTTTTATTTAACTTTTATTTATGTGTGTGTGTGTGTGCGTGTGTGTGCAAATTGCATGTTGTCATACCTAATTTTTAATATTAATTCATCAATATTGTTGAGGACTTAATTTATGTTTTTTTGTTATCCTAATTTAGCAATAAACTTTGCCTCAGGTTGAAAACTCTAGATAAAATTGGTATAATATAATATAATATAAGGGTTTAGCTGAATGTGTCCCAAGTTCGCAGACCACCTCCAATTCGGATTCTGTTATTGACATGTTGTTGTTCATTACTCGACTAGCCCCACAAAATAATATCCATTAAATATCCGTCTGCAATGTCTCTTACCAATTTTTTCACTATATTTTCCATTATTATTATGACCTCGTTTGCTTGAAAAATATTTGAAATTCGTTTTCGAAACTTTTAAACTCTCAAATTTGATGTTCTTCAAGGTGGTATCGAAATCCACTGCAGGGAATTCCAAATTAGTCAAAAGTGCTCTACTTTGCAGCTGGAACATACGCACCGAAAAATACAAGACTTGTGCCTATTTCAAATCGACTTAATTATTTTAAACAATCAACATGAGGAAAATTTTTATTGACATTAAATACAAAATTTAAATATTAATTTCTTTTGTGTAAAATAACAAATATATTATGTTTTCAGTGTTATTAAATATGTTGCAACAACCGGTAATTTTGATGAACTTAATTTAATTTAATGATTACCTTAACTTTTATTTAAAGATTTTATTTTTAGAAATGCATTTTAGCGCACTTATAGCGCTTATTTATTCTTTATTTAGATATTTTTCGTATAACGTACAATATTTATTTTTAACGAGAGGCTGACGATTGTTTCCGAAATTTTCATTTGATTTTCATTATTTTAGATTACACTTTACACTGTGTTAGTGGCTTCGTTTTCATTTTCTTTTTCTTTTTTCACAAGCTTAAACAAAAAGAATGTTTTTTTTTTTTTTTGTATATAATTGAGCTAGACATATTTTATGCTCCTTTTTGCACTAGTGTGGAATTAGTGCACATGTTACCAATATCAGCCAATTGAGATCTCTCATGTCAAAGTACGAGTTGCTTGTGTGAAAAAGTTGCCTGACTACTTAGTTTGGCTTGTGGTCCACACTAGTATTGAATTAGTTTGCATCTTATTCATTTCACGTCAGGGTAATAATCTCTGCTGCAATAGGTACACGTGTCAGCTTATCGAGCAGACCAACTTAACTACTTGCTCAACAAATTCAATAAGCAGTAGTTATCAGCTTTTACATTTGCGCGACCAATAAATAAAGATATTTCCTCTTCACATTTAATTAATTATAGTCACACTGGCACGACACTTCTTCTACTGCGATTGGCAATGCTTTATTTCAATTCATAAACTATTATTAACTAAATTATTGCTTGAATGCCTTGATCGCCTTACTAATTTACATACATTTATGCAGACCTCCAAGTCTCTTTCAGCTATATTTATATTTATAATTACTCGTTTTAATTTAATTTAAAGACAACTAACGGTTAAACCTCAATCGGATGCTGCTTGCGTAAGCCCAAGCACGAGCAGCGCCATCACCACCGGCGACAGCGCTTGTATATCTGGTATGCACTGCAATTGTTGCTGTTGTTGTGCGCGTGTAATGATGCTCAGCTTAATGTTGATTGACTACAGTCAAACGCGCCAAAGCGTTGGCTTGCGCTGCAGGTGCCCAAGTGTCTGTATGCACAAGTAGATCCGCCATAAAGCGGTAAAATGTCGACAGTGTAATTATACACTCGCAATAATTTTTAATAAATATGTGCATTTTGATTAATTTTCCCCCCTCCGAATGGATCATTATTAGTTGATTAATTGAAACAAACGATGTTAGAAGCAGTGCGGATGCTAGATTGAGTTTCTTGGCGCATCTTCGCTCATCGCAAGTTCAAATGTGCAATATTTTTACAAGCTTGACAGTTATCCGCCTTTGTTGTAGCGCTTCTCGGGCTTTGATTTATTGTTGCTAGTAAATGTTTAATTTCTTAACACTTAAGTTGAAGCACGATGCTAACAGTGTGCGAGTTCGTGGTCCTTAGGTCTTTTATATCCAACAATGGCGCTGTGTCATTGAGCTTCTCGCACCTGAAATGAAGCGATATGTTTGCGATGCTGGCGCTCAAGGGACAAATACAGACTAGAAAATTGAATTGTTTGTGGATGGAATTGAAAATATGAAAAATTATAATTATTTATGAGTTTAAGTTATAAGAGAGTATGAGTGTAAATGAGTTGAAAAAATTGAAAATAAAGCATTGAATTCCAAATAAATAAAAAAAAACTTTTTTTATAATTGTCTTTATCAACAATATGCTTTGGATAGTAAACATAATTTCTTAAGAACTAACTTATTTTCATACTCGCACTTCTCGTATGGTCAATTTAGTCTTCTAAGACATATTTCATTTGACTATGATAGATTCACCACATATTCTCTTTCGGCTTGCAATTTTTAGACACTGATACTTCTATGTAAATATGTACATACTTAATTCAGACACATAGTTATTTGTATCATATTCATATGCCTTATCTGTTTACTTGCATTAATAATAAATTTAATGGTGTTTTTGGAACGATCCCGCACACATACTTCGGCTTGTGCGAGTAAATACAGTACTGGCCAAAATTAAAGCATACCCTTTGTACGATTTTCTAATTTAATAATTTTCTTAAAACCAAAAATATCAAATAAAAACTTTTTACACATACTATTAGGTTACATATTCACTTATAATAAAACAACACAATCGTTATTCGTTTCTTCTGTGTTTAGAAGTTTCACTTCAAATAGTCCATAGTGGCCAAAAGCTCATTAGTCAAAATTAAAGTACCCTCCTATATTGGTGTCAAGAAATACGTTTCTGATTTTTTTTTTAGAAAATCTGTTGCTTTGAGTAACTGCTGCACATCTTTAAGGTATTTAATACGTGAAATTTTCTGCAACAACTTGCGATTTGCCAATAGCACTATCATTACGCCTTTATTATAATTTTACAGATTTTCCCATTGGTTTTCATAAAAAGTTCTGAAAAGAGTTAAGCTCAGGAGAACGTTCAGTTCCACATTTTAAAAATAACATGCCATTACCTAGCAATAAAATTTTACCATGATTCTGGGAGCATTTATAATCATTATCCCGTTAGCATCCTCATATTACTAACATTACCTCCTTAAATTATGGCAGCATTACGTTTTGAATATGATAGATTCACGAATTGGTCCATTGTTGTTATTATTTTGTGAATTATCCCGATCTCTTGCCCAAAAACAAAAAACACCACATCAAGTTTTTACTATTGCCTTTCATAGTTGGTATAAAACATATGATCGAGGCTCCGGCGTTCCGATCTTCTTCCATGTTATATATTGTTCATCGATTTAACTAAGAATAAAACGTTTTCCGATTTCAGTACTCCAATCAATTTGAGCTTTCATAAATTTTTGTTTAACATTTAATTTTTTTTGTTTAAGTGAATGGCTACTTGGGCGGCCGTCGACCGAACAACCGGTCGCCTGCAAACACAAATTAGTTTTTATTGGGTTTAAAAAAATGACTGCACCCTTTCATGAAAAAGTCATCAGGTCGAGAAGTTTTTCGCCGTTTTTTCTTCAGTATTTGGTCTAATTTGCACTGATTTTATGTCGGGATAAACCGCTTCTCGAATCATTTATTATTGAGTCTTTATCTTTTAAATCGTCATTATTACTTCTTCTTTGCCAATATTTTAATTTAAATTTTGTGTAATATTTTAATTCTACTCTAATTCTAAATTATGCAAAACTTCGTGTACTAATGAATTTCTGGTCAATATGAACTATTGAAAACTGGTGAAATTTCTAAAATCAGAAGAAAATAATAATAACAATGTTTCATTTTAAGTGAATATATAACCTAATGGTATTTGTAAAAAGTTTTTATTTTCGATTTTTTTTGGTTTGAAGAAAATTAGTAATTTCGAAAATCGCTCTAGTGGGATGCTTTAGTTTTGGCCAATACTGTATATCTCAATATAGGTTGGTGGTGGTTTTCATAATGTGAGCAAATGTGATTTGTCGAATACTTGAAACCTTGCCAAACGCCAGCTGCATATACAATGAGACTTCTGTTTATTTAGCATTCAACTTCGTATGCAGCGCATGGTGTCTAATGCTTAACTTTGCCATCAGATCCGTGCCGCATTACCGGCTTTTTGTAGGCTAAGCGCGTAATGCGCGTAAATTGTTGAATGACCTCATGCACTTGAAAACTTTACAAGAATGCATGAAATTTTGCACGATTTACGAATAGGATGAAAATGTCCAAATTTTCGAATATTTTTATTTTTTTGGCTATTTGAAATGAAAAGCAACACAGTTTAATTTTGGAAGTATTTTGACATTTTGGTCATGAAATTTTTAACGTCTTTAAAAATATCGTTTTATTTAAAATATTTCGAATTATTTCAATTAAATTGTTTACTTAATCTCACACTTCTCGGATCTTAAAAGCCCATACTTCCAAAACTTCCATACTTTGGAAAGACATCGAGTTTACTCGTCCATGTACCAGAGAGAATATTGCTCATCTATAGGACAACTACTTAAAACCGTCGTGGCTATTTTCAGAGTTTCAGAGGTCTTTTAAAACCCATCTCTGAACTAAATTAGAGCTTACCTTCTTCGAACTCACCTGAGAACAGCTTTTGCATATATAAAGTGTCAGTTAAATTAGTTACAATACTCTCTTAAGTCCTTCTATCCTATTCTATTCATTCCATTCTTTTGCCTAGTTAATTTACCATTTTCTCTCTCTCTCTTTCTCTCTCTCTCTCTCTCTCTCTCTCTCTCTAATCCACAGAACCGAAACCGCTCGTGACCATTGGCAATGCAACAGATGTGGACAATGAGAGTCTGGACGAAATCAATTTGAATACAACTACCGAAGAAGCACAATCGACAACAGATCCCTCTTCCATTGCAGGCAATATCGATCCGAATGCAAATCAACTCTGGTCGGATGTAAACAATCCACCAACAGATTCAATACTTAGTCAAGCAGCCTCGTCATTCTCGGCACTACCGTCGGTGGCATCAAGCGTCCTTTCAACATTTTCTAAGCGTATCTCTGAATATTCAGCCTCCAATAGCCGCGAGCGCACACCCACAAGTGATAACGGCAATTTAGCACCGCAATTAGATATACAACCCGCGTATTTGCAGCAACAGCTCCAAACGCAGCCACATCAAGAGCAACCACAACAGCAGGCATTGCAACAACAGTATCCATATTATAGTACCGCCGCACCGATTTCACCACCGCCCATTGGCGCTGATCCAGAGTGCGTTGCTGCCACAACATATACAAGCGCCGCAACCAGCGCAGCACCGCCACCAGCAGCACCTAAATTCTATACGCCCACAGAGGTGTCAACTTTGCCCACCGTTAGTTCAACAAATCCACCACTACCAGGTGGGCAGAATACCTATCGTTTGGCGGCGAAGAAGAAATTGTACGCCCCTATACCTGGATTCTCAGAACAAACTGGAGGTGTTGGTGCTCCATCGTCGGCAGTAAATAAGTTGAGCACAGCAACGCCATTACAGGGTATTCCACCACTGCCACCACAACCGGCAGCGCCAACCGATCCTCTTGGTAACCCACTGCAAACCTATCCATACGAACCAAATTGCCAGCAAACTGAGTCACACACATTGAAGCAGGAGGAACGCAAAACCGGTGGTCTCTTTTCGAATATTAGCAATTTAGTACCAAGTGGTGTGCTTCAGAACATCTCTGGTTTAGTACAGTCGGCCACAGGCACTTTTACACAAGGAACAAATAAAACCTTTGCAGAAGAGTCTACACAGCAGTCGCACTACGCTTATTCCGGCGCGTACCAACAACCTCCTACGGAGGCTACTAACGTTGGTGCAGCTCAATATTTTGGTGTTAGTGTAGTAGCGCCGCCAGTATCACAATTTTTTCCCCCACCTGTAGAGGGTAAACAGCCGGAAGCAGTATTTTTGGCACCACAACAACAAGAAGACCACAAAGCGGTCCAAATTCAAGCATCAGCAGCTCCGCAAAATACCCAATTATTTTCGCCACCTCCACCTACTGCTGGATTTGTATCTGGTCCACCCAAAAGTGCCACGCCGGATTCTAACAAACAACGTCCATCCATCCCACTCACATTCTTCGATCCTACCAAACAACCGTCCACACCAGCTTCCTTCTTTGGCCCTACACAACAACCACCCATTAACCCAACACCAGTACCTTCAACTGATAATTCGCATTTATTAGCTGGACCAGCACCGCCCTCACATATTGTTGCACCGCCATCGGCAGCAGCAGTACCCTCATCAGTGGTTGCCACATTTGATTCGACACAAAAAGTATTCACACAGTTTCAACCACCATCATTGGTTGAACCACCAAAGCAACCAAATTTAACCCCGGCACAAGCGCAGTTGTTTCAGTCACCAACTTCAACTAGTGTACCATTATTCCAACAAGGAACTGGCAGACCAAGCACTCCCACACAGGTGCCAATAGCTTCACCAGCGGTGAATTTTACTCCACCACAACCCGCCAGCAAATTTCTTCCCCCAACAGCTTCAACATCTATTCCCAACAACCAAACACCTCTCCCTCCAACAGCTGGTGGCACAACTTCATTTCGTTTGCAGAAGGGTACACGACTCTACAAGAGTCCTTTGACTTCCGCTGAGACTGCACCAGTTCAAATACCGACTGGCATAGGTCAGCCTCTTGCACCCGCAACAAGTTTTTTCAATCCATTTGGGTCTCCTGCGCCAGTTAGTTTACCAAACGTTGGTGCTTTGCCACCAGTCCCATCTGTAGTACCCAGTTATTTCATTGCTCAGCCTGCAGAATCTAGTGTCGGGCTATTTACCATTGATAAAACAGAACCCTTCCCTAATAAAGGCGTAGTATCTCCGGAACCAAAACAAATCTGTGCTAATGTTAATGGGGGTCTAGCTAAAGCTCAACCACAACTACTACCTACACCCTCCACTGTAGAGAAAAAATTCCCAGAAAGCTCGATTACTCAGTCTTTAACAGCGGAAGACTTGGGAGCAATAATTCAACAACAAACTATTGAACCGGAGATACTACCCATCAGCAATTTGGAGACTGCAGACTACTCTGCCTCATTTGAGCCATCGTCTCTAACTAAAGAACAAAGTGGATCACTGCAAGAAGCTATAGATCAGCCCTATTTAAGAGAACCGCCACAAGAGGGAAATAAGGAACAAAACTTCTTACTTCCGTCGAGTGTGCCAGCACCTATTGAAAAAAGAATTTCTCAAAGTGCACAAGAGTCTTTATTATTCAATCAGCAGACTTTCCAACCAGAGTTCACACATACTGTAGGATCTAATTTATCTGAGTGCCAAGAGTCACAAAGTCAACAAGAAATTCAATCTAAAACTGTCGCACCCACTGAAGATCAATTGACAGCTGTAAATAAAGTAGAGGAATCAATTCAGAAACCTATTCTTGAATCACAGGATCAACAATTTGAGCTGAGCTCAGTTAAAGAAACCGAACTACAAACCGAAAGTTTACCTTTCCAAGAAGCTCATCTTACCACCCAGCAGGCCTTATTACCCCCACCAACGTGCAACCAACCTCCAGAAGTAAATCCGCTTCTGCCACCAAATCTGCCGCACGTCAATTGGCCACCAACACAAAATCAAAACTCCAATCCATTTCGTAAAAACGTTGAAACTTCGCCATTTGCGTCGGTTCCACAACCACATCACGAAACTCAACCAAAATTAGTGAACTTCTTTGCCGATGCGTTAGGCGTAGCCGGTTCTGGGGCAGGAGCATTCAATATATTTACGTCGTCCCAACAGCCTCCTTTGGCCAACACCACTGAGTCAAAATCGTCTACCATTCCGGGTGCAGATCCAGTGCAAACGTCTGTGGCTCCTGCTGTAATTCCCACTCCTGTTGCTTCTTCTGCACAGCCAAGCGCTGCTGGATTTTTCGGCTTCAAACAATCGAACTTCTTTCAACCCGTACCATTGCAGCATACAACCGAATTCCCGCCACTGCCTCCACTAAGCGGTATAGCACCACCATCACTAGCGAGCGTAGCGCCAAGCGTAGCAGATTCGATTCCACAAGCCCTCCTGGGTATTCCTCCACCAATTGGTTTTGACAATATTCTACAACCAACACCCTTCGCAGCAACACCATCCGGGAATCAAGTACCAACTGTGCCGCCTCTAGCGAGCCCCGACACCAATACCGTTTCTGTTGCAGCAGCGTCTATTTCTACAGACTTGCAGGCATCCCCTCTTACTGGTGGCAACATTGAAACTGAGCACTCGGAAGTTGTAAATTCATTTTCGAATTATTTCAATCAAACATCAAATCGTACAACTGATAGTAAGCAATTACAAGCAGAACAACAACAGCAATTGCCGCAAATTGTTCCATCACCTTCCAGCGTGCCACCATTGGCGGATACCAGTTCTTCATCGGCGAACTTCTTTGACACATTTGCGCCGCAACCAACGCAATTGCCAACAACAACTGACGGGAATTTGTTATCAACTCAACAGCAACAACAACAGCAGACAATCACCCAATCGAACGAAGATCAACGCTTGCAGAATTTTTTCAACAATCCACCGCAACGTGAAAACAACGCCGGTGTAGGTGATCTCGGCTACGATTTGGTGCATAGTGGTCTAGCCGTACGGCATTTGGGCTCAGTGACATCCGTTTCGAATGTGGTAGAGCCGCCCTCATCATCGTGCTCAGAGTTTTCCGAATTGAATAGCAGTAACGTGAACGTGCGCATTTTGCCTGCTGAACTACAAATCAAGCGTAACGCTGAGAAAAGTGTAACTCTTGCAGAGACACAACAAGAAGTATTGCCAGTAGCCGCCAAAGCCAACCAAGAAGTGCCAGTAGCAGCCGAGCCGACAAAAATCGTAGCAAATTCCGTTAGCGAAGTGCCGCTGGAAAAGCACTACGAAGATTTGCCAGAGGAAATCTTGCGTGAGTTGAGAATGGCCAACGTGTTGACTGGCGAAAAGGCCGCTGCTTTGACACCGCCAACGGCTGTGGTGAGTATGACTGCAGAGGCAATATATAAAAAAAGAGGACTTTTTAAATATATGACTTGTATGGTATAATAAAATAAATTTACAATGGAGACGCAGTATAACTATTTCATTTGATAATTGAAATAAATAATTTCTTTTGTAGCTTTACTCACCGGCAGTCAAGCATTGGTTCTACAAACGTCCATGCGGTAATAATAAATTTGTTTGGACGCCCTTCAGTCACTACGACTCTGATTTGCTGGAAAATACATTAACTATGGGCAGTAAGTCCAAAAGCTACAACAAATCGAGCAAGAAATAAAATAACTCTCATTCTTTCTCTCTCACAGGCAATGCACCGAATATTGTTGCCGTCGAGGGAGGACGTTACGATGTTAATATAAGTGATCGCACCAAAACACCTGTCTACTGGCAGAGCGCATCGATTGAGGTTAGACGCTGCTCATGGTTCTACAAGGGCACCGATTCCAAAATGGTGCCATATGATGAATCCATAGCAGATCTACTTGAAAATGAGTACAAGCAGGCGGTAGAGACCGGGGAGTGGCATAAAAAGATCGTGTTGTCTATGAATGAACAGGTGACATTCCATGGACCTACAGTGATTGTACACTTCCAACAGCAGAAATCCAGCGATGCCTGGGGTGGTACTACAGTGAGTTTAATTTGCGTAGCTAATGCGATACAAAAGCGTTTTATAATGAAAAATATTTTCCATATCCACAGCAAATGACGACACGACCCCGTGTGGTGAAACGTGATCTGGAGGAATTCAGTATTGAACAGGGCGAGTCACAACGCGTCGATCACTTGCTGCTCATGGTACATGGCATCGGTGATGCATGTGATCTGAAATTACGCAGCGTGGATGAAGTTGGTTAGTGGATTATGCAATTATTCATTGATTCTATAAAACATTTAATAAATTACCTTCTCTTCGCTTGTGTCATTTCTTATTTGATTAGTTGACGACTTCCGCAAGGTCGCACAGGCTCTGGTGCAGTCACATTACAAGAATTCTACTGAGATGGGCCTAGTTGGCCGCGTTGAGGTGCTGCCCATTTCGTGGCACAGTCATTTACATTCGGAAGAAATGGGCATTGATGAGAAGCTACGTTCGATTACCTTGGAGTCAATACCGAAATTACGTAACTTCACCAACAACACATTGCTCGACGTGCTCTTCTATACAAGTCCAAAGTATTGTCAGAAGATTATGAATACCGTAGCAGCATCAATGAATGAAGTCTACAACAAATATCGTGAACGTCATCCCGATTTCAGTGGTGGTGTATCGCTGGCGGGGCATAGCTTAGGTTCATTGATACTTTTCGATTTGTTGTGCCACCAAAAGGGTCCAAAAGAGTGTGAAGAGCAGAACATGGTAAGTTTCTTTTTGTTTGACTAATTATTTTGTTTTAATATGTTTGTCAGTTTATAGTCGAAGTTGCTTCTTAACAAAAATTGAATTTTTACTCAATATATATTTTGCTGTTAAAAAATACTTTTTCTTTTCAGGAAAATCCAGATCAGTTTGGGGGCAGTCCCTTGGACGTTAGCAATGACGACGTAAGCGTCACAAGCTATACAATGGGTCCCGCTGGCACCGGGCAACCATTTATACATTATACACAGCTTAATTTTCAACCAAAAAAATTCTTCGCCTTGGGTTCGCCCATCGGTAAGCCTCTCATTTGACAAGTTAACGTATTGACCTCTACAATTTTTTTGCTTATTTCTTTATAGGCATGTTCGTCACAATACGCGGCATTGACAAATTGGGCGTTGAGTTTCGTCTGCCAACTTGCTCTGGCTTTTACAACATATTCCATCCATTCGATCCGGTTGCCTATCGCATCGAAGCGTTAGTTAATCCAGACTTAAGCGGCGTGCGACCGGTATTGATACCACATCATAAAGGTCGAAAACGCATGCATTTGGAGTTGAAGGAAACAATGACGCGTGTGGGTGCCGATTTGAAGCAACGCTTTCTGGATACATTCAAAAATACGCTGGAGAGTGTTAGCTTCTTGGGTGGCAGTTCGGCGCGAAATAGTCGCGAGGCGGAGGAGAGCATGTCCAAGGAAGTGGATAAGGTAGGTGAAGAGAGTTTGCTTGAATATTTTTAATCAAGTACTAAGTAAGCTACCGTTACAAATATTCTCATGAAGGAAAGAAATATTAAGTAATAATGCGCAAATTTCTTTTCGGGTCTTAAACATGCAGGTCTTAAACATGCAAATAGATGAGGAGAAGCATAAAAAGTTGATCTCATCCGAAGACCAACCTGGTTCATCGCTGGGCAACACAGATGCGTCGCGTACGCGTTCAGATTCTGTGTCAACATCACAATCCGATTCCGAAATGGTTGAAATTGATTTCCCGCTCGGAAAATTAAACGACTCCAAGCGCATCGATTATGTGCTGCAGGAGGCACCACTCGAATTCATCAACGAATACATATTTGCACTGGGTGCACATGTCTGCTATTGGTAAGGGACGTCTGCTATCACCCCAACACTCGAAAGTAATATTTTCATTGTTTCTGTCATTGCAGGGAATCTGAAGACACGATACTCTTTGTAATGAAAGAGATCTACACCGGTGTGGGCATTAGTCCCGACAATCAGGTGCCACAGCAGACGATGACAATTGAGCGACCCAGCTCGAGAAATAGCAACCCACTATCACCTAACAGCGAGAAGCGTTGACTCAATTGACGTCATTTAATATTTCTGCAGAGTAACAATTATATAGTTTAAAGATAGTGTTATGGATTCAATATTGTAGCGGCATAAATTTACACCCAAGCGACTTCGAGCTAACTATTTAAGACAATATTCAATGAAAAGTTATTATGTTACCATCTTAGTTCACCATTTTCTTTACCATTTTTTATATTTGTACAAAGAAAGATATCCAGATTTGTATTAACAAGCTGTTACCTGCACTCCGTCTTTTGTATAAAGCAAATACATTTAATTTAGCTATAATAGTTGTTTTTATATACTAATCGCTTATAAAACTACTCACTGACATCCAAAAAACAATACGAAATAATAATGTTTTTTAATTTTCTTATTTATTTTTTTTTTACTAACATTGATGTACATGGAATTTATGCAAATTGAGCATTGACACAATATAGAATATAAATTAATGTAAACTAATTGTTTTATAAAATAAATATTCTTTACTATAACTCTGTTTCAACATAGATTGCTTTATAATTTTCTGTATTCTCATAAATTCTCAAAAATCTTCATTTTATTTAAATACTAAATTGAGAAAAAATAATTTCGATTTTACAATAATCAAAACAATCAACAGACAACTGTTGTTATTGATGCCCGAAGTCTTGATTTTTTTTAGTAGCTGCGGAAATTCCTTGAACATTTCGTCCTTTGCCATTCTTCTTATGTTTTTGTACATAGAAATGATTTAGTTTCAATTTATTCTCATCAATAGCAGCTAATTCGGGCTGTGATAGTCCATTAACAATGTTTCCTATTGTACTGACCTTTAAAACAAAAAATAAATAAAAAAAATTTCGATGAGAAATATCCCATTCGTCCGTCCATCCGTCCGTCCAATTAACTTTCCAAAGATAAGTTGGATAAAAATTGGGGTATCTTAATTATCTCAAGATGGGTTGGTAATACACACTGGTAAGTAGATCGATATAAGGAACTTTTATATGAATCAGTAAAAATATTTAGTTCGAAACATTATACTACCCATCTTTGGGTGAAGTGTCAATCTTAAAAATGCATTGACCAATCTTTATGGAGATCGATACATAACATTCTCATCATGGAAGCTCAAAAATATTCAAAATCAGACCAGAGCAACATTTCTTTCCCTTATACGCATTACTAAGTTGCTTGTTTGACAGAGGAAAGCACCTTTCTTCAAGAATTATGTCGAAATTGGGCAATATCGTTTTATAGCCTTCAACACTGAATAGGGTCTTCTTAGTCAGTCCTTTGTTTTTTTTTTTGTTTTTTTTGTTTTTTTCTTTTTCTGTTTAGTAAAAAGTATGTGAATACTTACATCAATTTTGGACCAATTTTTTACCTCTCCGAAAGCATCGTTTCGCATCGCTAATTTGGCAAATGCTTGCAATTGTGTTTGTGGACAAGATTCGATGCCGCCAATCCATTCGGCGGCAGCTCTGACATATAAACATGCACATATAAAGTTTTAGATTAAATCTCTGAAAACGCGAAAAAAGAAAAATAATAAAACACAATTACTTAAAAGCGTCCGCATGCAAGAGCTCAATGTCACTTTCGTTCAGATGACACACGATTTCACCCAACGAAATCAAATCATACTCCGAATATGTGTCCGGTCCCTTGCCCAGCCACTCATAACGTACTTTGCTGGCAATCAATTGCATTTGTTCGTCGCTAAAACCGTTGTTTGTGTCGTTGCTCAATGTGTGCACCCCACTGAAGGCCTCCACCATCTCCACACGTGACATGCTGATGTTGGCCAGCTCCACAACACTGATGGCGGGGAGGACCAAACGGATTTTGCCATACACCTCTGTTGGTACTTTTTCGACGCCATCGAAAACCTTCCGAAAGAGAAGCAAAATACAGTTATTTGTGCTAAAACTTATATGTAAGTGGCTCTGGGTGCTTACAATTTTTATTAAGCGCCAAACGTTCTCACTAGTATTGCGTGGTATGCTTTCACTGTTGGCCACACCTAGGCAGGGCTCCAAGCTCGCCCAATCGGTATTGGTGATATCCTTGTCCTGCAGCAAAATTTGACAGTCATATTTCTGGGCGTTAAGAAAACACACGCTACTGGCAAACAGTCCAAACGCCGCTGCCACGCATTTAAGTGCCAAGTGCATTTGACGGAATTCGAGACGAGAATGGAAAGCTTTATACATTTTGTCTCCAATTTGCGCTCAGGAGATGTATGTATGTATGTGCGTACATGGGTCATGCCAATCAAATATATGCTTTGAGTGATGCATCCAATTTGCTGAGTTCATAGGTGATCAAATGAAAATCAATAATTTTCAATAAAAGTTTGTTTGCTATTCAAAGTTGAAAAATGTTCCGTATACGCCACGTACCGATGTCACTTGGGTGGATATAGCATTTTCTTTTAAAACCACTTTGGGAAGAAAATATTGAAAAGATAATTCCAAAATAAATGTTTTTTTAGCACAACTCTAATTCTCTATTTCTATAACTCTATTTCTCTTTTACTCTCTTATTGAGAGTATTGAGAAATGACTTCAATAACAAAGCGAATTTTCATCTTGGCGCTAATTCAGCAAGCAAAATTGCTGCGGCTGAGGGTAAGAAACTGAACGTGACTATCAAATTTTCGAACAATGACATCATTGATATATTTTTCTCCGAGAAAGCTTCAAGAAATACAAGTTCGTTCAATCGACTTTTGGTGGTCAGAAATTGAAAACATGATCTTGTGGGATTTTTTGTCATAGGATGTTATTCTTTACTTAGATGGCATGCGTGACTCAGACTTAGGAACTACTTATAATGTCACAAAATTTACATATCGAGTAAGACATTTATTGTCAAGTCGTCAGAAATCGGAGTTAACAGAATGAGCTACAGTAAAGCCAGCCAAGTATGCCAATGATTGAAATCGAGCTCCATTTATAAGAAGTATGTCTCTTTTTTTGAATCAATCAAAATATACGGAAATTTTCAATTTGAAATCAAATCCTTCAGAACCGTTCCTTCAGAATTAGTTATTTTCAGCCATACTTTTTTCAGGTGCAGACATCACACAGCAGCAAGTTAGAGTACAATAAAGCTTTCTGCCCATTGCACAGATTAAATAAATTACGAAGTGCGGTTAAGTGTCTTGTGGTGGACAGGAAGCCTCAGCTTTAATATGACTATCTATCAGTAACATGTTTAATACCCACTATTCTCTTCCGTAGGCCGCACTCGCCTATATTTACTTGAAAAAGTATTTAAATATCTCGAAGATATTTATGTCGGCCCCTTTAACAGATTCGTATACATATAATGTATGGTAACCTATTAATTCTTGACTTTATATACATATATAGGGATAGTGTTTAAAACTTTGAGGTTATAGCTATCACAGCGATGTTGGAGATAGGAAATGTGAAATGTGAAAGGGCTAGGTGTTCGTTTAATGTTTACCTTGTCTTCATTCATCCCGATTTATAGGACTAGCTCTCTTTGAAAATATAAGTAAGAACATTAATTTTCAAATCAAAAATGTCGAATAATCGAAACGAGAGTGAACATTAAGTTACATTAGTGTTAAATAGTTTAGAAATACGTTTCCCAATCTCTTGATTCCGATCAAACCGGTCAGTTAATAATGGATTCTCAAGCCCAATGAGATACTGGGCAAATCGAATAATGGACTCGCCAGTGGTCTCAAGCCTTTTATATAGCATGCTATATGCTATAACTCTGAGGTGTCAAATTATAGGACTCAGAAGTATTTTTGGTGAGCATCAATATTATAGTTAGTCTTAGGCCTTTCGGTTAGCTAATTGAGTGAACGTTACCTCCCTTTTCATGCTTAAAGGAGTTATCTAGTTAACCGTTATTTCATTATATTTCATTATATTTGCTATAATTTATTAACATAAGCATATTTTTATATTATTACGTAATTAATATTTATAAGGATTAATTAATTTTACTAGTACAATGTTTTATAACTAGATCAATTAATTTAAACTTTAGACTATGAATGCGATATTTCCTAAGTTTAAAGTAATACACTTTTTGACTTAATTTGACATAAATTGACTTAAGAATAGTAAAATTAAGAAAAAAAAAATACAAAAAATTAAATGAAAACGATTATAAAAGCATTAACAATGAATTTCACTAACACCATATTATACTTTTATACAACCATTCAACCATTTGATCTGCAATTGATATTTACACTTTATATAAACACCCTTAACCCCCCTGCCTTCAGCAAGAACAATTTATTCTAATATAAATTACATATCTAGAAATGTGAGATTAGTTAAATTTATTTTCACGACAATCACTCAGAGAGGAATCATCATTTCACTCAGAGAGGAATTATAAATGAGTATTTCCTCAAGCACCTCATTTTGAGTACGAGACAACATTGGTGAGTGCTTCATTTGTGGTACTCAAGAACGTTTGGTACCCATTCGAGTTATCTAACGGCACATCTAAGGAAAATGCGCTCTAACCAGGTTCCATCTACAGAGAAAAAGGACCATTAGAGATGGACAATGTCATGCAAGAACCTACTATTTATTGAAGTGAGAAATATTTTGTCCCAAGGATAACCCATAGGAGAGTATTTGGATTTGTGTGCACTTAGTATGTACACATACAATATCCTTTTAGATGTTTTTAATACCTCTGCGGATATATCTTAATAGACACTGCTTGTATAAAATGTACCATGGTTCGATGAATGAGAGCTTGACTATGTAAATTGTGTTTGAGAGTTTTCAAAAGCTGTACGTATCTTATCTTTTATATCTACTATATAGAGCTGGGAGGCTGTCAACCTTCGACAAAATTTCTTTAATGTTTGTAGTTTTCAAAGTTTAATCTTTGGAAGACCACTCGGACCCAATAACCCAAAACTATGTTCCAACATGTATATCTACATATTCTTTGTCTGAAGGTAAGAAATGATGTCTGTGGTCGTTTCGACCAAATTTTTGACTTTTCTCAAATCTGTTCACACGTCTTCGTATTTTAAAACTTATCATGCACCAGATCACCGATGCCGTCCACGCTGATATTCAGTGACAGCGGCTTGTCTAGCGACAACAAAGATGGCGGCGATTTGTTTTGGTCGTCGTCGCCGCATAAGCTAAATGAGGGCAAATCTAAGCTCAAGGCGCTCGTGTGCTGAGAGTCATGCAGTTGACTGGAGCTGTGCATAAGATGTGATAAACTTGAATGTTGTAGATGATGATGATGATGATGATGATGTTGTTGTTGTTGCATTTGTTGCAGTTGGTTATGGTGAATTGCATCCCGTTGTTGTTGCTGATGTAGCATTTGCATTTGTTCATCGTTTTGTTGCTGTTGCCGTTGCTGTTGCTGCTGATGATGTATTTGGTCCAGCGAGTGATGTATCACCACACCACAGTCATCCATCGTCTGTCCGGTTTCAAACGACAAACCATGACCCAGATGATCCAGTGTCGACTTATCATCCAATGTCAGCGCATGATCCAAGTTGAGAATGCATTCGGCTTTGAAGTTATCAATTGTAAATTGATCGACATTGAGAAATTTCATTTCATCATAAGTTGAATTTGTTGTTGCATCCAGATCCAGTGAGGTATTAAGACCACCGCTAAGCAGGCCCACATTATTACTGAGGCTGGTATTGTGATTGAGATGACTGCTTTGTGGATTCTCCATATTACTGTTATTGGTATTATTGTTTGTAATAATTAAGGGAGGTGGCGTGTTCGATTGCGTCAGCGTATGCGACATGGCGGACATTGTACTCGTGGGCGGATAGGTTGACCACTCCATGGAGACGCCGCCGCCACGTTCCAGTTGATCAATATTGAGATTGAGAAATATATTTGGTGACATTCGAGACGGTGACATGCAGCCAGTGCCGAACGGTGCCTTCGGCTCATTGTCCAACGAATTGGCGGACTGGGGTGGTGTGTCAGGTAACAGGGTGTTGCCTACAAGTGCAAACAACTGGAGGTGCAAATCAATATATTGTGGTTAGAAGAAGATCTCACCTAAGGAATTGTCCAGCTGTGCAATGGCGTTTTCATCAGTATACGTGGTCTGCGTGCCAAGACCATCTTCGGTGTCTGGCAGATTGCCACCTGGCGTATCGTTGCCGATTTTCTCCTGTTTGCGCCATTTGGCGCGCCTATTCTGAAACCAAACTTGTACGCGCGCCTCCGTTAGATCGATTCGTACCGCTAACTCCTCTCGAAAAAAGACATCTGGGTAGTGGGTACGCTGGAAGGCGCGCTCTAGCTCTAACAACTGCAATGAGTTGAATGTGGTTCTGCAAAAAATAAGATAAGTATAAGATAAATATGAGTAAGAGAGGCGAAGAATGGCAAGTAAGAGCTCACACTGAGTTTTCCTTTTGGGATGCCTACCGTGATGTGCTCAACGTAAGCACGCAAATTACACAGAAGTCCTTACCCATCCCCCCATAGGCCACATTAGTTTGGTCATTTATCGTTCTTTTCGTGTATAGCAATGTACTTGTAGATTTCATAGTGTAGTATTACTGTCAGTTGGTTCAATGTACTTGTTGTGCTTCACCATAATACTTAGTCTGTCGGTCAATTGAAATTTTTTCAATTTTGTATTTTCCTCGTACTCTTTTTTTAGCTTTTGCTTCTCTACTTTTCTCATTTCTTTTCACCACCAATATTTTCTTCTAATCCTCGATGGGTAATCAGTGGCAAAGTGGAATTGTGAAACGTGTGAAAATATATTTGAAATGTAAATACCACCCTATGCCTATTCTCTTATGACCATATCTACCGTAAAAGACTTTTACTTTTGGCGTGTTTTCATTCTGTGTGGAAGAGAGAAGGGAGAATATATGGTAAGAATTCATCACTCGCGTGAAGCCGCTTAGACATGATGTAATCATGTATTTCTATAAATCTAAGTATGCATGTATGTTTAGCTAGTGCTTTTCGATATCGATTCCAGGGATTTGTTTTTATTTGCTACATCTTTGTGTTGTTTATGAATTTATTTGGCTACTTTGAAAGATAATTAAAGTTGACCTATGATGTGAATAATAAAATATATTATATCATAATATATCATATTATATTCGATTTGAGTCAAAAGAAACAACTTCCGAGTAAAACATGTGTGTTTTGCGACTTTCGATAGGTCATGAATTGAAAGACCTCTGCGATATTAAAGGTAAAATGAACTTCGTCCGGATTTGATGGGATACCTGATGGAGATACTTTCTGGAAAGACCATGAAAATGATTTGACTTGTTTGAGAGAAGTCAACCCCTGAAAGAAAGCAACAAATAAAAACAGGGAATCAACTATAGAGTTCTTATTTGGAGATATAGTTTAATTTTTAGTATTTGAACTCGTGGTTTGGATTGATAAAGAAAAACTTCCGGAGCCTGAAAAAATTCCAATACAATCTTCGACATTTTATATTGAATGTGGCAAACTAAAAATGCCAAATACGTCAGTATATCCGAAAAATTTCGAAGAACAATTGCAATATTCGTTTGAACTCAAATCAGGCGTATATTACTAGACGCATTCTGATATATTATATATCATATCTGAGAGTCAGAAAGCGCTATTTTCAAGGTCTATTGTAGTAGCTTATGTATAGCTTAGTATAGCAATATGTAGTAGCTTTTATATATTTATTAATGTACATGTATGCCTACGTTTTATGTAAATATGATTTATTAATCGATAATTTTTATAGCCAAGCAATAATTATCTTCGTGTGATTGATAAAATTTATGTTTTATTATTCTCCAAATGGTTTGTAAATCGAAACGAACAAAAGCCAGCCTAGTGTGGTAAAACATTTTTTTTATTTTTCATCAATGAATCTTCAGAGAAAATTTCTAAACCTCATTGATGATTACGACTTGTGACTATGCTTACTCAATATGGTTAACAACAATTTTAAAATTAAATATTTCAAAGTTTCAAAACCAATTTAATCAACATACTGTTTAATCCATTGAACCAGTGAACTATTCTCACAAGTGGAAAACGATCATCTTCTTGAAAACTTGAAAAATATTTTTTTCTCATTTGATATTTGATTTTGGACAATATTTCTACGCGGTAATGTTATATGGTTATTCAACCCACACGGTTATAAAGATTAAATTTCAAACATATAGGTTAGATAAAACTTTCGAAAAACAACTACCAATTTATTCTTTTAAATAAAGTAACAATACTAACAACAAAGATTTCTGAGGCATCTCCTAATTAGATCGAAATATAGATAAATATATACATGTTTATATTTGAAGTACAATAGTGCAATAAGTAAAAAGCAATAGGTATAGCTTTACAATAGATATAATATCCAAAAACTTAAGGGTAAAGAGTAATAACTAATAAATGAGTTGAAGCCGAGATGAGGCATCACTGAATTCATCCTAGAATTCTAACACAGTCACTTCCTAAACATTCAGGACAGAAACAACACGTTTACTTAAGCAAGGATGTATGGGTCATTCAGAGACATAGGAATTTAGATTTGCTTCTAATCCGGTCAATGGTGTTGAACAATCTTTTTAAAACCAAATTTCTCAAGTTCTTTTTGTTGAATCGTCCGAATTTTGCTGACCGTAATATTAGAAAATATAGAAATAAATTACCACCATTCTCATTCCCTTAATAAAAGTACGAAAAAGTGTGTCGATAACTCTGAGGTGTTGTTGTTGTTTTTCTTTTTTTTTTTTAAATACCTGTATCGTCTCTGTTTTCGCTTCATTGTGCTCTTCTCCATAAGAGAATTTAACGATTTATTGATATCTTGACGAGCTGTGTTTCATATTCATTATTGTCTGCCCACTTTTATAAGGAAACCTTAAGATGTATGCTCCTGCACGTTCACATTTTTTTATATTCTCTAGTTATTGCATATATTTATGATTTACATATATAAGTATGTATATTAATTTTCACTTTGCACTAAAATAATTTATACATAATAGTGCATACATATGTACGTATAGATCTTCATGATTTTAAATAAGTTGTTCAACAAACTTCACATTACGATGTTTTATAAGATTAAAAATACTGCGCTTCCACATTACTGTTCCATAATATTTTTTAGGAAGTGTATTTAAATGGGATATTTTCAAATAACACACAAAATGAAATATTTCCATGCAAACCGTTATGCTCGCATGCTTGTACGTTTTACGATTTTAGTCTTCAGTATGTCCAACCGACGATGTCACCAACTAGACTAAATTAGGGGATTGTGTTGGCATGTTCTGAACTTTAGAAGTTCGTTGCGGAAGCCTTAGAAATTTATGTTCTACGACTATTATGTTTACCGTTTTTTTCTATTTTTGCTATTTTTATTTCGACTTGCTTTTTGTTTCAGCATTTTTTGCATTTCAGCTTAACTATTTATATTGTTATTTTGTTTTAAACACTTTGCTGTTGTTGTTGTGGCGTATTATTCATTTCTCTTATTCAGTGAATATTTTAAAATGCCTATTGCACTTTCTACGAAACTAATTATTATCGTTGCGTATTTTTGATTACGATTGTAAGGTTTTGTTGTTGTTGTTATTATTATTATCCTCTTTAGTCTTTAAGCTATTTACATACAAACATACATATATTAAAACGAGGCATGTGTGCATCTCTGTAACAGAAAGTAAAATCCCTGTGTGGTTAGAGGGAGTCCTTATATTTTTGACGGATTTTGAGTATATATAAGTAACTGTAGCTGGAAAAATATATATTTTAGAAACTTTGTGCTAGTGTGTGATGATTTATGATCTCATAGGTTTATAACGAGAAAGCATATAATTTTATAACAGTGATAAATATACTCGTAACAAGCAGGCTGAAAAGTTCGTATCGTTTTAAAGAAAAACATATTATAATTGAAAAAATTCGATTGTATTATTCGAAATTGTTGCCATCGAAGGCGTTACACCGAGTATAGTGATCTTTCAACCCTTCGACTAATCTAGATAGATATGCTCGTAGAGTTATATGCAATAAAATGATCAGGATTACGAGACGGGCTGTAGTATTTCATGTGACTTTCTGTCCCTGCAAGTGATAACCTTAGGAAAAATTAAGATATTTTATTCAAACATGGTGCACCTGTTCCTTAGTACCATGAGAAGGTTGGTATTGCAGATGGACGTAATCGTACTATTATCACGCCCACAAAATTCCGTTATTCGAAAAAACTGTAAAAGACTTCATAAGTCACAATTAAAGATACACAACTCTTATTTAGCACAGGGCATCGAAATAGGGAGGTGATTTAAAAGTTTTTAAAAACTGGACCCGGCTCCGCCTCATAAAATGTTTAACGTATATATCTTACTAAAGCTGAATCAACTAAACTGGGTGAGGGCAGATATTTGTAGAACATCCTCCCACAGCGTGAAAATGGATAAAATCGTGAGAAAACCACCCCTACTCCCGGTGGATTATGGTTATAACGGTTATGTTGAAAACTACTGAAAGTGCGATAACTCACTAATTAAATACGTCAGAAGCATTGAATTTCATAGCCAATTTGGAACTTAAGGGCTTATGGGAATCGATTTCCGACTCTCCAGCTAACTCGGCCTTTTATTATTTATTGTAGTATGATTTGTATTTTACTTTAAAATATGTCTAAGTTTCGGCGATTACATTTTCATTGTTGCTAAATTACTTTCCGCCGAGCATTCTTTTGAGGTCTGATGACAAGAAAGAGTCACTAATGGAGCCACATTCAATCCATTGTCACTTATCGATTCAAAAATTCGAGTTTGTTACGAATATTCGATTAGGAATTGTCAATTCGCCGTTGGCCCCTACTTTGCACAGAGCTTTCGCATATCCAAATATTCTTTAACAATATGTCCATCACGTTCCTTCATGAATAGTTGCATCGTTTGACGCAGAGCATGGATAACGCTCATATAGAGACTTTTTGATCTCAGTAATACACTAAAATCCTTTTTTTTTTTTACCAATTTTCAGCTGTGAGCAAATAAATTTTCATGTATTGTAATGTGCCTAATTTTTAGTTGAGCTTATAGTGAAACATTGAAGAAAGAATATTGAGCTCGGCTAAATAATTAGATGGATTATCAAAAGGGAACAGCTATTTATTCATAACAGCTTCTTTATTAGTTTATGTTCACCGGTATGGATTATCAACGTAAAAATTTTCGAGTTAAGCAAAGTCAATATCTGGTGTAAATTTAATTTCGAGGTCATTTATGAAAAATGTTCGAATTTTGAGTCCGAAACAGCCTGGGCTGTGGTAATGGCATATCACAGTATTAAGGAGTTCAACCAAAAGTAATTTCTCTACATCAAAGCCAAATTTATTTAGCAACTTTAATATATATATATGATATTGCCATTTGAAGATTTCATGCATATACAAATGTAATATATACATAAATACAAAAAAAAATATATTCAATGTATATGAAAGGAATGAGGTGCTAAATTGGAAACAAAAGATTTGTTTTGATATTGTCTTAAACACCGGTAAACATGTACACTTCATAAAAATACATATATATTTATATATGTAAGTTTATTTAAAGAATGAAGTCATTAAAAGTACATATACATATATTATGTTATAATAAATACTGTATCTATCAGAAAGAGAAAGTCAGAAAGTAGTACTTTTAATGTGCTTATTCCCAGCACAAACTATAGAATGATCTTCTCAAATGAGATACGAGATACAAGTATACTCTGAGGCTTCTCATAGGCAAACAAAACTGTACTCATACCGGGTGGCACGTAGGGTGATAAGTAATAAAATTCGGCACAAATTGTATACTACAATGGCACTTCAAATGCAGTTAATGAGGTGCGCAATGAAGTATTGTCTCCTCGAGAAAAAGAGTCGAACTGTGAGACTTTTTTGTCGTTTTTTGTTTTGAAAAACTATTTTAAAGTCGAAAGTCTTTCTTTTATACTTATAGGATTTTAAGGTAAAACTAAAAGCTACTCTTTAAGCTCAAAACCACTTTGGAAGGTTTGGAGCACTGCAAAACTAATATCATAATTATTCTGAAGTTCTGAAGTTCTACTGGGAACTTTAATAATAATTAATATACGAATTATCATCAGGCTGGGATGAAGAAATGTATCAATAAGACAATACTTACATATTAACATACTGACACATACGCTTTCAATAGCAAAAATGTGATACCCTTTTCCACAGCCACTTGCGTGCGTACGGAGCTGGTTAGTTCTCTGAATGGATGCTATTGATGATGGTATTGCCAAAGTGAACACAAGCCACGCCGAAGACTATAGCAACGCGCCATGTTCAATCCATCGGTAATATGATTCACATAAATTGTGTTCAAGTGAAGACAAAAGCTGACCGTTTGACGCCTTTTGACACCTGTGCCATTGTCTGCGAACCAACGAATATCGCTAATAAAAGCGCTCTGTCGACCTCGTTAAGTCACAGTTATCCTTTCGTTCGAGCCGTGTGGAGTACACCATGTCATGTGTGGAACTTGTTTCTCAAATGTTCTAAATTGTTTAATAAATACGTGCTTAAAGACAAGAATCTCTTCTAAAAATGGTTAGTTCATTTTTTACGACAAGTCAAAGCGGCTTCAAGTGTAATAAATAAATGTTTGCATATTTTTTTTATCAGATCGCATTATTGTTGTTATCGTTGTGTCTTGGTAATATTGTTGGCCATCGTATGGATAGCTTCCTGTTCAATCCTGTTCTTGACTTCATTGGTTCCGAAGTAACCCCGGCCATATCAAAAACGTCAATTGATGAGTTTCAGAACCCGGTTGGGGACTCAATGCTTTCGGAGTTGCGAGACAGCGATAACGCTAAAGGCATACAACGACGCAGTGAAGTTGTTAGAAGAGATCTGCTGCAACATCTTTACGCAGCTTACATTTGCTTGAGCTCGTTTGAAGGTTGGACGAAATCGAAAGGGAATGTAGATTTCGATCCCCTGCTGAGCAAAGGCTTTGAGTGCAAAAGGTACAATAATCAATAATTAAAAAGCTATCTGTGTAATTTCAACAACTTCAGAAAGACTGCTGAAGTTGGTTATATGCAATTGTATATCTTTCAATTATAAAAACACATTACACCTTCACTTGAAAGCGTTATTTGTTGCTTTCTAGATCCGAGCCACCTAAAGACGATTTACCAACAAAAATTTTCAGCCAGAAGCAGATGCAGTCATCGCCTGATGGGCAGAGCAATGAGGGTACACTCAGCAAGGATAAGTCCTCTTTAATTGGTAACAAGTTTCTTCACGCTTTGCCTGCTTCTCACTTTGCGGACTTTTACAAAGATTTGCTGATTGATACGAATAGAATAGACGCTAAAAGGGCCGGTACTGCTCCTGTAATTGGCTGTGATTGTAAAGTTAAGGTAAGGTCGGTATCAAAAGCTCGATGTAATGGTAGAGTTCCAATGAGAGGAACTTTTAAGGATATGTAGGAAAAGACCTCCATTGTAGATCCCAAAAATTTTTGTATGAATTTCATCTGGTGGATAACTCTATACATCTGCATTTTGAACGAAGTCACATTTTGTTGTCCTTGAACTGTTCTTGTACATTTAACTTAAGCTATTGAAAGATAATATCAGTAAATGGGGGACTTTTTGGGCTTTCGGACTGAAGAGGTTGAAAATCGGAGCGATTCTTTCAATGTTGGTCTACCAAAGAGCAGGTACTAGGTAGGAAATTAAAGTAGTTGCGGGGTTATACATATATCTGGACTAACGAAATCAAATCCATCATATTACTTCTTGCTTTATCTGCTCATTTGACTATTGGATTGTATGAGTTCAAAAAACTTCACTAGTTTTATGGGGCGTCAAACTTCTGTTTGACAGAAGTCTGCCTGCACAGAATTGTATAAGCTTGTTCTTCGCTGGAACATAATCATTTCGTATTCTGGACCATTCAGATATTTTTCTAAATCCATATTATATTTACCTTACCTTGATATCCATCGTCCGTTCGACATCATTCGGAATTCTACAATAGAGACGTTTTTTGGGAATATTCATCAAAAGCGATTGTAAAGCTGTTACTGAACTCGGAGTATTATTTGAAAGACAATATTGATTATTTAACCACTTCAGCATACTGATTCTCACTACATTTTCTTTCAGATCGATCTCTTGGACTTGGGTCAACAGCACTATCCACGTTATCTCATGAACGCAGTTTGCCAAAATAGCCAATCACCTAATCAGTATCCGCAAAAGTGTTGGCGTGGCTCCTACTGCAAGCCACTGGAATACAAAGTTAAAGTACTCACATCACGTTCCCCATTGGAACCGATACATAATGATCCGGCATTGGCATGGTTACCCGATGAATTGCGGCAAGAGTGGAAATTCAAGACAGTCACTGTGGCGGCTGGTTGTTTCTGTTCGTACTGATGCTATTGCCGTTATTTGAGATTGGAGATATTTCAAGGAAGAAACATGATGATACTACATATGGTATTGAACTGATCGCTTACATTTTAATGCACTTATTTATTTATATAATATTTGGGGTAATATTTATTTACACCAAACATAGTTTTGACGTTAAACAATGTGATAAATACAATATGTATCCAAAATCGAAAATGCAAACGTGTTAATAAACACAAAACAAATTTACGTGGCAAATTTTCTAAACAAACGAATATAACAAAACGTATATAGTACATACATATATACATTATAATTTATAGGTTCAACTGGCAGCCATATTATCCGTTAAGCGTACAAAGAGATTTTGAACATCTCGTAGATACGTGAGAGTCCAATTATATTATACCATAACTATAGACATATTATCTAAAGCTTAGTATTGCTTCTTCGACTGGCCCCTTCTGTGCTCGCTTTCTTTGTGCTCTCTCGTGAAAAAATTTACAGATGGAAATGAAACCAAAGTTATCCGGTTGAATTCAATTCAAGAGAGAATTTCCTTAAGTGATTATAGCAGGTTATATAATTTATACCAGTTGCATGTTCTATTCATCAAGATCAAGTTTTGGTGAAAGAATATTCCTTAAATTGTATTTGATATCGCTTCAATCCCTTTTCCCATCCAAAGTGAAAATAATTGCCATTAAGAGTATATTCAAAATAAATTATCTCATATCAGAGTTCTTAATAAGGATCCTAACCTATTTAACCAACAGGTGACTTTACTCCATGCATTTCAGCCAACCCTGGGCTGCTCATATAAGTGGATATTCGACCGAGCATTATTTTATAAGACTGACTATTACAAACTTCGGTCTCCTAAAACCCTCTTTTTTGTTGACTCAAATGGTTGCTTTGCAATGCTATTATTTTAGCATTGGCTTTTAGTCTAACGAAATAAATAAGTACGATTTCTGCCACTTCTGCGAGGTTACTTAAATAACAAAAACCTACTGCCTTTTATAAAAAAATCAATCAAAGTAAATTCACAGCAATGTCAGATAAAACGTAAGTCTAGATTTATTTAGTTTCTCAATTTTCTACAAAATTTCCGTTGAATCAAGCTCAAAAGATAGCAAAAATGCCATCGTAAAATAAAATTTAAGAAAAGAAGTTTCGCATGATGAACGGTGGGGCCTGTTCTAGCAGCAGCGCACAACCGCGGCCATGTTGTCGTTGCGGAGCAATACCATCAAATCTCGCATTTCTTAGAAAAGTGCTAAATAAACCGATGAAGATCAGAAACTGTCTAAACAAAAGACCAAGATGTGTCACTTTGGCCGCAGGAGGAGACAGTATTGATTGCTTGTGCTGTTTTGATGAAAAATTGGCAGCACGCAGTGATCGTCGTCTGCAGACATGGCAACGCGAGCTACAATTGCGCAACAATATAGCCGAACGGCTCATGCAACATACAGGCAAAGCATTCTGCGAGCTGCTCTTCAATCGCAGCGTCACTGTTGATGGACGCGACAAATTGATGACTCAGCGACTATTGGCGCATGCGGAGAGCAGGAACCCAGAAGCTCGTCACAAGAATGCTGTCTTCATGGAGTGTTTTCCAGATGGCTGTTGTACAATGGAGCTGATTGCCGCACAACCGGCTAAACATAGATATTTCGAAGTATCCGGTCTGCCAGCGGGTATAAAATGCGAGCTTATCGGCGAGAATTGCTGCACGCGCCGATCAGGTTGGGTCACCTCGAGAACAGTGCAGGAAAATATCGCCGCCAAAGTCAAAGATATCCGACGAGTTTTACCATTTTTCCCAGACATCGAATATTTGCAAATTATTGGTAGGAAAGTGACACTTTGCGAAAAGCCGGAAGACTTTGATGAGTGTGCTTGTTCGGAAGAATTGGATTTTCAGGAAAATATCGATGAACCTTGCACCATCGAAATCTGTCCGACCTTTGCGAATATTGAGAATGCTGAAGATGCGAACGATAATGAAATTGTGAAGGATGAGAAAGCTCTGGAGGAAGAGGAAGCCACGCAGCAGGAGAAAGCTGTGGTGCAGGAAAAAGTTGCGGAAGATATGGAAGCTACCGAAAATGTGCAAGTGGATGAGAACATGGCAGGGCTGGCAGTTGACGAACAAGTAACGGACGCGTTGAGCTGCTCAGACAGCGATATTGATTTCTATATGGAGCTTCTATCAAATAGAGCGCAGTGTCACGATGTCTTCTACAGACCTTAAACACGTGCTGAGCTCTATGCTTGTTAGAGATCGTCATCTTGAGTAAGAGGATTAAATTTTAGATGAGTGAAAGGACCACTCCGTGGTAGCGGTCCGCTTATCATGCGAACGTGTTGCCTTCTTTGGAATTCTCAACATTTGAGTCACTCTGTATAAATATGCTTTCAACGTTTACTTAACATTTACAAATTTGGAAATCATTGCAGCAAATAAAACAGCTATAAAATAACGGAAAAAACAGCTATTAGATTTTGCATTTACTTTTATTCTGCGCAAAATTAATTGCATAAAAAGTACTACAATTAGAAGATTTAAAAAAAAAAATTAACTTTCAAGGCTGCTTGTCAGTGATTTTTCTCTTATCGTGCATTAATCATTACACTACCCTTGTAATAACTTGTGATTACTCAAACAAAAGTAAACGTGTTCAAAATACTTTTCCATAAGTAGAAGGCTATAACAACTACTAAATCCTTATAAAATCTAAAATGAGAATATCGGTCAAATCTACTAAAGTTTATATTAATATTATTATACCGA
Source organism: Bactrocera minax (assembly GCA_021498325.1). Classification (NCBI taxonomy): domain Eukaryota; kingdom Metazoa; phylum Arthropoda; class Insecta; order Diptera; family Tephritidae; genus Bactrocera; species Bactrocera minax. The sequence continues at coordinate 490,223 of JAKEEE010000133.1, forward strand.
TTTAAAAGTACGACAAAAAAAAATGGCATACACGAAAACGTGTTTCTAATAATTCGGCTATATTTTGTATCGTATATCATTGATTTGGAAAATTATCTATTGAAAGTGAAAGATTTTTCGTTAAATGTGGTTATATTGAGTAATTCGATATTGCTAAAGCAGGTATGTTATTTAAGTCTTTAGTTTAAAAAAATTTTCGTAAGCTCATTAATATAAATTTCACTATATCAATTTTAAACGGCAAGTGTGTGAGAAAAGAGGCAAGTTTGTTAATTTATTTAGTTAGTGAGCGAATTCAAGATATTTAAATATTTTTGAAAAAGTTATACTTATGATTTTTCAGTATTTGTTTGTCGCCTCTAATTCATTCAGTTCAAATCAATCAATCAAATTACATTCAATTTAGAAGAACCATGTACTAGAAGTGGTATGCAAAACATACTATAAATATATATATATTCAAACAACGCTTTTAAGTGTCTTCAGTTTAACTATTTATATGAATAAAATGATTTAGCAAATAAAATAATGTTAGATGATTTTTTAAGGTGTATCGTTTTTCCACAGTGTATCTTTTTTCGAAATGTCAACGTTTTTCCTTTCGCTAAATATACTTATGGCTACGACATATAAACGTACACGCTTTCTCGCTTTCTTTCTATTGTATTTTTAACGCATTCCCTCATGAGACACACACACACATACGCACTCTTTACCTTAAATAATTGCTTAAAAACTAATATGTACGCAGTCGTTATCATTATGTCGCCGCTGAGTTGTTAGTTAAAGTATTCGTCGGTGTTGCCGGCGCATCGTTGGAGCTTTGGATCAAGGCTGAATATTCGGCATTTGAAGTAATCACATCTTTGTCGTAGGCGGGTTCGTTCGCGTTAATATTGCTCGGAGTGGGTGTGCGAAGATCCTCCTCCTCCTTAATTTGCGTTGCTGTGTTTTTCACAGGCGTCATTGTTGTTGTCGCTTCAAGTGATGGTTCGGCTTTCAGCTCTTCTTTCTTTACCGTCACGACCGGATCTAAGGGTAGCTCGTCGACTACAGCGTCTATGTTGAGCGCATCGTAGGGTGTTGTGAAATCAGTACTGCCTCCACTACTACGTATGCTAATCTGCGAGCCGACAGCGACGCCGCCATTATCCTTGAAAGCAACAATGCTGTCGAAGTGTACTAAACTGCCGGCGGCAATGCTATCCACCTGATCGCCGGTGTGTGATTCGGAGGCGGGCGTGAGCGGTGTGCTGCGCGAACGATGTGCGTGATGCTGGCGTATAGCCAACGACAGGTCGACCTCGATATCCGAGTCCATTTCGTTTTCGGAGAGCGACAGCGAAGTGCCTGTGCGCTTAATCTTTATCTGTAGTGATGTAGTGTACATTTTGTTAGACAACTTTTCTTTTCATAAGCGTACATATTTATGTATATGGCATTGTTGTTCTGCTTACCCGCTTGTAGGTCGAGGGTTCCGAAATATAGCCATCATAGTCCTCGTCTTCACTAAATAGATAACTCTGATGCAACTGTTCGTTACTGATGTAGGTTTCGGGTAATTTGCAGACGATGTGCGCCAGATCAATGAATGTGTAATCGCTTAAGGTGCCGGGATTCTCTTTCTTTAAAGGCTCTTTATTGAACCACTGATTGAAGCGTCCCAAACGTCCGGCTTTGGCCATGGCATCGAAGTAGTTTTTGCCGAAAACATAACCAACATCGCGTATTTCGTCGAAACTACCGAAAGCAAGCGTTTTGTATTTATCAATCGGTGGACGAATGTATTCGCAGTATTCGGAGTTTTTCACTTCCTGAAATTAGACGAAGCGTAGTTATTGAAGAAATTTCTCTTAATTGATCTAATAAAGGCCATTAAGTGGTTCAAATATTTGCATTATATACCGTTATACCCGGAATATAATATTAAAATAATATTTTCCGGTTACAATCGACCTGTGTCAGGTGATCTATATATAAGTAGATATATTGGAGGTATCATAAAAATATGAACCGAACATTTTCGGATAGCGTCATATTAGAAAAACCGAAAAATAATTATGAGATAAAAACACTAAAGTATGGGCTTTAAGAGGTTTAAGAGAACTTCAAATATAAAGTAATTAGATGAAAATATTTTTTGAGAATGATTGCCACAAGTTTAACATTTTGTTATTATTATTAGATCAAGAAAATATATAAACTATTATAATACGAGTATTGATATTAAACTTAACTGGTAGAAGAAGAAGAAGAAGAAACTTTATTTTGGTTAAGTTTAATAGTTTTGGTTTTCAAAATGAGTTGTCATTTGTTTGAAAATCTTACAAGATAAACTAAAGAGTTTTAAGAAAATATATTGAAAATGTTGATATTAAAATAAAAAAGTATAACGATTCATTTTGAAGAAATTTTAAAAAAGATTTACCATCTGTTTGAGTAGTTTAAATAATGCATATTTTTGTAGAAAAAACAACACAAAAATTTGGGTATCAAACGGAAGAGTTTGAAGTAAAGTTTGTTTTTAGAAACGTTGCTATCTCTTACAAAAAACATTCAAGCGAATAAATTATAAAATTTAATTAAAATTTATTAAACAAGGAATGAAAGCTGTTTTAATGTGTAATTATTTTATTCCAATAAAATAAGAAAACAAAATGGTGTAAATTTAAAAGTATCTGTAATAATAATGTGACATTAGCTACGTGATCTCACTTTTTTGGCAGTTCGATATCTTGTTTTGCAATTTAGAACTTAAAAAGATAAATGCCTCGTACTCACTTCTAATTGACGAACACACGAGACATACGCCAAACGGGACTGTATATCAGGCAAGTCAGGCACTTTCACCGGCGTTGTGAAGGGATTCCATTTTTTGTACAACAACCACCAGCCGGACAAGTCATCGCCATAATTGGTCAGATCCATATCGTCCTGTGAGCCCACATCGATGGCAATTATATGAGCGGCGCCCAAATTGTGCATTACGTCGGCTATACAACACATACAAGACGATTAGCAACACATACAAATGATTATATAAACATTTCAAAAAAAGTGATCTACGCAAAAACTCATTCATTCATACCAGAACGAAGTGTCCAATTGTCAATTTATTTATTACTGGAAAAGTGCTGAAGTGTATTTGTATTTTGAACATCATTTCCAATCAAATTATTCCCTATTTTTTTAATAAAATTTTATTTTGTTTAATTCTTGCTTTATGTTTTAGTTTTAACGCCGATTGAACCTACGCATCCACACATTTGAGTTTTAGTGTTTATGGGTTTAGGCAATGCGAGTGAAAATACAAAAATTACCAGCTGCGGCAACTAAAATTACTTAAAACAACTAAAAAGTATAAAAATTAAAAAATTATATTACACAAGGCATGCAAAAACAAAAATATAAAGAAATAAGATCTGACAAATTCGAATTGACATTGGGTCATAGACAACTACCATACAGACAAACAAATACATTCCACGACTATAATATTAAAATTTTGCTAAATCGCTGAGTGCTTTGCTTTTTTGGCTTGTACAATTGAAGGATAGAGGGGAAAGGTAGCAAAGTAAGGTGGAAAGAGCGAACTACTAGTGTTGTGGTAGCAATACTACTAAACTAAAATTACAAATTTGTGGCTTATTTGTGGTTCATTACCTGGCACATTGTTGGTGTAACAACCATCGAGTAGCAAATGACCGTCTCTATAATCGCAAAATGGTGGAAAAACGCCGGCTATGGACATGCTTGCGCGGGCATAACGCCACAGACATCCTGTACAGTTGGGTGGTCGTCAGTGGTGGGGGTGTGACCAAAGTGTGTGCAAGTTGGGAAACGACACACACGCATGGCATGACATTTTGATTTAATTTTTTTTATTTTTGATTTGTTCAGCACAAATATTTGCAATTAAAATATATGGAAAAAAGAATATAAAGAAAATAGGTTTGCATCAATAAATGTTTCAGGCTACAAATAACCAAAAAAAAAAAATGAATTTATAATTGCGGGTCGACGTTTTAATTTGTGTACTGAATTTTTTTTTAGGTAAACAAAAAGTTTACTTTCTTTATATTCGGAAAACTTTTACAATTTTGTTTAAAAAATTACAATTGGTTTGTTTTTAAATAATCTCCTATTTCAAAAATACATTTTTAAAATTATTCAATTTTTTGATTTGTTGGTTTACAGCAAAGTAAAAAAGTTTACATTAAACAACTTGCAATATTTTATGCAAACACTTTTCTCACATCTTTTAACTCAAAATTCAAAACTTCATTCATTGAGTTTTGTTTTTATACATTATTGGTTCAAAAATCAATTTAAAAATAATTTTTTGTTAGTAAAAAGTTTATAGTCAAAAATTTTCTAATATTGTATGCAAAAAATGTTTTAATCAGAAGTTTTATTTAAAAAAATACAAATTTTATTTGTTTATATATATTTTTTAACTTCAAAAATCAATTTGAAAATATTTAAATTTTTGTTTTGTTATCAATCTATCTAGTATATTTAATCTATCTATCTGCTCTTATTTCATTTTGATTTTGATTCTTATAATAACTTCTGCACATTATTTTTAAGCTAATTAAAAAATGAATCATCATATTATTTTAATTCCTATTTTTTATTTCTTATTACTTATGAATTTATTTTAATTTTTTTTGGCGAATTTGCACTTTTACTATAAACAACATGACAAAAAACATTTAAGCAAAATCTGCATTTAAACTGTAAAAAGAAATATTCTTTTCCACCTCACTTTATTAACATCACTTGCCAAAATATTTTTATAGAAAAAATACTGAAATAAACTGTATGTTATTTTCAAAACGGATATGAGTACGTAAATGAGTACTTGTTAGAAGAACTTTGGAGTGTGTATTGTGTAGATTTTGGCACGTTTCACCTTTATGACGCATGAGATATGATAAAAATAATACGTGAAATTTCTTGCAAAACACATTCTGAGCTTTTTACACTTTTTGCGTTAAACCACAAATAAATATTATTCAAAGTGTGTGAATTTAAGGAAAATGTGGAATTATTAATAGACTAAACCTAGATAAGGGGAAAATTAGACGGAGGCGCAGTATCAGTCCACATCGCCAATGCAGAGAGTTTAAAATAAATAGGTTAAAGTCGATATATCGAGTATATACAATACTTACTTGATTGTTGATCGCTTACATTTTCGGCGTTTTGATGACTAAAGCATGCACACAAATAACAACACAAAAAGAACAGTAACAGAAGAACAAATGTTGCAAGCGAAATTCACTTATTGCTACCACTACACCAACGGAGGGGACATTTAACAGCCTCAACGAATGTAAACAAATGCAGACATAACGGTAAAAGTATTTCCAACTCGAGAAGAGTGAAATTTTCATATATTAATACTAATAGACCTACAAGAATTGCAAGTAAGGCTCGTGAGCTGCAAAAAAAAATATGCAATTTCACCCACACTCACTCCAACTCAGTCACACACACACACCCACACACACTTTTCACGTAGTCGTGTTGTTGTTGCTTTTCATTCGCTATTTACCTGGCAAATTGTTAACATATCCGCCGTCCAGGAGGAGATGTCCGTCTTTGGGATCGCACAATGGCGGCATATAACCGCTGAGCGACATGGATGAACGTATATAACGCCATAGAGATCCTGTTGTAAGATTTGCGATAACGGTAATGATTGATGTATGTTCAAATGTGCGCAAAAATAAACGGCAAATTCAGTAGGTCGAAACAATTTCATTTTCATTCGAGGGAAAGTGTGAATAAATAACATGTCGATGGTGTTGGAGGTGTAAATATTTTTGTATGAATGTATATATGTATGTGTGGTAAAATTGAGAGCATAGAATATATTAATTAACTTGAATTGTCAAATTTTTCAAAACACTTCTATATAAATTAATAAAAAAAATTTTTAAATCTTAAAAAATTATGATTTGTATGTTTTTCTTATGCATTTAATAACTAAAATTCTCCAAATTTATACTTTTTTTTAATTATTTTTCCATAATTACTTGTATAAAAATTCACTGCGTAATTTGAATATCTTTGATTCATCTGAGTTAATTTAGCAGATTTAGCAAAATATATTCTTAAATATTATTGACATTTGGAGGACGCATGAAATTCGCCCCAACTATAAACTTTTTATATAATTATTTTTAATTAGAAAACACGGAAAGATATCCAATATCCAATGTTTATCAATATTTTTATTAAACGGTTGTTTTTTTATAAAAATAAAATGAGGAATTTTTATGTTTACGCCGCGATATATAACCTAAAATTTTTTGTGGATCACAAAAGTTGGCAAATGGTTAAGATGCGTGTTTTTTTGGTATTCCCTTCTTGATACCGAGTGACATTAAACAAAACAAATCAGTCTCACTATCTCTTATTAGGATATCTTATATATTGACCGATATATACCGTATAGTCAACCAGTGGAACGGGACTTATTTAGTGGGAATGTGGTCACTGCGACAAAATATATATTAGACCGGAACAAAAATTTTGATTAAGGTATAGCAAACTCTAACCAATAAATATTTCTCATATTATCCGATATAAACGTCGAAGGCTCAACCAGATTCAGCATAAGTAAGCTTGGCGAAAATATAGACTAATTTTACTCAATTTTGGATAATAGCTTCAAGAATTATCAGGAATATGAAGTATATATCTGTGTAATTCACTTAAAAATATTATGGAGTTATCTTTTGTCAAGTTGTGATTATCATGTAAACAATTTGATTCAAATTGGTCAAGTAGATAGTGAAATATGAGATTTTACCTAAAAGTGGGCGGCATCGTCTATAGTTAAATTATTAAGCTGATCCATGGGTCTTGAATACTATTATAAGCTATATAACTATATAAACTATATAAACTATAAACCTCTATAAACTATAAAAATTTGTGTTTCTGTTCATATTATCAGTTCAAATACCTAACAATTTTGGCAAACGTTGTTTTTATGATAGTCACTAATATTTACTTTTTTTTCAATATGCTTACCACCCCTTAAGCTCTGTCAAACAAAAAAAAAAAAAAAAACTTTTTTTAATAAAGGTAAAATATTATATACATTAGAATTGAATTAACATATCAAAATCACCTACAAAGGACTAAAATTATGCAGATAAATATATTTCATGTAAAAATCTCAGAATATGTGGAGAAAAATCGACATGTAAAAATTTGTTGTTGCCAATACTTTATAGAAATTGAAATTACCCACGAAAATGAAAAGGAAAACAAAATTTTATGAGAGTGAATGAATGAAATGATGAAAAGATGAAAAGAATAGTGTTTACCAATTTCTTGTGTTCGAAAAGCGGAAGTTCGACACCACTAAAACTTCTTTGTAACTAATGTATAATAAAAATTTTAACCATTTGATGCCGTTGGAAGAAGGGGAGTGCTGCGCATATGCATGAATAAGTGTGTGTCAAAAATGCTACTTACCATTTGTGTGTATGCGATGGCAGCTTGCGGTTATATCAGTCGTTAATGTGAAATACGGTATCCATAAATCCTCTATGGCGACATCACCGAATGTGTCGCGTATTGTTTTATTGAATTCGCGGCCAGAGAACATCGATGTAATGGGATAGGTGAGATCGAGTAGTTGCAAGAACCATTTTGTCATTTTCTGCAAGCAGTGAATAGAAGTAAATAATAGAAATATTGCAATTATTATCACACACGCCCACATACCTTTGACCATTCACGAGCTTTTTGCGTAACGGTGGTCACATTGCGATCCGAGCACCAGAGTGCACCCATCAGCGCACCGATGCTGACACCGCCCACCATATCTATCGGTATGCCCGCCTCTTGTATGGCCTTCAGCATGCCAATATGGGCGGCGCCACGTGCACCACCACCGCCCAACACCAAACCGATGGAGTTGCCCGTCAGCCAACGTGCTAGGCGTGAACAATCCGAATGCATATTCGGCTCGGACATTAGCACACGACTATACAGATCGTTCTGCATTTCCGCAATATAAATATGTGTTAGTTTAAGCTCGATTCAAATATGGGCTTATGCACTTACTATGCGATATTGACTCTTGCGCGTGAACATGCGCTTCGGACACTGTAGGTGGTGATGTTTAGTGACCCACGGACGCACATTTAACCATTGCAGTGTGTTTTTCGGCTTCGTATTACTCGATTCGTGGTAGAGCAACACGAGCTCCTTCTGTGTGCGCATAGCCAGACGATCGATTTCGCGTTCAAATTTACCCACTGTATGCGCATGATCGCCGAGACCCACAATAAGTACAACATCAGCTTGTCGCATGCAACGTTGCGTCCATGCGCTCAGTGAGGAGTCGCATTGATACAAAGTAATTGTGTTACGATCCTCCTGCTGCGCCAGCCAAGAGGTCATGCGGTATTCGTTACTCGGCTCGAAAATGTGCATGCCGAGTTGCTTTCGCACAACCTCGGATGTTAAACGCAGAGTCGGACCTTTAATTGAGACAACAAATTGGAAAATAAAAAGGTGTGATTATAATTTACGATATTTCTTAACTAACCAATAGCACACAGTGAGTGATAAAGTTCATAGGTGAACGCTGTCAGAGGCACATCGTCGCTTACCGGTACCAACGCGACAGTTGAGTATTTATGTGTGACTGGATTCGCCTCCAACGGCGCTGCTGTGCTCCCATGACGCGTCTGCATTGTGCCCAATATACGATGGCTTAAGAGACTTATGAGCTTCGTTACGACGATCGGGTAACGCAGTTTTATGGCATTAAAAAGTCCCTCAGGTAACTTGGCAAGTTCTGAATCGCGCACCGCCATCACAGTGGTTGTGCGGCAAGTCTCCGTTATCATCTCCACGAGCCCCACAAGATCACCTTTGCCATACTCACCGATGATCTCTTTTTTACCGCTCGCTTGCGTTATCACAGAGCGCATGCGCCCGCTGAGCACAATATAAGTACTGTCACTGTTCTCCTCCTGTCGATAAACGGCACGTCCAGACTCGAGGAAAACCCAATCAAGTGCGTAATCGCATTGTCGTACCAGCGGCGAAAGACGACGTACTTCGCAATTGCCGATATCGAGCACGATGCGGGGACGCTCACGCATTATGCTACACAAGACGAAGACGAGACGAAGGGGTAAATGTCAATTCTGAATGAATGCTTCAATAATTCAGTTAACTTACGCATAAACGCCTGGACGGCGTATAAAGGCGAGCCTAGTTACATGTTTTGCTTTTATGGTGTAAGTGCTCGCCTCGCCTGTGAGCACCGCTAGTCCACCGACTATTTCACCTGGATGCACAGTGTAAATAAACACATCTGAGCATTCCTTCTGCACTGTGCGTGTGACGTCTACGTTGCTCTGGTACACATTCAAAGCGCCGGTGAGCACAATCCAAATGCAAATGTCCTTCAAGATATGAACAAAGGTGCGTACATATAGGTGAGAAGTATGACAACCACGCCTTTATTACTTACATCCACATTACCCTCGTTGATTAGTGCCACATTCGGCTCCACTTCGCTTAACTCCACGTATGAATCAATGAAAGCGCGATCCTCTTCTGGCAAGCCGAGTTCACGCAAGAAACTGTCTAAGGCATAGCCGCGTAGACTGGCCAATTCCGCTGTGGCGGCGTTCGCCAGCGCTTCGGCATGTATGAGCGAATAGCGGCGCGTGACCAAATTTCCAATGCTGTTCGCTCTTGAATTGGCTAACGTATGTTGGCCACCGCCACCACTGCCACCACCGCCACTACCACCAGTAGCGCCATTAGCGCCAGCAACGCCCGCGGAACCGTTGCCAGCTGGTTGTGAATTTGGTAGGGCTGCCTGAATGCCCATGTGCCTATCGTTGTCGTGTGCCAAGTCCACCAGCATGTCTGGCGGTGGCATGAAATCCGACAGCGAGTGCTGTTCGGAATCGGGATGTGTGGTGCGACGATGTAGAGGCGATGTCTTTAAAATGGAGGCGCCAGCACTTTTCTTAATGCGCATGTGGCTTTGTACTAACTCCGAATTGAGCCCCAGATATGTGCGCAAGGCCGTGAAGAGCACCCGCTGCAAACGCACCATAATCACCTGTATGACACGTATCATGATGTCGGGATTCTCGTTGAACACCTCCTCGAAAGCCTGCAAAATACAACAATTTACATATTCACACGAAAGATATTCGTTTAAAGAGTGCGCTTACCTGCATCGGCAGACGTATAACGACGGACTTCTCCATCGCCTTGGCGGTGACGGTTTTGTAGAAGCTCGGATTGCCGGACAGTACATCGATAAAGCTCAGTAGCGATGTCACCGATTCGCCTTTCTTCACTGTCTTCAGCGACAACGTGCTGCCGTCGGCATTCGAAATGAACACGTGCACCAAACCCGATTGCACAATGAAGACGCTGTCATCTGAGTCGGTAATTTTGAAGAGGAAATCACCTGGCGCCAGCGTCAGCACCTCCGTATGCTTACACAGCTTCAGGAAAATCGGCTTTTCAAAGTGTCCGAATATGCGTATACTTTGCAGCATGTAAAGCGCATCGGGCGGCACGCGCTCGCCGCCCTCGATCGTCTCCTGCAGATACTCAGCCGGCGGCTCTACGGTGTTCAATAACGTTGGTATGTTCTCACGACGTAGCTGAAGTATGCGCTTGGCAAAGCGCATTACCGCTTTCCGTTTGCGTCCCTGCCCACCGTATACTTGGCCGGAAACGTTTTTCACCTTCCGCAACATGCGACGGCCATAGAAGAGCATTTTGTCACGCTTGCGAAAACGCAAACCCGTCATGTCGCCGGCGGCGCCAGTGGATGTACCGCGCATTTGTGCTTGCAACATTAGTTGACGCTCCTTATTGCGCTGCCAACGTTTGTAGAATATATACCAGCCGATAACGATTAACGTCAATATCGTTATACAAATGTATATGTAAACCTAAAAGAAGAATAAGAGATGTGACCGAAGTTATTGAGAGTTATTAAAAGTTATTAAAAAAGGTTGTCGGTTATTTAAGCACATTATTTAAAAAAAATATCTCGGAGTTGCCATATGATTTTAAATAAATATTTTATTTATTAGGAAATAAATTTGAATTTTTGAGCAAGCGTCCCCTCCTTTCATAACACTGCGCGATAAGGATGAACGCTTTATAATCCGACAGAAAATAGCTATAGCAATTAAGGTACTACCACTTTATCATGCCTTAATTCTGTACCTGAATTTCACAATATTTTTTTACAGTTTCCCTTATTCGACTTATTGCTGATCTAAATTATTTGAAAAACTTTATGAAAAATTAAAAAGTTTAAGTTCGATAGATAACTAAAATATGCTACAAAGGTATTCTTAAAAAAAAATTGAATAGTTCTCGGAGGATAATACCATACATTAACCATTAAAAGGAGGGCATTCATCTATTTACATACATAATACTCTTCCAAAAAAGTCTCATAAGCTTCAATTAAAGGCATGTAATTTAATTTAAAGACCGAAGTCTGCTTTCAGCGATGCTTTCTTTTGAAATATAAAATACTAGGAAGCTAGGAAGCTGCGTAAAAATCGCAAATTGTACAGTAAACCGGCGGTTGCATAATAACTATATAAATGTCATCCTGTTCCACTCATATTGAGCATTAAAGAACTTTCATTAATAATTATTCATGAAATAGGTGTGGGTAGGTATACCCGTCACTAATAAGCTATCCGGTCCAACTGAATGTAAAAAACAAAAAAGTTAGTCCCCGTAGAAAGTCAATCTACTTACTTCTAGTAAGAATTTTAAAAGATTATTCTTTACATTTATTCTAATACACAGCTACTACATTTGAGTTCAAGATAATAAAAAACAAATGTATAGTTCAAAGCAGTCGTAAGCAACTCCAACACGATAAAAACTTCATTAGATATTAATTTTCAAAGCGTATTTATATTTTAATTCATATTCTAATGGCTTCCGTGAGCAGAATTCAAACAAATACATAAATACATACACACATGCTCAATGTCTAAAGTTTACTAAGGAAAAAAGCACATTGCGACATGAATTGCTTGTCCAATGCTCGGTGTACATATGTATGTATGTATGTGTAAGTTTTATTGAAATATAATATATCTATACTTTTGATTTAAGTACGTTCACTGAGCGCCGCAAACCCCAATTTATTGGCCATTTTATGGTATTACAATACAATACATTTATAGTATTGAACAATAGTTTCAACCGCTCAGTTGACCACCCAGAAAAAAAAATTTCCTTAACGTTAAAGAGACGATGCTTAGGATCGATTGTGATCTCGTGCGGCATCCACTTTACACAGTACTTTCCCAATATACCCAGATATCCTGAACCATATCCAACAAGTTCATTTTATATCTTTCCAGTGCCAGATATCTAGATCAACTTCATTTCACGGCCACTCAAAATCATTTTGCTGATTTAGTAAAATATTGAAAAACATTAATCTCTATTTTCGAATGACATTAAGGAGTTATGTAATGCTCAAGTCAAAGGAAATGAGCTTTATTGGAAGAATAAAAGGAAATTTTTCATTTAATCAAAAATAATGTGAATTCAAAGAGTAAAATTCGTGCAACAGCAAATGTTTCGATAAATTTAAGAAAAGCGATCCTCTGACGACCTCGGAATGCGAAAGAGATCCTAGTGAATCTAGCATAGGACACCTTTACAACGGTGAGACTTCATTAATTCCTCTCATTTTGTTATACATGAGTGGTATAATGGATTTTATGAAGAACGTTTTCAATTTTTATGAAATGCTTTCTGTTCTTTTCACCTCAACCTAGTACACTTTTGGCTTGATTGATGAGTTTGGAAAACAAAAGTCAAAAAGTTTGAGCTAAATCGAAAGCAACTTCTCTTATCACAACAAAAAATAAAAAGTTTTTAAATAAAAAGAGAGAACTTGATGTAAATATGGATGTATATTCTCATATTGACCGGCCGTTCTAATTAAATTACGCAAACAACCAACAGATTTCCGGATTTGAGAAATTTTTAATACAACAAAAAATATTATAAGTCAACATTTGAGACCCCTCTGTTATACGCTTGGCAACTCCGAGCAATGGAATACGTCATTACATGGTCGAAGTCGTCAGATATTTTTCGTACTGTTACCTTACATACATACGTGTGTATGTTTGTATTGTATACGATGCAGAGTAAATAACAACGCACATGGAGGGCTCGGCAACCGGGCCCCGCAACCAGCCTCCAACCGCTCAGCACGATTAACGACGTTGACGCATCGCGCCGAGAGACGACTTGTGTGAGCTGGTGTGATTGGGACTGAGGTGGGTGGCGCCGGTCGAGGGGGTGTATCAAAAGCAATGGCAGCAGCGTCAGCGCTACAACCACAGACACCCCCGTAGACACAATTGCGCAACAAGGTGGCAGAACACACACCAGCGCCAAAGAATTTCGTCTTGGCATTGCCATTGAGACGCGGGCGGGTTGTTGGCAGAATTTTGTGTTGTTTAGCGCTCGAAATCGGAGTAGATGTGGGCGACGTGGCTGTTGGCGTTGGCGTTGGCGTTGGCGTTGGCGCAAGTGTTGCCTCGGGTGGTGGCCGGGCTGCAGTTCGATTTCCGTGTTCTGGCGACAAACCATAGCCGTTGCATTCAGTGCGAGTGTATTGGTGCTAACCTCTGTGTGTTGGTAGCTTATTTTTGTTTACCGATTTATGTGTGAATGCGTGTAAATATTTATGCATGAGACATAGATGTTGGTGAGCACATTCTCATCGCTGTGCGAGTCAATTGCGATTTTAATGATTTATGAAGTAAATTATCAGTTCAAATAAGGAATTAGGAAAAAATACACTTGGCTTGCAATTATTATTATGAACAATTGATATTGAGTTGTGTTGCGTTGCGTTGCGTTTTGTTGATGCTTGCATCTTATGACAGTGTGCATGCAAGTAATTGAGTGTGCACCAAAGTTGTTTACTTTTTGCATAATGCGCAAAATAAAACTATTGTGCTAACAACACTTCTGGTAGGCAAATAAACTTCAAAAGCGCAAACAAGTTCACATGTAGGCGTGTGTATAAACAATGGCTAAGGCGAAAAACAATATACAAATTATTTATAATGTCGAAACAAATCGAGTTAGAATGAAAAGATGAAGTTATGTAAAGGTGACGCCGAGAGACCCGAAACGGGTTTAGAGATTATGTGAGCAAAATTAGCGATAAATTTTCATAATTGTTTTTTGTAGGTTCTACTATAATAAGAATATTATGTTTTGCTAAAGGAATTTTAAAGACTTTGTTTTAAATCATTTCAATCAGCAATTATAAACAAATGTTTACAAATAAATTTTAATTCGTTTACATATGGCTTTTTTAACACGTTGACTCCGAATGCATCTGAACTCTAATATTTCCTTTCCAATATTCCAACTTACGGTTCAGTAGATTTGCGTACATTTTTAAGGTAGAAAATATGCAAAGCTTAAAACTTCTTACACTTGCTTGAACAATTTCATGAACTTATTTCACTGCCAAAGTGATATAAATTCGCTATAATTATGATTTATGCACCGGCATACGTGGCGTGTCCAATAGGAAAAGACATTATTAAATTTTTATTGATATTTTGTCCTTTGCAGTGAAAAATTCATCACAAATTTAATAAATAATCAATTGTTTTTACAAAACATTTAAATGTTTAAATAAAATGCGCCCAAGTAAGTTTTAGGAGATAAAACCACGCTCGGGATGCCCCAGCAATTGGTGAAAACGTCAAAGAAGTTAAAAAATAGTTAAAACAAGTAAAAAAAGGGTTAAGTTCGGGTGTAACCAAACATTTTATATGGCAAAACTTAATTTATAAAAACAATTCATTATATTGATAAAACTTTTTTCACGTGTATGGTATAGTATGTATGGTATGGCACTATGAGAAAGAAACTATAAATGGCTGTAACTAAGTCACAAATTAAGATATAAAACTGTAATTTTGTTCAGGGTATCGAAGTAAGAAGGGGGAACTGCGGTTTATAATTAAAAAACAAAAGTGGTTGTGGCCACGCCCTCTAATAGGTTTAATGTACATATCTCACAAACCGCTTAAGCTGTATCAACTAAACTTTCTGAGGACAAGTCCTACTAGAACTTGCTCATTCAGTGTGAAAATGGGTGAAATCTGATGAATACCACGCCCATCCCCCATATGAAGGTTATGTTGAAAACTACTAAATGTGCGATACACCTCACTAAAGAAACACGTCAGAAGCATTAAATTTTACAGTAAAGATGGCATTTAAGGACCTCATAGGGATCGGGGGATTCATTGGACAACGGGGGTGGCAAAGCCCAATTTTAGATTAAATTCCATATCTCAAGAACGACTCTACCAATTTCAACCAAATTTGTTGCATATCCTGATATTCTTACTTACAGTGTGTGTGTGTGTGAAAATGTACGAAATCAGTCTACAATCCTCCTCCTCCTACTCCTAATGCCTAAATAACACATTTTTAAATTACATCTGATTCTTTCACTTCACAGTATGCAAATCAAGCAGCAATGAAGATATCGGAACAAAACTTTGCAAAAATAGTACCTCGGACCATGTATCGTACCATGTATCGGACTATAACTTTTCAAGCCTTTGATCCTTTGAACCGAACTTAGCCCTTCCTTCGTTCTAATATTTAAAATATATATTGCTGGTATAATATGGCATAAATAGAATTTTAATAACTCATTTCTTCCAATTTTCTTAAGTATTTTCTAACATTAAAGCACTTTTATATCCAAGTAATTTAAGTTAGTAAGTAGCAAAAAGATATTTAAAGGTGTCCACGATTCTTGATCATCGATAACTACTTTATACCGAATCTGTCATATTTCCGAATACGCCTTATTTAATGTTAGCTTTTCGCTAATAACAGTAATAAGATAAAAGCAAATCAAAAATTTCTGATCGTTGGGGTCAATTAAATGATTGGAGAATTACAATTGCAATATCAGAAAACGTACAAAAACGTATGTATTATCGTTTATATCCCATTTATGTATATTTTCGATAGAAAAAAATTTCTCGTCCAACTTTCACATTATATTTCATATTATGAACTTATCAAAATAACTTTCACTCTTTATATACATAATGGATATTAAAATAAATAATACATTTTTTGTATGGATATTCCTTCGAAATGCTATAGCTGTCATGCTCATTTCTACTGTGACAGTATTATTCATAAGAATTATGATTCGCGTTAAAGTACTGGAATAAATGAATTACAAATAGTCATATGTATATTATCACATCACATTAATGAATTTATATACATACATACTAATATATATATATATATACATTTTAGAAGTGATAAGAAATCGAGACGACATGTGAGTATCGCCAATAAGAAACCTTGATCACATGTGCATTATTCAACAATCCAATTGAGTTTTTTGCATTGACATTTCGTTTATAATCAGCGCAGTTCTCAAATGCTTGTATTTGTATAATGTATTTGCTTATAATGTATAAGTATATAATGGGTACATATCTACATATACAGAAATACTTAGAAATATTATTGTACAATGTACATTAATTTAAAGTTTCAGTTTCCTAGTGCGGTTATGCAATTTCTTGGGTATCGTAAGGTGTAAGTAATACGCGAATATAATATGTAAATACGGGAGTGTGCGGAAACCGCGTATTAAACAGGTATTATTCTAATGTTAATAGATATTTCATGAACGCTTAAAATGTTTACACATGATCATAAACTCGTATTGATATATAAGCAATTATTCAACAAATACATAGGTATGTATATAGTAATATGAGAGTGCGTGCATACTAACATACATACATATGTACATAAATAAGTTCAAATTAAACAAATTTAAATATTATGATAACACATGTATGACTCTGTCATCGCTAATGTGCATAAGTCCACACATGTTTGTATATACAAACGTTTATTTTTAAAGAAGATAAAGAACACTTAATTGTAAATTTTGTGTACTTCTTGATATGTCAGGCCGTTGACATGAAATTGGAGTCGTTATTTTTTTTTCAATTTCAGAAAAGACGTTTTGCTAGATAAGAAGTGTAAATATACCATAAAGTATTTTTTATATTATGTAGAAAGAAAAATTGCAATCCCACTTAATAAAATGTACCGGTGTCCTGTTTTACTGTTATAAAACAGTAAGCTTGTTTAACCGATAACACAACAAATAAAAAGTATGTATATAATATAAAGAAATTGTTTCTGAACAAAACAAAATTACCCGAAAAGCCGGCCGGAAAACCCAAGCTAGTTCATTGTTAAATTAGACAATTAAAAACAAAATTCTGCAATAAATTATAATCGTTCAAAGTCCAATAAGATTTAGTATGGTACATTTATATACATACATACAATTATATATAAATATATGTTTGTTACTATGCAAACTCTAAAATTTTTATTTACGAAGAATAAGTATTGGGTTGTTCGGAAAGTCATTTCGTTTTTTTTGGGGAACATGAAAGACAGTTTTCGTATAATGAATAAATATTTGTTATATATATTTATAATCATTCAATTTGTCCAGCTGATGACAATAGACTTCTGAATTAATCGTTGTATTGTCCGGCAAAAGCTCAAAAAAACGATTCCTTTGACATCCCACCAAACGGAGAGCATCACCTTTTTTTGGTGAATGTTGGCTTTTGACACGCTTTGAGCCGGTTCATCTTTTCTGCTCCATGACCTCTTGCGTCTAACATTGTTGTATACAACCCATTTTTCGTCCCCAGTAATAATCCGCTTCAAAAATGGATCATTTTCTAGACGTTTGAGGAGCGAAACACACGCGTCAACACGACGACACAAATTTCGCTCGGTAAGGACATGGGGCACCCACACATCGAGCTTCGAGGTTAAGTCCATGCCTTTCAAATGGCCATAAACAGTTGAATTCGACAAATTTAACCTCTCACCGATCTCTCGTGTGGTGATTCGCCGATTTGCATCAACTAATGCCTTTATCGCATCTTTGTCAGCTTCGACCGGCCTTCCAGACCGTGGTGCATCTTCGACATCAAAATTGCCGGATCGAAATTTTGCAAACCAGTTCTGGCACTGGCGTACTGTTAACACGCCTTCTCCATACACATCCGTCAATTTTTTTCTCGCTTGGACAGCATTTTTACCTTTTCTGAAGTTAAAAAGTAAAATATGACGAAAATGCTGCTTATTGCTCTCCATATTTAAAAAGGCACCAACCACAAACTACTGGGTAGAATTAATAGAACTTTTTCACACACAAGCCTTGCAATATCAGCTCTCATGACATATAATGGTTATGGGGCTTAAGTGTGAAGTTAGTTTCGAAAAAACGTAATTAAGTCCTCTGGCGGAAAAAAAAACGAAATGACTTTCCGAACAACCCAATAGTATCATAAAATTTTATACGAAAAATGCTTTTTATGTTTTGTAATAATTTGTCTAATTAAAATAAAAAAATTATATGAAAATTCCCGTAGGTCATGCAATGACACATGTTGGTGAAGATTTAAACAAAAACAAACAAACAAAAATATATAGCCGCTAGCCACAAAAAGAAAAACGCTTATGATAAGCAAACAATAATAACACGGGGTGTTGATAGTCACAGACAACAGCGGGGCGACGCGGCAGGAAATGTTTTATAATAAATAACAAAAAACACAAAAACCCAAAGAGCTGCAGAGCTGCAGAGAATTTTATTGCAACAAAAAATATGCTTATATACGTTGTGATTTATACCACTCACCGTAATTTTGACTTCCATTTTCAGTACCTTGTACCATGATTCGGAGAACATTAATCCGCAGTCATCGTACGATGATCTGATTAAATTAACTAAATCCATTGCATCGGGTTTCCAAAAAGCTCAAGTTATAAACGACAAGCACATTTATATAAGCAGAATATATTTACAATTAAAAGTAAACTTGCAACTTGCTTATAAATTGCAAAATCACTTTTGGAAAAAACGCCAAACTAAATAATTATCATGGGCGTAGGCAGGTTGGATTTAAATACATGCGTCTTCAACATTCAACTCAGGGAAATCCACACAATGGCGTGCGGTGTCTTTCCAGCTGGGAGAACAGAAGGTCACAATCAACAATCTATAATTATGACGTTGTTGCTTATCAAAATGTTAATGTATTTGTGTTTCACTTATTTTTAACTCGTAAATCCTTAACTATAACTTATACAAAAGTTTTCTACACAAGTGTTATGGCATTAATCATTACGTGTTTTTTATTTGTTAAAAAATTTTATATCCTTCATTTTTGATTGCTTTATCGCTTTTTCTTAATTTTTTTCACACTTCATCCTTGGTAGCAGCTAGCGGTCGCCCAGGCAATCGTCTTTGGCAGCCGAGCGTAAAGCAAATCGCCCATAGGTGAATATTGCGCTTAATTTGATTTATTCCAATCACTCATCACAAAACGATTTTTCGGATCTGCATACAGTAACAAATGAAAAATATATCTGTTATACACAAACACTATAAATTTATCACTATTATAAGCATTATCTGTTTTGTTTTCTATCCACGCTACGCTGCGATTTTGAATGTGGTTTAACGTTTTATACACTTCTTTCTACTTTTAAGAATAAAATGAATTTCCATTTTTTGTGCTTTTCAACCCTTCAGAATTTTCTTTGACATTTGTGTACCGCCGACAGCTGTTTCCGCGAGCATTACCACCTGTTTGCCAAACACTGGTTTTGAGAAATTTACGATGAAATCATAGATGGTGTAACTTAAAGCTATTAGAATTAAAACTTTATACATTTATTATACATTTTTATAAATTATATATTGTTTTTTCAAATAAAGAAAGGCGAAATAGAGGTTATGAAATATCTAAACTTATTACGTAAATTGTTCCAGTTTTAATTTTTGAGCTGCTAAGTGTCGAGCTGGTAGCACTACTACAGCTGAGTTTTTATTATATCGCCTTTAGTGATCGAAATTTTTGCATAATTATAATTTTTTTGCCTGCATATATTTATAGCAGTTTAACTTATTTGTTTAATTTTGCGTAATTGTGGATAAACCAACTATCTGATTTCTTAAAAAGGTAGCACCAAAGCAAAATGCAATGATTTGGAAGATCTTAATGAGTGTTTACTATTGAAGCAAACACTCTAATTAGTAATATTATTTGTTTTGTGTAATTACAACCACAATGTCAAATATATAATACCATTAGGTGATCATATGTCATGAAGATTTCTCCTGTACTAGTCGATCTTCATTGAGCCATTTATTATAGAATCCTTTACACTCTCTTTGCCATCAGGGTCCAATTTGACAGCAACTGAAAAAAACAGAAATCTACACCTATACGATATGCATGAGCAATGCATGTGGCATGCAACAGATTGGACATGCTAAGTCCATGGTTATTGAATTTTCTTTAACTCAATTATTTCTTTCTTTTTGTATTAGTTTCTTGCGAAAATTAACAGAGCATGCACTGTCTTAATTGTTATAGCTTTTTAATGCATTTTTATTTGTGAAAAATGCTGTTACAACAAATACATATAACAAATTTCAAAGTGTTGTTAGATTTTTGAAGTAATTGGTTGGTTGGACTCACGCCATGGTCTAGTGGTACATGCTACTTAAATTCAGCTAAATGCATGTATGCCAAACATACAACTGTATATTTATATATACATACATATACTATGGGCGTATGTAAGTACAGCGATAAACTAAATGCATATTAATTAATGAGTAGTTTACCGATTTCTTTATAATTTTTATGCATACGTATGCACATCCATATCTACTTTTACTGATTTTTATTTTTTGAAGCGTGCCGTTTTGTAAATAAATCATTTATCATTGAATCAACTGACCCTTTTCCAAATATTTTTATGGATTTTCTGCTTAATTAATATACCAGTATAGAGTCTTTTTATATATTAATGATTAAAATCAAGTTTATTAAAAGATTCTGGTGTTTAATGTAAAATGTTACCCATAAACATGGAGTTTACGATGCAAATAAAGCTGGCTCTACATAACTCGCGTATGCGTAAACGTAAGCGTAGGTATGCATTTAGTTGCGTTGAAAGTCCTCCTTGTTGGTTGTGTTGTTGTGTTTACGCACTCTAGTACATGAATGCAGAAAAAACTCCATTTCTATGGTACGTTTCAATTATATAAAGTATGCTGCTAGAAAATGTACTTCTTTTTACGAAATTATTTTTTAATCATTACTGCCGAGTTATAATTCTTTTATATTTTTCTTAAGTCTTTCTTGATTATGTTCTGATTATTTTAAATCTGTTACAATCTATACGTATTTAGTTATCACTCAAAAAACAAATTTTTGTTTGCCAGATTAGCATTACTGTCAGCCATATATTATTGAATCAAGTTTTAGGCATATTTGAATCCAAGTTAGAATTTCTGAACGTCGTTTGCTTAACAATGTGTACGTCATGGAGCTCATCGCATTGAAACATATGAATTGAATTTATATTATCTATCAAACTGACACATGTGCTTACGCAAGTTATGTAGTTTCAGCTTAAGAATCAATAAACTCACCTTAAACACCACATTTATTTGGTGTTTTTATTCCCAAGCTTGGCCGCACTGCTGCGGAACAAATAAAAACAAATAAATTGTAAATGGCAAGTGAACCTTGGCAGTGCAGAGAATTATGGAAACCATGATGGGAATTGCTGCAAAGGAAAGGAGAAAGAGGAGCTTTTGGAACAAAACGACAGAAGCTAATTTCGTCGATTTGTGGGAGCAAAAGCTTGATCAATTGCTCGGTGAGAAGAAAAATACGCATGTTTACCAAGAGATGTCTGCCGATTTGGCCAAACACGGCATTGAACTGTCTGTCCCAGATATCAAATACAAAATAGCCAACTTGACTTCTAAGTACAGGTAAACACTAAAAGGGAAGAAAAAATAGAAGAAAATATTGAAAAGTTCTCGATTAACTACTTGCAGAAAATGCAGAGTATCGTTAGCGTCAGCCGATGGTGCGCCGGTGATGTGGCCATTATACGAACAAGTACATAGAATAATCAGTCGTAAATTTGCCAACACCACCGTTGATGCTTCTGAGGGGAGCATTGAGCATAAAGGTACACCCATATTTATTTCAAACTGCTTCACCTAAATTTTCCGTTATTTTTATTAAGATGTTTCAGTTAATTTGGAAGCATTTTTGACTCCACTGGCGGCTTCTATGTCCTCACCTTCCTTAGATTCCAACGCATTTACGTCGCCTCCGCTATATAGTACTCAATTACCGGCGTCTACAAATGCGCGCGCTTCGAAAAAACAAAACTCAGAAAAGATAATTTCAATGTGCGAATGTTTGAAGGCGTCAGCCGACGAGAAAAACCAGCTCATGAAAGAAATGATTAAAGTAGAAAGGGAGAAATTGGAAGTTTTGAAAGATTTACGCGACGATAATAAGAAACTCACCAAAGCAATTTTGGACTACTTGAGTCGAAAGCAGTAACATTTTTTTAATTTTATGTAATAATTTTTAATAATTTTAATAATTATTTAATAAGTATTTAAAATGATATTAATTTAAGTTTTTAGTTTTAAACTCGATATCCCAAACTCTAGTGAGTAATTTTAATAAAAAACGTGGATGTCTCGTTCTCTCGTTAAATTAGCTCGTTTATAATTTGCATTGAGTCTGCAAAGAACTTGTTTTATTATTAGACGGTTAACTATAGCATTTAATATGATGTCCGAATGAACTAGCCTGTCAATAATTTTTGAATTTAACCGAATTTTTCGCTTTCGCTTTTTTAATTGGAAGCACCTTATATTCTTTGGAGCACGTACCCACGTAGCAGACGGACCCACGAACAGAGCATCTACATCTTTGGTGTCTCCACCTTTGACACAAGGCCCTTAATATTGTAGAAATGTAAGTCATTACGAAAATTTCAATTACATTTCTTTAAAAAAAATAAGTTTTTTAATATTTATATGAATTAGCTTCGACATTCCTTTTCTGGAATGCGCGATTATCCTTGTGGTGGCAGCACTATTATGAAAAGATATACATATTTGGTGGTTGGGTTGCTGGTGGAAACCCCTAAATTCGGTTGAATATTATGATCCGTAGTGAAATGGTTTCGTTAAATACACGAATATATTCGAGGCACGCGACAAGCCTGGTATAAGTGCTTGATAAATGCAATTATTGGCATAAAATTATGAAAGTGTTGACAAAATTTCCACTTTTCAGCTCGCTCTGTTGAATCACTACATCTTCCTTATTGGTGGCCACAATCGCGATGATGCGCTTACGTCTGTGGAGCAATATGATCCACAAAAAGATACTTAGATAACAGTTCGTAAATATTTATACAATTAAAATAATGAAACAAAAAAATAAAATTAAAATACATTTCCGGTTTTATCTCTTTTCTTTTTTGTATAGATTTTACCGGAGCAAGTGGCGCATTTTGGAATTTATACTGACACAATAGGTGGCCACGAGATTTACTCTCTCAAAGAGTAATGAGGAGAGGAAAGAAGAAGAGAAAGTAAAGAGAGCATGAGGAGAGCACATAATGCAGTTATCTATTTATGGCTGTTTATGGCTCCAACTTTAATGTGAAAGTAATAATTTTACTGATAAATTGCAAATAAAGTTCTTGGTCGGTAATAAGAACTTCAGCAGCTATAATAGTTATAAGTTATAAATAATAAATAAATAAATGTTTTAATTTGTTTTATTAATTTCAAATAAAAATCTTAACTATTCTAATTTAAACAACTAGAGTGCAGCATTCGTTTCTCACCAATAAATTTTGGATGATAAATTTGAGTAATAAATTTTGTAATTTCATTTATTGTGAAATAGTAGTTCGGTACTTTCCCGTTCGCATTGTTAATGAATACCGCTATATACACACGTTTACATATATAAAATGGTTTTGTACACAACGCGTTTTTAGTCGCTTGTTGTCATTTCGCCTCGCTCGCTCGCTCGCCTCATTCGTAAGCACAATTCTGGGGGAACTGAAAGTAAAAAGTTTAGTCACTAATATGAAGTCATCGATTGAGCTGTCAAAAGTTCAATCTATTAGCTTTGCGATACAAAACTTTGCAAAGGTAAGCTTAATAATTAATGAAGACTTATACGAAAGAGAACATGGCTTTTTTAAACGTTTCTAAAAACTGCATTACTTCTTTTTTTTGGTTAAATGACTTGATAAATTGATATGTGATACGACAGTGTGGGGTATGTGCTATTTTTATCAACAAATTGTCACGATACACTATCTGGCAGTCGATTATGAATGTAATTTTTTAATTTTTTTGTTTGAAATATAGTGGTATTTGCTTTTAAGGGCATGGGTATTGTTTTCAGTATTCAGTGTAAAGTATTGCAGTCTACTCAGTTTTAGAGTGACACTTCTAATATTTGGAAACAGTTATATAGTAATAGCTTTCGGGCAACATAAAGATCAGTATCAGAGTGAAGTTGTATTGAAATAAATAAAAATACTCATTGATCAATTATCTATCCGGAATTTTCATGAAATACTTTTATGTGGCACTCGCAATTTAAATCTACCAATATTAATAATATTTATATAATCTATGATAGAGATCTAGTCACTAATTTAGTTATATACATCTATATAACAACATTAATGATAATATACTAACTGATAGCATAAATCAATTTCTATTAACAGTTAATCAATAGCCCAGAATTTCTAGATTACTCACCGGAAATACTACAACAAATTATAACTGCCGATGAACTTAATATCGATTGCGAAGTGGATGTCTTTCAGGCGCTTAAGCGATGGTTCGAACATGATAAAGAAAATCGTAGGAAACACCTTTCTGTATTAATACCCACACTGAGACTCGGTCAATTTGATGCCGCATTCTTAACAAAATACATAAAACCTTTGTTCAAAGATGAGCAAGTAGCATCCGAAGCATTGTCATTAATCAGCGAATCAACCAATACCGACAATCGGCTAATACTCGATTATTCAAAGGCGAGAAATGAGTGGAAATGTCGGCTACTGGTTTTGAACGATGTAAAGGTGCGTGAAGAAGGATTATGTACTTTACTTTATTACAGTTCATTGATATTTGCAAAGATCTAATATAATATCTGGCTAATGTTACAGAAATTTAAATATATCCTTCGATACAACATGGCCCACAACAAATGGCAGAAATGTTTCGGATTTAAATTTATCGATTACAATTATGGTTTGTTTTATCACAATAATTGTCTGGTATTCGTTGGCGGACGTTCTCGAGGTATTCAGAGGAATAACACTATTAAACGCTTTGATTTGCAAACTTTTGAGTGGCAGAAAATGTCGGAGATGTCAGAGCGTCGCGATGATTTGTGTGCGGTGATGCTAAGGGGGAAGATTTATGCTTTCGGTGGATACGAAGACGGCGATTCTCTTAATACAGCAGAAATGTGAGATCATAATCTCCGGCAGTAAAGTAATATACTTGCAATTGTTTGATTTAGGTACGATTTAGAGATAAACCAGTGGCAACTGCTGCCATCAATGGCCTATCACAGATATGGCGCAAGCGCCATTGTCTGCGATGACAAAATTTACATATTCGGTGGTTTGAGCATAGACTGTAAACCGCTAAGTTCGGTGGAATGTTATGATCCGATATTAAATACTTGGATAAGTTGTTGCGATATGCACGGAGCACGTGGTTGGCCTGGCGTAAGTTACAATAAAATTAAACACACTTATATAAATTTGAGATTATTGTATTATAGGTTGCTGTATTAGATGGATTGATATATATTATTGGTGGTTACAATGAGGGGATGCTAGATACTGCAGAATGTTTCAATCCACAACTAAATACTTGTAGAGAGGTTTGTAAATTTTCGAAGATTTTCTTTTTTTCTTTTAACAAATAAATTGTAGATTTCACCGTTAAATATTGCACGTTTCGGAATATGCGCCATCGTAGTTGACAGCCGGATATGGGCTGTTGGCGGACATGATGTGTATATTGTTGAAGAATACGATAAGGACAATGATAAATGGATTGAAAAAACGCCGTTACCTGTTTATGGTATATTCAGCTATGTGGAAGTGCCAAATCATATAGTAAATAAGTTGCAATCGCATTACTGTGCCAAAAATAATTCTTAGAAAATTAAAATAGATTAATAAATAAGGCAATGTATTTATATTGATATACTGTTAAGGCGAAAAAGAAAAAAGGGAGAGGAAAAAGAATAAAACATTACCCCTTTCTCAATAAAACCGTTTGTGGGCGTGGCAGTGGTCGATTCTGACAACAATGTATAACGTTTGTTTTTGCGTTTTCTGCATACAAACAGTTTCTTTTACATGTTTCTGTTAACTAACAGGATGGTGAATTCCCTACTCGCTACTTTTCTGCACTGTTCAGAAGTCAATCGAACATCGAACCAATTAAATTTTCTGTATCTTTTATAAATTCCATTCATGTGGCAACCTTATATAAGTGCCACATTTCAAACATGTTCGCGGGAAGTGCTTACAAGTGCACATACTTTATTTGAAAATGGCAGCACAGCGGCCGGTCAGCCTGGCAGCGGGTTTCTTTGGAGCCGGCGACGAACGAACAATTCATTCGAGCTAGCAGCGCGTTGTGAATAATAGTTGTGGGAATAGTTCTGCGAGACTTAATAATTGCAGACGGTTTTTGGCAATCTTGTGTTTAGAAAACATAACTATGTAAGATATTTGAAATAAAATGAGCCAAAATCAGTCTTCATCAATATAAAGAATAGTTATTTTGTATAGGAAGGATTTTTCTGCTCTACCAAACTCATTTCGGTTTATTTCAAAATCAGTAAAAAAAATTGACAAGTGCGCCGGGCATCCTTTGTGTGCTCAAAAAAAAAAAAAAAAAAAAACAGAAATTAGAGGGGTGTGTGTGTGGGCAAGGCGCTTGTTTGTACATATGTCTGTATGTGTGCACATAGGTGCAGATGTATGCAGTGATGCTGCTGTTGCCTTTTACCGGTGTTTGTCGTTAATAGGACCAGCGAAACCGCCCTTTTTGCCTTTGTCGCGGTCACACAATCAAACAAATTGTCACAAAGGATATTTTGACTGCAATTTATTTGTGATTTCTCTAAATACTCATTCTATTTTTCATCTGACGTAAATCTGTTTTGATAAATTTATTTTGAGTAACCGAAATTGGCTCATTTTGTTTAATTTTTTTTATAAATAAAATAGGGTACATTGTGCGAGAGAAATATTAATATTTTGAGATTCACCCGATTTTTGTAAAAATTGTTTGGAAACATTTCTGCGCATTTGCGCACACACATAATAGTTGAAACATAAAAAAAGGTGGAAACGGTGAAAACGGTGAAATAAGAAAGGAATTATTTGTATTTTTAGTGATTTGTATACTTTTTTTCCAGTGCAAATTAATTACTGCAGTGTTCATATAAATAACAAAATAAAACTATACTTAAAAAAGTGTAGCTAAAAATAACTAACATATTTTCAAAAATTCAATAGTCGTGGGTGTGCAATATTTTTGAGACATAATAAACCTTCGACTGGCGATCAAAAAGTATCCGCGAAAATCCTCTAAAGCAATCAAGGCAAAAGAAACAACGAAATATTTCGCAAATAATTGTGGCTAAAAAGTGTAAGTTATATATCTTAAATTGTTAAATTTTATTAAAATTAAAACTGTTAAATTTTATTAAAATTAGAAATTTTTTTAAAATGTACTTGGTTGCAAAAGACAAAATTCTAAATTAGGGACCGCAGAAGTCCACCGATACAAGTTTTATCTGCAATCCTAATTTATTAACAAACAAAATTATTCATTGGTCCTTGTTTTGAGCTTCAATATGTATGTATTCTATTTTGTTTATAAAATGCATTCAGTTCTAATGCCGCTCCATCAGTATACAGTTTTCTTCAGCTTTCCTTTGATTTCGTTGTCGGCTTGTGCGTCTGCTTTCCGGTGATTGCATGTAGTTTTCTGTTTTCAGCTATTTTTTTTTGCATGGCATGTGCCTACACGTGTTTGTGTGCTTGCATTTTCGACCGACTTCATCACCTTGGCATTGGTGGTGGATTAGCTTCTTGTTTAGCAAGTTGTTTATAACTACACGGTGTTGCCACCTTTATCATGTGGAGTATTGTATTGAGGAAAATCTTATTCGTACTTCCTTTTGAAAGAAAAATTATATAAAATAATCAGAAAATCATGAGTTAATGGAATTCTTCATTAAAAGGTAATTTCTAATATCTAATTAGTTGACAGTTGATAGTTGACGTCTCTAAGATACTTTGCCCCAAATAAAATGCCCCTTGAAGCTATTTAGGAGTATGCACCACATACATGCATGGTGCATATGTATGTATGTATGTATGTGGGGAATGTGACAACTAGATTTGCCATTTATTTATCTCTGTGTCTCTGTTTGTATATAAAACGTCACAAGTCAGTCAGTTGTCCAACAGCATTCTGTTTACCTGTAATTTTTACTGGATGCTCTGTGTTGTTTTTGCTTCGCACTTGTGTATTTTTCCTTTTGAATTGCGTTTGCGCTGATTTCTTGTTTTCCAATATGTTTTGCAATATTGTATTTTTACTGCGTGTTGATTTTCTTTTAATTAATTTTGCACAGTTGCTTGTTAGCACCGACGGCCCAATTGCCGTGGCAATGACAATTACATACGACGCTAATTACTGTCGCAACGGACGAAATGCACATAGTATATATTCATGAAGATATAATATAATTGTATGTACATACCAACGATATATGAACAAATTTTATTGCAAATGCAAATTTTTTATAATATAATATATAATTCCTGCTGAAATGTTCACATTTTCTATATAAAAATCGACGTCAGTTAAATTTAACATTGGATCTATTCCTCTCTCATTGGTTCAGTTCGATTTAAACAAAAACTCTATATTTTTTACTCCCTAAAAGTTTTCCTCATTTTTGTAAAGTAGATTTGTGTTTCGAACAATGTGGGAAAGTAATGGTAAAAAATTGCCCAAGAAATTCATTTAGTTTAATTAATAAGTTTGAAATTAACAAAAATCCTATTCCAATCAGCTTAATGCTGTTTACGAGCGCAATCTTTTTTCCCATATATATATTTTACAAAAAAAATTTAAACAATAATAAACATAATTTTTCTGCTTACAAGTACTTTTTTTACCGATTTATAAGCAGTTAACTACTTATGCTCGTGAAAATAAGTACATATTTCAATGAAATTTAACGATCACATGTTTGGTGCTGATAATGTAAAAATTATTGCAAAAAATCAACCAGAAACATTCAAAACAATTAATTAAAATATTTAAAATCTTTCATTTTTTTTAATACACAATGGTAAAAGCTAAACTGAAACATTTTACATTAATTGGAATTTAATAAACTTATTTTAATTCTTAATTTGTTTTATGTCATTTCGATTTTTTTCATTTTATTTTATTTCACAAAAATACCAAACATTCTACTTTGTATTCATTGCTCCACTTAGTTATTCGGGGCAGTGTATTGACATTTCACTTCACCGACGTTTTTGACTCATCATCGTCATCCCTGCCATCTTGTTCGTCCACCTTCGCAATTGTGTGCTTTTATGTATGTATCTGTTGATGTAGTTCCTTTATATTGAAGGTATTCTGTATTCCATAAGTTGTTGGTGTTTTTGCTCAACGTTCAATTGCCAACAGGATCTTTTGTGTGAATTTAGGGCGTGTGCTTTATAGCTTCCCGAAGTTTGTCGACAAGTACTCATGTACCGGTGAATGGCTACAGCATACATTTAATTTACCCAATGTTTCGTTTCATTTCCTACACTTGAGCACAGAGGGAGGATGTGATGAATGTAGGATAAAAATAAATTCGTATAGGTACATTGCTATCACAGATGAAGTATAGCACATAGGCATATATGGTCATATATATATACATACATAGTCCCCGGTGCATCATTGACGAGTTTGTTTTGTAAAACTTGGATTCTACCCAAGGCGGCTCTAGTTAAGGGAAATGAAGAAAAAGGAAAACAAAACACTCGAGAACAATAGTGTGTATGCCAATGGATTTTTAGTAAAGTTATGTGCTATGATTTTATGATTTATGACTTAGAGGGGTTTGTTGTGCCCAGATCAGAAATCCGTAAAAATAAAGTTTTCAAAGAAGTTTTGTTAAGGTTTGTTATTTAAAAAAATCGGATGAAAATGGAGCGATTCAATGTGGACACACATTTATGTTTCAATTGCAGCATTTACCATTATAACAACACCCACGAATGCGCCCTGAAATAAAATACGGAATTTTCATTGAGATAAAGCAATTGAAATTACGCAAAAGCATTTTGGCAAGTGATAAAATTCCACCCCTAATCAAATGGGGAAAATAACAAAGAAGAGATAAGTAAAAATCGACCCTCGTTTACCGGCGTATGGTCGAATTTCGTGCTAACACAGCCATATGCCTTTAGTCAAACTTGCACATTTGACTATACTAGGACTGCCCACAAAGAAATTTCTCACAAGAAACGGTCACGATTTTTCTCACTTTCCTTTTTGATTTATGTTTAGACTTAATATGCACTTTGTGTTTTAAATCAAATTTAAAATTATTATTAAAATTTTAAACTCAAATTTTGAAATATTGAAAATCAGATCAAAATCAATCTACAAACAACATATGCACGTATGTACTCGTACGCACTTAAGTACATTCCGTATTTTCTTTTGAAATAATACGATCATTTGAATGTGTTTTTAACGGAAGTTATTTTATGATCTTTGGAAGTTAACTCATTTTTTAACATGTTCTAAACTAGTAAGAAGTTACAAGTAAATACCCAAATGAATAAATTATAGATTAGTTATTATATAGTTATTATTCAACAATTAAGATGTTTAAAAAATTCTTTATATCTCATTATTTTCCGATTTAGTTGGAAACTAGTTCTCTTAAATTCAATGAACTTTTTCCTACTGGGAATTCCTATGTGCATACTTCGGTACATAGATAAGTTTGTAAATAATGGACACATAGCTTGTTTACTTTTGGTAATATTTTGCCAGTATAAAATCAGGAAAACATTTCCTAAGAGGCAAAATATTTATTTGTGTTAGCGAAATGTGCATCTAGAATATAAAGTAACATAAAATCAATGAAGGAATAGACACATTTATAGAAAATTGCAGTTAAGGGCTTTCTCCAAAATTTTTGCAGGTCATCACATAACCTCTTCTATCTCACAACATGATTAGAAATTCCTAACACGCTGCCTACAAGCTGCACATCAGTTGATTTATTGATGTCAAACGCATTGATCGTTGATTCACACTTATGCACATATATTTCCATAAGAATTAGTAGTGTGTTAGGTATGTATTTTCAATTTTACGAGCCTAGTTTTTCATTACCGAATAATATTGGAGTCATCAGTCCGGCTCGTTATCGTGTAACCACCGCAGCAAACTGGCTTGACTACCTTTTTGATTTAATTTCATTCCATATTATTTGCTTCCGTTTATTTTACCGGATGTGCTGTGCTCGCCTGCCCGCCAGGTAAACACTAGTCATCGCCGCTAAGTCATTCTGAGGCAAGTCGTGTGTGCGTCGATACTCGTATTTATGCAGAAACGTTTACGCAGTACCATATTTACGGGTTTTCAGTACGTTTTTAAGTATTCGTATTTATATATACTATATACGCACACGCATTCATAAATATTCTTGAAGTAGAGAT
Source organism: Bactrocera minax (assembly GCA_021498325.1). Lineage (NCBI taxonomy): Eukaryota > Metazoa > Arthropoda > Insecta > Diptera > Tephritidae > Bactrocera > Bactrocera minax. The sequence goes on from JAKEEE010000133.1 coordinate 522,071, forward strand.
CATTGGTCCCATCAACGATTGCAGCGCGCATTGTGGGTTCAATGCACTGCTCCAAAGAGTACTTAGTTGTATAAGCAATAAATTCTTTATATTAGTTTAATTTATTTTTTTTTCCATTTCTTAATACAGTTTAAGCTCAATAAAATATTTGCTTTGAAATCTTGGGTGTAAAATTTCATCCGATATAGTCAATTTTTAGTTTGAGCGAGATATATTATTTGTTTTTGCTTTTACTTTTACTCTCTCTCGGAAAATATATCAATGACATTAGCTGTAGCCGGGAACTGCTCGCATTGCCAACGCCAATTAATATTTATATTAAAAGTTGTTAGAAATGAAAGTCGAAATTTATAATTTTAAATTAAATACTCTAAAATAACTCGGGAACTATATAACTTATCAATTGGTCAATGAAAAATCTAGCGTGCATTTCCATCACGTGTCATTGTTTTCCCCTGCACATGCATAGCTATGCCGATTGCCATTGCTGGGAAAGGATTAGCCCACATGCAGATTTGTCAACATTCAAAGACTGTACGCATATTAATCTTCAATCAGCACATGCATAAAGCGTTGTATCAGTGCATATTTACTTGTGTGCATGTATGGAAATGTATGATTGCCCTTGAAATTGCTTCATTACACCACCACCAGCGCTCCACAGCATCTCCGCTGTGGCGTCTTCATCTTTCAAATCCATGCCGCCAGCATTTGCCACCCTTTGTTTGACCTCCACAGCTTCGTGTTTCCCCCCACTCAATACGCTTTAAGTGTTGCTTTGCATTTTTTTTTAAGACGCTCCTATATATCAATTTCTCTGCTTGCCATCTAGTTTTGTCTGTCGTCCAGCAACGGGAGGCTGTTTGTCATGCAGACTCCATGTGCTGCTGCCGACTCGACGTTCTTTTATGTACAATATGTATGTGAATGTATCGTATGTACATATATACGAATGCATTACAGTTATGTATCCCACATCTTATACCTTGCTTCTTACAACGATAAAGTGAGTGTATGTAGGAGTGTGTCGGTTGTTCCTCGTAGTGTTATTGGTTTTTGGTTTCTGGCTTTGTTTCGTTTCGCGTTTCGCGTTTCGCATTTTGCGGAGTTTTGTTGTGTTGTTTCGGCCCAGAAGTGCGTCTGAAATGTTGACTTCGATTTCGATTCTGTTGTTCATGCTGGGCGCCCAGCATGTTGTCCTTTTACATCGACATGCGGTTGACTGTGAATGGTGTGCCGTTGCACGTCTCGATTTTCTGTGCTTGAGTGCACTCTTGTGCGTGTGTTCGTGTGTATTGGTGCGTTTTAATGCGCCTGCGTCTGAAGGGCTCGTGACAGCCGTTTGCTGGTTGTCAACGTCTGCTCGCTGGTTGCCAGGTTACCGGCTGCTGCCATACATACGCACATATATGTATTTGCCATACAGCTCAATTGCAATCACAAAGCATAACATAGCAGGGCACAGTAGTTGCATTTGCTTTTCGTCATTTTCTGCGCGCTTTTCCCACTTTAATATGCTATGTATGTATGGTGAATATTTATGTGTATATATATTCTATTTGCTTAGAGCATTTAAATATATATTTACATAGTTTTCGTCCCCACAACTGTAACTTGTGTCTCGCATGTATCACTTATTCGGTTAAGTCGGTCTGGTCCCGCGTCTTATTTATGACACACATTGTATTTGTTATGGCGTTCCTGTGTGACTGACCAAACGCTTAGTCACTCGGTCGTTTGATCCTTTAGTTTGGTGTCGATGTCGTTCCTGAGTCATAATTCAATTTTCATAGAGTATTTACGAGTATGTATGACTCTTTCGTCGCATACAACATTCGTTGATTTTGTTCTCATTGCTGTTGTTGTTAGTAATGTAGGTAGCACTTTAGTTGGGGACGTAAGCTGTGTTCTGCGATTTTGTTGCCTGCACGCGTTTCCTTTTCTAATTACATACTTACATGTGGATGTATAAATGTGTGTATGTGGGTAATGTACACATTTATTTGAATTCGCCTTTGTCCTGATTTTGTTGTCGGAAACACACCCTGACTTTATTATTTATTTATGCACTTTTGGGTATTTGCTCGATCTCTAATTGAAAATCAATAATATTGAGGTGTTGCTACATAATACAGTGTGGACATATTGTACATTTGTATATTTTATATATGTAAACGCATATGAATAAATGTTAGTGGATACTCGTATAGAAAGAGTTTTGAGTTAATCTAAAAAGAATTCCTTGAAATATTTTTTCCTAAAATTGTTTTTAACGAATTATCTGAAAGTATGTATGTATAATGTTATAACATTATTTATAAATTTAGGTGAAGCCCCCATATATGGTGGTATGTGTTTTTGTTTTCATTAAAATATGTTAATTCTATGAACATATAAGTCCCTGTTATAAATATATTGAAATGATCTCACAATAAAACATATACAAATAATTTATCACTCAGCTTTGGAAAACTAAAAATACTATTTTTCGATGAAAACCCATAAAAACTAGTATACTTTTTCCATTCCTTTATATATATTTATAACAATGTTTGTATTCCTTAATTTTTGAACGAGCTTTACAAATTTTTCGGTATATAGCGTTCCGAATTTTAAATAAGCAGTAAAAACATAGAAATGGACCTATGAAAAATTATTTTGGAATTTTGTTGTGGAAGGTATAAGTTTTCGATTTCCTTTAGATTTCATCAATTTGTCAATCGACTCATTTAAATAACTGCTTGAAAGGTGCACAAGGTTCGTTTTCCGTAATTTACAAATATATAACTTTACCTCTGCTCTCCACTTTTGTTTCTTTTTCGTCTTTTTCAGATTCCTATAGATCCGGAGTAAGTCATTAAAAAGGTTATTATTTTAAGTGGTTATAAGATAATGCCTAATTTCTGATACCCTTCCTGACTATTTTCATCGTCTATAAGATCAATAGATAATTTTGTCTTATTTTTAAATGACATGATGACATAAACAGCGATAAGTTGGGAAAAACTTTAATGTACATTTTTTATATCACATTAATAAAAATCTGTCAGATGAGCTCGGAAACTGTAAATATTTTAATATCACAATATCATCCACAAAAAATAAAACAAAAGTCCAAAAAAAATAATATCACAAAATATTTTAATGTTCGGTTCAAAAATATTTCACTTAAAAATTAATAAATTTTTCGTACATATATATATATTGTTTATACAAGTCAGAAATGCATATGTACATTTGACTTCAAACCACATATCTCTTTTTCTGGAAATCTTACAAGTGTTAAGAAACCACTAAATATATGTATATGTACAAATATAAATATATGTATAAATATTTGTGTATAAATATATATATACAAATGTTCGTACGTACGTATATAACTTTAAAATCACAACTTTCACTATCACTAAAATTTTTGTGTAAAATTCGATGTGCTCACGAGTGTAGTCTTGATGGTAACAATGTGGATGATCACACTTAAGATTATCCTAAGGAATATAAATATAAATATTTGTTCATTGAAGATTGCGTTTTTGCTATGAATTTTTAATATGCAAGGAGATATATTCGACGAAAAGAAAATTACGCCTATCCTTGGCATACGTTTTATGTATGAAGGAATGTATGTATGCATATGTGTAAGTGCACTGCACATAAGGGGTTAATAGCCGGCAACCGGATTGTGCATATCTGCAGTTTAAAAATATACTTACACTCACACTGCGCTTCACCGACTCGCTGCGGCCACAACCGTGGAATGCCATATCAGACCCTGCACTTGGCAGTGCACTCATACAAACACACACGCACGCATACATGCGCGTGCACACAAAGCCAATAGCTAGGCCTACAAGTGCTCGCAGAAGAATTCTGTAAAGTTGTAAAATGAAATGAGCTGAAATAAAATATGAATATTTAAATTTACTACTTTCCTGTTTGCGAGAAATCCACTCCACTTGTGATAAAAGCGCCGATAAATAACAAAACAAAGTGCGAACGATATGTTTTATGCGCCTGTGGGCAGGAAGACAGGAAGAGGTAGGGTGTGGCGCCTGAAAGACAAGAATTGAGTGCCATACTTTCAGCAGCATTAGAATAAGTCCAGCGTGGCGGCAATTTATGCTGAAAATGAAAGTTTTAAGCGGAAAATTCTAATTGCTTGTTCGTCTAACGCCGATAAGCCAAGTGGGGCTAACCATTAGGCGCTGTGTGGATGCAGCGCTTTGAGTGGGAAAAACACAATCTCACATGCAAATGTGTGTGTTTGCGATTTAAAGGGAACACATTTGAGTATGAATCATATGAATCATTACCGATAAAAGAATGCGCGGGATTATTTATCGTAATAAAATGGAATTCTGAAATAAAATAATTTCCAAACATACGTATCTACATATATGTTTTATACTATAAAAATAATAACTATAAAAACTAATGCCATAAATAAGAATAACTAAAAGCGTCCGGGATCTCGAAATTTCGGGATTAAGTTTACGGGATCCCGAATGTTCTTTGTAATTTCTATCAACAAATACGTTACTATTTTTCTACTAATTTATTACTTATGTAGCAAGCAGAATGATTTAATTTTCGCCCTAAGGTTAACTAAGATTTCCTCGTCACTGAGAAAGTGGGCCGAAATAAAAAAGTCTGAAAACTTCGTGATTCGTCGGATATGCACAATCCCCATAATATCCATAAAATAAATTGAAATGCCTTTTCCATAATTACGTAACTGATAATGTAATTTATCGATTGAATTTTTAATGGGTTATTATTAGAATTTCCTTACTAAAAATTCCCAGTGATTAATGAAAACTTCCTTGTCTTTCCAAGTATATGAGTATGGCAAAAAAAAATAATCGACACTAATTCCCTTTCTCCACTGGGACACACCTTAGCACCAACTTTTACACTTTAAGAAAAAGAGAAATTGAAACCATTAGATTTCCATTGCCTCTTGAAATTATTGGTTACGCTTAAACGGCAAGCTCCTTTTGTTTTGCATAAGTAACTATTTGCCGCATTTTGTTGCAGGCCATCCTAGCATAGGCACGTTGTTACATTACCTTTCTGTTGAATAGTTCGCGCTGGTGAAATGCATTTCTAACTGTTTTCTAACAGAGAATCGGCTTAGTGGTGAATGCCACAAAAATTATTGAGGTGAGCATTTCAGTTTAAAGAGTAAAGTGCAGTTATTCAGCCAATCCCATTTTGTATACCCTACAGATAATAAGCGATTTCGTTGGAAATTTTTAGGGAAAGGCCATTTTATGGAAATACTATATAAATAGCGAAGGTATGGAAATCCAGACTGAGGCAAAATTCAAAATTATAGAAAAATATTTACTAGCAGCGATGGTCTCGTGATAAGTAATCTTTAAATGGTTTTTTTTTTTGATAAAAAAAAAGAGAAGAGGTTAAGAAAAAGGATGTAAATATGTAGAAGCAAGTTGGATTCAAAATCCACCGCGGTGTATACTAATGTTTTTATTAGCTTAGTCATAGCCATTAAATATTTATATATAAAAATAAAAATGTACATATTACACTGCCTGCAATATCAGCTTCATATAAATTACCATAAATACCTGTCGGCTGTTTGGAAGTATTACGAACCTAAGCATGTATGTATTTACGTTAAATGTTGCACCAGTCGACTAGTTATTCATTTCGTTAGTGAAATGTAGTGCCGGTTATTACGAGAAATAACTCGCAAGGTATCTAGGAGTGCGCACACATTTTAGGCGCGCGCGGTCATACTTCCACACAAACATACAAAAATGCAATAAATGATAACTGTGATTTGCAAATGGCTGACAGATAAATTTATTCACGCTTTCAACGCTCAGCATAGCGACGAATTCAATTGAAAACTCACACATATACATATTTATTTATATATTTATTGTGCACCGTTAAAAAGTGGCAAGCCGGGTGAATGTAAATCGTGCCGATTGCATTTATTTTGACCTTATTGTCACGCTCGAACATCATTATATTACATACAGCATTCTTATTCATACATACGAATATATATATATATCTATATATAACTGAATTTAACTAAGTCTTCGAAGTCTTGAAGCCACTTGGGTGTAAATTGCATGGAAAAATGGAAAAACGGGACCATAAACGTGTGGCATGCCCCCATACTCAGCAATTAAAGCATTAAGCATATGTGCGCGCAATCGCAAATCGCTTCTTGAAAGTGGACGCTTGAATTATAAACAAAGTGCTTAATTGGTGGACACACACACACACAAAGGCATGCACATGCCATGAATAGTATTTATGTTCCGTTTATTTTGCATATTTCTCCACACACGCTTCACACACATACATATACATATTTCATTGAGCGCACTTTAGCTCCCAATTGATGCGCAATCTTCACTGACTGCCACGCTTCTGCCTCCTCGGCGTTGATCAACTCGCCGGCATCCATCATTATGCGAGTGTGCGCCAACAATTGAGATTCTTCTGCTTAATTGAATTTCATATTTATTTATAACGGACTTCCAATTGTTCTCCTGCACCGCCACAGCGTCCCCTCCAATTGTCTAAATGCACATAAATGGCTTTGAACCCGCGCTCAGCTGATTACCCACACTCTTATAACCACCAAATTCTGTCTTTCGTTGTATTACAGCAAAAACAGCAACAATAAAAAGATACATCCCAGAATATTTCTTCATCAGTCTTTCTGTTGAACGTGGGAATATGAATGACAAGAGCGATTGTTCGTGAATTATATATTCATTATTCACAAGTAATCAATACGAAGTCAGATTTCACGCCACCACTTTTAACAGTTCATCGATTATTTTACTATTATTGTGATTATCTCCTCGTGGACACTTCTTTTATTCTGACGAGTTTGATAATAACTATTATCTACTTATATATATGTATTTATTAACCGAAGTGCTCCCGTTACCTTTCTACGCTCAGTTGCTACGCTCGCGAATGTTGCCGAAAAAGCGCTCGATTGTCGACGAAATTAAATCTAAATAAATTTCATATCAGCGCAAACTCAACTGGGAGCTTTGCACGCCGCTATAAATACTAGATAGGTATTACACGAGTATGATGATCAGTTGACTAATTCTGTGTAAATTGTATGGCAAAGAGGAAGCTAAAGAGTTTAAACCAGTTTAAATTTTAAGATAGAAGGAAAATGTTAAATTTGAGATTAGTACTGGTTGCAAGTGAAAGAAAGACGATGAGTTTTCATACTCCAAGAAGGCTATTTGTGCGCTGCGACCACACTTAAATGAACCTAATAGACTTTTTCAATGGCTTTTCAATGACAATGACTTTCTTCCATTTATTATATCTTTTGTCAAAAATGTGCATTAGACAAGTTTCGAAAATTCTTTTACACTGTGAGATCGCATAACTTTTGGATCAGTGCATCCCAGCATTATTGACAACTTGTTAATAACAAGATAATCATTCTTATAGTTTTTGCAAGATTCACATTTGAAAATGCAAACGTCAGCCTTATCATATTTAAAAATTTTTTTTATCTTAAAACCTAACATAACAAAAAAAAGCGAAAGTGATGCTGTTAAAAACATATTCTTTAAATAACATAACTTGTTTGCATGGTGAAAATAGAGAATGTATAGAAAATAGAGCAGGATTGCTCTGAAGGCAATCCAATTGAATTCAAAGCATACCCCCTGCTGGCGATACCTCATAAGAATAGTCCAACTTCTTGCTATACATCTCTATATATTTATAGAAGTATTTTATTTAGTCAATTGTTTATTCGATTCGCCATTCTCCAAATTTTAAGAAATCTAATACTGTTAATAAATGCATCAAGTACTAGTAAGACTCTAATCATTTTCAGAGTAGTTCAATTGGTGCGTGCGTAAATGGTTGTTGTAAACTAGATTTTTTTTATGATTCTCTGATGTTTCACTACAGGGTGTCTACTTTTGTATATGATTATTTCTTGTAACTTTACCATTCGTTTACAAATCGCTTACAACTTATAACTGCTGTTGCAACTTTATAACCAACCGCTAATTGCTCAATCGTAACAAGACACTCTCAAAAGGTTGTGCAGCAAATTCATGTCACGGTGAAAATACCATATTTCATAAATTCAACCTTTTATACATCACAATCAGAGTCAATCACCTGGCAAACAGCGCCTAACTGCAACTTGGACTAATTGTAGACCAGCACGCTGACTCAAAAACACACATATTCATGTTTTCATATACCTCTATGTTGGTGAATGGATATATTATATATGTATGTATGTATGTATGTGTTTGTGTTTCGATGTCTGCATATCTATTTATCTATTGGTGTATGCATCTTTATCTGCATATCTATTTATCTATTGGATCTACTAAGTGTTGCACATGAAAAGTTGCAGGCGATGTTGCATGTCCATATGAATGTGTCTGTATGCGTGTATACATGAAGATATATGTTTTTCAATGCGTGCTGCTGCCGACTGCATATTTTTCTTTGACTTCGCTTATTGCTTTCGATGCTTTGACACAGTTAGAAAAAATATTATAAATAACAACAACAACAACAAAACAATATGGGTGACAATAATAACAACGTCAATGCGAAGAAGCCAGCCGGCCAGCTAGAAACCGACAGCAGCGGAAAGCAACAACAATAATAACAACAACAACAACAACGAGTGAGCGTATTGGTGTTGTAAATGCTGAAAGTACGAGTTCGTCGGCTAAGTCAAATCGAGAAAAATACTTTCTTTTCGACATTAATGCGTGCACCGCGCTCCAAGCTAACCAGCCAGCAATGGCAAAAAGGCCGCTAACGGCACGGCGTACCTGTGCATACACATATAAACACTCATTTTGCTTTTGTGGCCTGTTAAAATGAGCTAAAAAGAAGACAACTTGCAGCAGTTGCATACAACAACCAGCAGCCAACAACAAGCAATGAGATCAAATGAATCTTCGCAGTTGCAGTCATGCAAAGAAACTGGTAAATATGCCGTTAGAGGCGACTGTAAACACACACACACACTATTATTTGTTTGTATACATTCATTTGTGAGTCGTGTGCCAAACTGGCATGGGTAGTGTGTAATTAAGAAAAGAGCAGTCAGTCAGCACGCTAGTCGGCCTACTCAACAACAACAACAACAACAACAACAGTAACTAGCCTTCAACCCACCATTCAGTCATTCCATCAGGTAGTAGCTCAGTCAGCAGTGAGTGAATTTATTAGCTTTTATGTTGCTTTTGTGTTGTTGTTGCTTGCGGCAGCTTATCACTTCTTCAAATGCTATTACACATGTCAAACGGCTTTGATAATTTGCATTGACACCTCGGCAAAGCAAGGTCGCATCACCTGCAATACCAGCGCATACACATACACACACACATACACATAGACGCTCGTATAGACACATACGCGCACACAATTCTGTGACGATTGCAAGCCCATCTGCCATTAAAATGGTTCGCATTCAGTGATCTCAGATGGATAAGAAGGCGCATTTGATGCCGATAGTTAGATCGGCCGGATAGTTAGATGCCGCACGAGCTCGCTTATGTCAGGCTGTGTGTACGCGCATGCGCAGTTGCTAATGCACATTCACTTGATCGTTCGCACGCTCGCATTTTAGCGTGAATTATGCGCGTTTTTGCACAGGTTGTGCGACTTTTAATTATGTCTCTCTGTCTATCTGCACTATAATTACGGTTATTTGATCACAGTGTCGTATGTAACCGGCTTTGATATTTGTTTGAAAATTGTTGGTGTTTTAATATATTTTTATTCAATATTTTTTTTTTTCAATATAAAGACGATTGACCATCATTTTAGAAATTTGAAAAATAATTTTTGTTTGATCTTGGGTAGTCCTGGCTAATTTCTTTGTATAGCCTGTGTTATTTTGTAGGAATAATTTGTGATGTAAATCTTATTTGCCAGGCGTTGAAATTTAATTGAAAACTCCAATCTACATAGCATTTCAGTGCACCAAAAAAGTAAAATATTGTTTTCCCAAATACTTTTATAATTTATATCGGATTCTTTGAGACATTAAAAAGGACTTTGTCGGCAACTAAGCGCTATTAATCAGGTTCCAACCCATTCTATAACAAAAGTTGTTTTCGATTCAGCACTTCTTTAGACGCTATGTTTGAGATGAGCCTCTATTAAAAAAAGTACATATAAAAGCAACAACAACCAATATCCTCAATGCAATCATCAATTGAACTCAATACCAGTGAGTGTACGAATACCTCAATAAAGTGGCATAACTGCTTCCTGCACTATCGCACTTAATTATGCCAGTCTATTCTTTTTATACCACTAGTTAGTTCGATTCGTCACTCTGGAAAGTTTGACAAAGACAACTCTCATTTGTTATGAGAATATTCAATAGGAGTCCCATTGCATGAGGCCTTAGATTCTCTGAGTGTATTACCTTTGATTACCAATGAAACTTACCTTAAACTTCTTATAAAAGGCACTTCATATCTTGGCTATATTAAGAAGCAAATGAATTATTAGACTTACAATATTATTATTGTTGTTGTAGTTGCTTAGTTAACACACTAACACATTTTCTTCTTTACAATTAATCTACGCCAATGTCATTTTATTTTAAATTTCGTCACACTAATCAACACGGCAGCGCTTAAAAGCATAATAAGAAATTGTGTAGGTGGCAGGAAAGCGACATCTAGATATGAAAATGTAAGTAAGTAGCTATCACAAGTGAAATTATCGCTTGTAATCTCAACTGGCTGTGTCTTCGCAGTCTTCGCATTCAACATTGAATGAGTAGATACTGCTTGCTATGTAGGCTGCTATGCTGATGACGATCCGTCGAGAGAAAATCGAAAATTATAATAAAATGTTTTACCCTGTCACCCTCGGCGAGGACCCTTATCAAAAAAAAAAAACTCAAATTAACAGAAAGATCAATCGATAGTGTAAAGGCCATTCTTCAAGGAAAGTGAGCAAATCGTCGACATTTTATGGTCCCTCTATCAAATATAAATAATAATAATATATATGTGTAAAATCCTCAATTTCTATAGTTTTTATAGTGGAAATGCTTTGTAGACATTTAAGAACGTATTATTTACTAGAAATTGATCGAATTATTTTAATACCAATTCTAGAAATAAATTAAAAAATTTTTTTTGGTGTCAAAACTGAATTGTGTCAAAGTGAAAGGTGTCAAGAAGCCCTCATAAATGTTGCAAGTATTTATTCAATTATTTACTCAATAGGCAACACAAGTCTTTTCGCCAACAGTTCATTTATTATCCAACGCCTTCAAGCGTTTCACATATTTAACTGAAATTTGTTCAATTACGGTACATATGCCCGCTGATCGCCTGCTGCTTGTGCTGTAATTTGAGATGCTTGTTTTAAAAAAAAAAATAGAAAAGGAAATTTTAACAGAGACGGCAGTTGACAAGTGTAGCTAAATGAGCTGTCCAACTGCCCCAAAGTGGTTGTGTGCCTATTAACAACTCCATCGGTATTAGGCGTCAACAGACAACTTACTAACAAAAGTGCACACAAACATACAAACATACAAACATATGTATATATGTTGGAGGAGCTGATCAAAAGTAAAAGACAGCGGATTACCTGCCTTGCCACAGGCAGCAACTTAATACCAATGGCACTCTGCATCTGTATCATGTGTGTTTTTTGCAACATCATCAATTGCCACTGCAAATTGTATCGTTTTTGTTGTGTTGACTTGTGTTTTTGCTCACCACTGTGTGCTAGCTGTTTCTTTTTGCCTTTTTGTTTGTGTAATTTTCTCTAAATTTCGTATTTGTTGACAGGTGAATTTTGTTTTCAAATCACCTTTCGGTTTCGCCACTTTTATGCTGTCACTGGCCGCTTGCAACAGCGATTTTGTACAAAAATTATGCAGCGCTTAGCAGTTGTTGCAGAGTAAAACCGTGGTTTTTTCTTACTTGCTGCTTTTTTAACGCCTCAGATTGCCATAAACCGATGTTCACAATCAGCTGAAAGCAAACAAACAAAAACATTAAAGAAAACTGCAAATTGCTATTGTTCGTTTGTTCGTTTCTTTGTTTGTTTGTTTGTTTGTTTGTTTGTTTGCCATTGTATGATCGCCAGCGTTGCAAATGGTCGTAAAAATATGCGAGTAATTGCATGCAGTGTCAGTGGTCAGCAGCCGAGAGTGGGCAGTTTGGGTGGGATTCGTTGGCTTCATTATATGACATCACTCACGTTCAATTAAATGCCGTCTTTGAAAATATCACAGAAGCGAGAAGAAAGAAATCAGCTGCTTTGGCTCGCTAAAATTGCAATATCATTGTGAAAGAGTTAAAAGTCAGTTGTCTTAGATTTAACTGCCGTTAGCTGAAGTCCAAAGCATTGCATTGTTTCAAACTTGACGATGGAAAGTTTTACCTTCACTTTCGAAATTGTTGCAAGCCGCTTTTGTTTGCTAAAATTTGATAAGCGAGTTTGAAGTTGAGTGACACTGAAGGAATCTAAACTAATATTCATGAAATTAAACATTAAAAAATATTAGATTTTAATTTAAAAATTATTCAGGCCTGCTCTGAATTTCGTTTTGATCGTTTTCCAAAGCAACAACAACATATAAATCAATTAATATCCTTTTATGGATACGAAAATATTTCTTTCTATGTTAAAGCAGCCGGAAATTGCATCGTTTTAGTTTTCGCACCGAATTTGTTTACCAAACAGATCTAAAGAGTTTTGATCGAATCGAAATATATACGATTAAGATTTATTCCGTCAATATTGCAGAGAAGGCATTTCATATATATAATATTGTGTCATCGGCTCAAAATGGATCTACCCGGATCGACTCAACCTTCCTTTTTGAAATTTTGATTATGAAGCCATTCGCTGGCAGACTCGCTCCAAAAGTCTAAATTAAAAAAAAAGAACAGCGTTGAGTGGAGGTCGCGAAACAAAAACAAAAGTAATTGCTTAGCCACTAAAAACTAAATGATAACGTTTGAGAAACAGTATTAGAAGTGTTTCATCTATCTGAAATGAGGCTACAATGGTTACCAAAATGAAAACGAATATATATTCAAACTAGTGTTTGGCAATATCGGTACCGAAAGGCTCTACGTAGTCGAATTTGAAAGTGTCGATAGTAAATGTATCCTGAATGTACCGATACTGAGTTCTTAGTAGGCGAAAAGTTCTTGACACTCGAAACTAATCAGTGACACTTAAACGGATGATCAGTTCAAAGTTCTCAGCGTCTAATAGAAACTTGTAAGAACTGAAATATATTTGAATTAACTTTGATTCGGGAAAAGTTTTACTCAGTTTGAAATTTTGATTTGGTTTTAGAAAATGCAATATTTTTTCATCAAATACACATAAATGAGGCAATTAATTACACATAAGATTTTACCTTACAGAATTTGTGATCTTTAAAGGGGTATTTTTTTGGAATAATTTAAAGAAGCCCATTATTAAAACTAAATTTTCAAACGAACGTTTATCGCATTGAAAAATATCTATACTACAAATACTTATAAAAGCTCAGGGTATTTTTAAAAGTAACCGTTTCTTAACTGTATCAATACCTAGGAACTCTGTCATAAAAAGAATTTGATACTCGTTACAGCAAAAAATAGTTCTTGACCGCTTTTAAGTATTTTCATATTTATTATAATGCTGGGAGGTGATGATTAGTTGTTCAGAAATGGATCCCTCAAGGCGATCTCGTTTATTATTGAGAGCGTGAGCGTAGCTTCAACACGTCGTCGTCTTTTGCTGGATAGGGTGCTTTTAATTTGTGCAATGATTATTGTACTTATTTTTAGAGGTACGATTTTTGTTCGATTAAAGAACAATAAAATGGAAGATACGCTATGTGGAGCTTAACTAAGCTAAGTTCTAGTAAGATTAATAAAATTGTTAGCAATCCACAGCTTTCTCTTGAGACTTTTCGTTGAGTTTAATTATAGGTATAACAATAATTTAAGTTATTCAAAGTCAGCAGCCTCGGGTCAGCAAATGTCTACATGAAGTCATAGCAACAACTTACAGCTTTATTGTTATTTTTACTTATAATAAACAATATGAGTCTTGTGGCGTCCACGATCCTTAAACAAATGTAAGCACATACAGATGTTTTTATGTAAGTCAAATAATTAAAAAACTGTAAAGAATTGTAATCATCTTCTTTCGTTGCTACTCATATTGCCATAACGAAGGCAACACATGAATATTTAGAGTTCTGCACCAGTTGCTACGTACACACATACAGACATACACACCTTTAGAGTTCGATGATTCATCATCAATGTATGTAGAACTCATTTATCTCTCACCTTTTGTCGTCTTCTTTTAACTACCGTCAGCTCCAAGTTAGTTAATTATTTATATTATTCTCTATGCGTTTGTATGTGTGTGTGTGTGAACATTTATACCAGCATTTGAATAATGCCACCACACTGGGATTATCGCTTTGTGTTTGAAGAAAATCAGCACTGACCTCTTGCTGCGGTCACTCACACCGAAATACGGAACAAATATAAATCCCAACTTAACTATCCCACTATAAATTATAAACATTACCTAAATACATATATCCAAGAGCTACATTTCTATCTGTGCGCATAGAACCATTTACGTGGGCAGATAAGTATGTATATTGGAAAATATTTAAACACTGTTATTTCTTTCTGGTCTAACGCTCGTGGCTCAGCACCTGGCTTCCAACGCGCCAACTCAAAAACACACACACACACACACACACCCAATCAAATGTATATACAAATAAATGACTTGTATCGTGGTAGAGAAGAGAACGAACGGATACAGAATAAATGAGGCAACATTAATGAAAAATCTAACAGCGCAAAAGCAACAACTGATAGAAACCGCAAACCACATTATTCCAATTCGTTCTGACGGCAGACAGCGCTAGTTTTAGCTACTACATCTAGTTCGAGCTCCAGCTCCAGCTACTTTTCTTCGTAGCCACATAGTTAGCAATGCTAGTGTTGTTGTTGTTGCACATCTTATTGCTCCTGCTGTGGCTGTTGGCCTGTTTTGTGGTTACTCTTTGTTTATTTCACTGGCAAGTTTACTGTTTCGCACTTCCTTCAACGTCTAAAAGCGATCTATAAGTGCAGTTACAGCTTTTGTATTGCTTGGTGTATATGTGTATGTGTGTGTGTGTGTTTTTATTAAATTACTTTGTATTGTTTTACGGCGCTTTGTTTAATAAGTATTTTTAGAAGCACTAATACAATCATATTAACCGCCGCCACCGCAATTTCTTTGATACGCTGATGAGTTCTCATTTAAAGTGTCGGCAGTTGGGCTTGTTAATTCAATTACAATTGTGGATGAAAAAATGGCACTACAATATCTTAAAGACTTGTTTGTTAAAAAAAAAAAAAGTTGAACTTTATTAATGTTGAAACCGACCGAACCGAATGAGTTTTAAATGAAACTGCAGAAAATCTATTATAAAGAAAAATTGTGTAACTGTAACTGTAACTTCGTCGATTGGTTAGGATAGCGCTTTATTTCGGCAACCGTTCGAAAATGCCCTCCAATTTCATTGATGATGACAAATGAAACCGCCCTATCTTTGAACACTAAACCACTGAGATACATGGATTGGCGGTTGCTATACTGAAATTAATGGTTTATGAAAACTCAAATACGTTGGACAAGCTGCTGATCCTATTTAAAACATTTCTAGTACATCATTTCTAGTCATTAAAGGTTTCTCAAAACCTGTCATTTGATGCGAAAATGTTGGAATATGGAATTTATTTCTTCAATTTGTTTCAATTACAATTTTCAACCAGGTGGTAGCCCATTTTAAAAATTACCGCTACCCGTAATCCCTTATTTTTATTCATTAATTTCTTCATTTATTTTATCAATTTAATTAAATAAAAAAATTAAACGTGTGGCAAATCTTCTCTAAAATATATTCACCTTTAACAAATATGTTGTCTGATTAAATACATTTTTTAAATAAAATTTTTTCAACAGGTGTTAATACTCCTGAAAAAGTTTTCAGCTGTAAGATATATGTATATCTTAAGCCATTTCCGTTTGTAGTTTTTTTTTATATTTTCAAATTGATTGTCCTACATATTTAAACAGGTGGCAACTGTCTATCCTTTTTTGTTGTAAACCATCGCAGTACTACAACGCACTCCCCAACAACCTTCATTATAGAGGCGCTCAGTATGCCACCAGCATGACTAAAGAAGTTTTACTTTAATGATATTAGGAGGGCGAGGTTAATTTTATAATTCAATTTTCTAAATAATTTGATTCTCAGATATTTATTCCTAAAAACTTCTTCTGAAGAAAGAAAAGGTCGGGAAGAGGAAATGAAAGGTAAGGCAAATATTCGGGCTTTTAAACATTTTCAATAGGTCCTTGAACAATAACCTTAACTATGTTTTATATGTCTTTTCATAATATTATATTTAATAGAATTTCAAACCGCGTGAAAGAGCTTCTCCTATAAAATGTTATTTTCTTCGAAAATGTATGTTTACCCTGCCTAAACCTAATAATAAGAAAATATGAAAGAGCACTAGTGCCATTATGTTCATCGACACTGTATAGTGCAGTATGCAGTGCATTCTAATGCCAGTTATTTGCGCTTAAACGTGTACTGGCGCTTATAGTAAACATAATGGACTAATGCAACTGGGTCCATATTCATATATGTAAATAGATACTTACATATAGACTAGTATATGTAGTCTATATTCATTGTGCATAGTGCATTTGCACATCACCTACATATACCGCTCGAATAGCAGAGGAGCTCCATAAGCAGTTACACGTTCTGTTCGCATCGTCGCTTGTCATGGCGTGCTGCCGCTGGGATGTTTGCACGCACGGAATGCCGGGCGCGTTGAAAACAGTCGACCGTTGCCGGGTGTGCGACATTGGCGCGTCAGTGCAGAAATGCAAGTCTGTTAAATTGAACCTGGTTTGCTGCGTTTTCGTTTTAGTTCGTTTTACTTCGTTTTACTTCGTTTTGGAAGTGTCGAAAAGCCGCCGTTTCACGGTTAGTCGGAGTTGGATGAAACTGGTCGGGATTATTAATTGCGGTGAGTTTGTTCCAACAGGTGTATTGTGAGTTTAGTTTTGTGTTTGATTAAAAACCGTTATTCATTTGAGAGGCTTACATGCCATGTACCGATGCTAAGAACAAGGAAACGTGGTTAGTAGATTTAAAAGATAGGTAGAAAGTTAGAAATTGCAAGTGAATTTACAATATGTTTACTGTTATTTTAAATGGGCCTATTCGATTAATGTACAATGATAGAGACAATGATAGGGAGATATGAAAACAAACAAAAAATTATTGTGGAGCATGAAAAACAATAACTGTAGATCTTTATTGATTTAGAAACTCGGTCAGAATTTTTTTTTTTTTTATTTTTTAATTTAGACCTTTCGGAATGTGTTTTATTTCAATGTCACAGTTTTTTTGAAGAAGTTTTATTAGAGCAAGCATTTTTAATAATTTCGATTAACCAATATAGTTTAACTAATTAGTAACAGTTTTTATATAATAATAAAGTAACAGTAGTTTTTATTAGTGTCATAATTTTTATGCAACGATTGATTTAATTTTTGTAAGAATTTTCTTACATTTTTCGATATTTATTATATTCGATATCGATCTTTATTATATTAGGTATCGATATTTTCGATATTTTTAAACTTATTTTACCATTCCAACTATCGTTGGTCAAGATTCTAAACGGTTTATCGATATTTTTAAAAAGTTGTATCGTTAATTCTATGACATGTTTTCGATTGTTTTTACCAAAATGTTTTATATAGGCTTATGTTTTGACAATTTTTGATTAGTTTTGTACTATTTTTAATTAGTCTTCTATTAAAAAAATTTTTATACCATAGTTTAGCAGAGTGTTCACCATTTTTATTAGTTTTAACATTTGAAAATTTCTTTTCGTATTTTAAATTTGAATACTTTCGATTATGTTTGATAAATTATTGACTCTTTTCCTCTCTAATTCCTCCCATATTAAGAAATTTACCGATACATTCTCAAATTATTTTAATCTCGAATCATACGTAACTTCCGATATCTTAATAAGGTGAATTTTTGTATTTTTCTTCTTTATGTTTGTTTAAGCTACAATATACTTTTATTTCCTTACAGGCTAAGGCTAAAAATAAAATTTTTTTGACATTTTAGATATTAATATTTTCGACAAAAATCTTCCCAAAGATAATTTATCGAAATTTTATTTTTTAAGTTATTGATAGTTTCAGGAATTAATATCATAATTTTCACTATAGAATTGATTAAAACAGATGAAAATACTGCATTTTTATTTTAAAGGGTATGTGCTCCATTTACTTCTGCCAGTGTGCGTCATTTTGTACTACCTTACTGTACTACCTTCTTATGTCATTGGCAATTTGTAACAATACCCCTATGTACGCGGCGTGTCCTCTGTAAATGGCACTGTACACACACATATACATGCTCCATACCAGTATAATTAAATACTTATTGATGACTGGCTTACCCGAAAAGTGCCATCTCCACTTCGCACACTTTATTTAGATGCATTAAATTAATTTTTATAGTCAACAATATCGTGTCACATAAATTTCTACTTATGCGCTTTTACCTTGCTCCACCCACTGGCCGCTGAGAAATGTGTGATCATGCTCCGTTTGAGCGTGTCTTTCGCTTCTCGTGGTCATGACAAAAATGTGTGAAATGAAACGGCAATGTATGTATGCTTTGTTGTAATGGAAGCTTGTTGCTGGCAGTAGATAAGCGGCTCTGAACTGGTTGGTCACATTATCGCCAACTTACCAAAAGGGGCGCCTCCGCCGCGTAGCCGAACTTGAAAGCTTAAGTATCAACTCTGCCATTTATGCACTTACGTAAGTACATATTTAATCCCATGTATATGTGTGTGTGTGAGATAGCGCAAAATGCGGTTAATACCATTGCAATGCACACACTCGCTTTCGGCATTCACAATGAGCATTTCTCGTGGTACCCTGTCTCCTGACAATTCCAATTGCCTCGGTATCTTCGCTAATTAATTTTACAATTTCTCTTTGTTTTAATTTTGTAATTTTTTTTACCTTTTTTATTCGAGCATTGATACAATTTTACAGCAGCACTGCGTTGGCATTTCATTTATACGCTACAGTTGCTGCAATAAATAGTGTAACTACTGAATGTTCGTTGTAGTTTTCTGATAAGATGTCACTTCACTCACGTCTTTCATAAATATTTTCTCAATTCAATTGTTATCGGTCATGTTCCTACAACCAAGCGGTCGGTAACAAAAAAAGGACATTTACTAAATTTTTGATTAGAATCTGCAAAATATGTTGTTAATTTTGTAGCTAGCATAACTCTAAAAAACTGTAGAATTTTTCTTACAAAATTCTTAAGGAAATTAGTAAATATTTATCAATGGTAGAACATGCAGTACTCGCCAAGTTAATAGATAAGAGGTGGAATATGATGTAAATTTATAATTTGTAGATTGAGTTAAGTAATTTTCGTATAATAAAATGTTTATTTTATTAAATATTATAAAGTTATAAACTTATAAACTGATTACTCCCTGTTTTTTTTATTGCAATTACACGATTTCATTGTTTTTGCAATTTTTATTTTTTATTTTGACATTCTTTTGCACTTCTGACAGATTTTATGAGAGTCAATTCCCTGTCAGCAATATATTCAGAAGTTAGGAGGACAAGAGAACTACATTAATAATAGCTTTTTTTTTATTTATCGGAAATTGAGATCAAACCGAGGCCCAACAGAATGTTAATGGGTAGCTCCATAATAAAAAAAAAATAAATATTGCCGTTTTTTATTATTAATTAATTTAATATGTTTTTTTGTTTTGGAATTAATTGCAAGTCTTTAGAAGTTTTGGGCAGCTATTTTCTTATTTAATTATCTTGTCGAACTTGTCGAATTTATTACTGTCGATCGCCTGTCTCACCTTTCCACCGAAATTTAACTGATAAACAGAATAACTTAAGTGCCCAAATGCTTTCTACATCTCATCGCATCTAAACTTTTGAAGAAATTTGAATTGAAAGTCATGATAATCCTTTTTTATCCCTTTATTTGAATAACGCTGATCTAAGAGTATATACAAATGCCCACACTGAAATTGTGGATTAGTAATTTACATGCATCAGTCCACTACCGCAATGCAATCATTCTATAAGAAATGCATATGTAGTTGTTTGATTTGTATATACATACATACAAATATATATATACTGCCAATTCGATAACTCCACCGTCAGCTACTTATATCTACATCTATTCGTGCTTGTAAATTTGATGTTGTTATGCTGCCGATTCTGCTTTTCCCCTTATACTGCACGACCTCTGTAGTTGCTTGGCTTGAAAGTGATGTAGTGCGTTGAAGATTACATTGCATATTATTTGTACAGACCGTAACTTAATTGAATTATACGCTTGGGGTATATTTGAAGTTTTCACGATCAACGATCACGCTGCGTAGCGCACACCTTTTCATGCCACACACTCAACAACAGTAACGGAAATTTGGTTTTTGTGTGGTATTTACTTTATATACGCTTTCCCTGCAGCGGATTCCAAAGGTTTCTGCACCCATCATGCAACAGCAGCCAACACGCGATAGTGTAGGTAAAGTGCCGCGCTGGAGGGACACGTGAAGCTGCACTTTAACACACCAAGAGCTGTTTTTGCCTTGTAAATGGTCACGATGCTTAAATAAAAATGATTTTACGCCAAATTATTTGAAGCAATTAAGTACTTGGAAAATTAATCGCCAGAAAATATATATTTGTTTGCTTTTCTATTGGCTGTTCTTCAAAAAATATTTTGCGTCAAATTTTTGAAGCTAATTGAATAATAGAGTAATATTTGTTCAGCTTTCAATAATAAAAAGTATAAACTTTTTGTTTTTATATATATTTTTTTTTAACTATTTTTATTCCTTAAATTTTTTTATTGTTAATAAATTTTTTATTGTGTATTTAAAATATTTTTTTTATTTTTATGTGTTATTTACCATTATATTTAAAAAAATTTTTTTAAAGAAACTATTAATATTTATATATATATTATATTATATTAAATATATATATATATATATATATAATATTATATATATTTTTTATATATATTATTATATTATATACATATTATATTATATTAAATTTTTTTTTAATTTTCTTTTTTATTTGCTTGGTTTACACACATTTCTATGAGTCGGTGTGTCTGAAACATGAATTTTCACATTCCTTTAAATGTCAATTAATGTTTTTGTGACGATTCTTTTATGACATTAGCTTTCTACTTATGCCTTATTTGCTCATAAGCCTTTAAATCCTGATTTTACGAGTTGTAATAAATGCAATCATTAAATGTACTTAGATTTAGATCTGTAGTCATAAAAGTTGATTTTATTAGCGCCTTAAAGATGTGATTATTCGATGGTTTTATGGCGCAAGAGGCTAGTGAATTATACAAATGAAGATGTTTGTGTGTTGGCTTGCACTTCTGTCCTCCACTTGCTAAGTTGCTAAGCGCAATGATTGATATTTATAGCTTAAGTTGGGTGTGTTTCAAGTGGTGTTTATTCATTATATCCTCTCCTTTCTTTTAAGTTGTTTTTGTTTTTTTATTAAAAACTTTTGCTTTCATTACACATCTTCTATTATTTTGTTTTGTTTTATTCATACATATTTCTTTCCTACATACATTCCATTATGTATTTGCCTCGTTGTTTTGATTTCCGTCGTAGGTTCGTCCAACCAATTTGACAGCCATTAGCATTTATTATTCTTTGCCGCCACACTTAGTATGCGAGTCCACACCCTACAGACCTTATATCGGCTACTGACTTATAAGCACATAAGCGCAAAATTCTTGCTCCTTTTGAACCAAACGCGTGTAATGACCAACAGTGCGCCTGTCGAGGGGTCTGGCAACCATATGCAGTTTGCCTAAAGCTTCCCCACACCGCTCTTAAATGGATTGTTTCTCTTGTAAGCGTTTACGCCGGAAATTCTGCACCTTTTTCATAAAATAAATGATGTTTGAGCAGGAATTTTGCTTCAGCCCAAGTAATCACATTTCCTTTACTTGTTTATTTTCGTTGACACTTTACATCACAAATAAATACTTTTGTTGATGTAGTAATTTTTTAATTGAGATTGCTTTCGGTACTATTCTCCTGGCGAATGTTCATAAATGTACTTACAAGGAGATATACTTGGTCTAGTATTTAATTTGGCTGCAGTATATGTACTCATAGATATGTACATACATATATACATACGTCTGCGTATGTAAACATTGTTTGTGCCTTTAGTGGCTATAAATTGAGCAAGGTGCTCTCGTTCCGTCTCTTTCTCTTTGCAATAATTGAATTATGTGATTCTGATCGTGTCGTGTAATTTGCAATGAAGATATTTCGCTTACCTACATTAACATTTCTGTTTTTGTGTTGGTCCATGCTATCGAGACTTTGAAGTTGATAATTTCACGAATATAACATATATATGTTTATATAAATGTCACTTTGGAGACTGTTCGTGCGTATTCCGTATAAATACCTACAATTCACATGGGACAGCTGTGCATTTTTATGCACACTTATGTATGTATTCAAGTCCAAATTCTATATTATACTCTATTGTATTATGTTGTATATACAGGTTGTTCTAGAGGTATAGAAATTTAATTTGAAAAATTAATAAAATTGCCAATATTTTGGCTTTGAGAGGCAACTTTTATGGTACTTAGTGTTTAAGTAGAAATTCGGGCGTCTAACTACCCCGACTGCGTCTTATAAATACTATTCTGTCGGTACAAATAATTATCTCTTATACAAGTATAGCCTTATATCGCTTATAACGCGCAGAATTTTAGTTTCCACTGGTCAGTCATAGTTGGTTTATCAGTACAGAATATTGACTTGATGTACACCCAAAAAAGTAGTCTACTAAAGTCAAATTGCAATACTCATATGGCTAGAAAAGAGGCCCCTTTCCTGTTACGAATCCGTTCCCAAAAGTTCTTTGCATTAAGATTATGGTTTCACTCGTTGTATGGCTGGTTACGCCGTCCTTTTGAAACCATGTGGCATTTATACGATGGATATTAACGTGGTGAATCTAAAAATTCTATCTATCCCTCTAAAAAATTGTATACTTCTGAAAATCACTTTATATATAGTGTATATAGCGATGAAATACAACTGTAATATATTGGTGTGATGATTTTAAGAGTATAATAACAACAAAAATCCCTATTCAAAAGCGTGATACTAAGCGCGTAAGTGTTTTCAATATAATTAATTTCGGTTTATTTTCACCGCACCTGACGTAACAATCCGTCGCCGCCTTTAATAATTAAATTATATTGATATTGAATGCGTGATGCATTGCAATCGTAGTAGTTCATCATCGCAAATTGGTGGCGGTGTCTGTGGCGTCACTGACGTCTAGCTTCCTGTCACTTCGCCTTCGCCGAGACCGTCCTCATCGTACGACTCACGAGTAGAGTACGACATACGAATAGAGCTAGATTGATGTACCCAACTCTTCTGAATGCTGCCGCCTTGCTGCCAAGTTGCTCTGCGTCGCTTTGCTAAATTTAGCCTTATAAGCATTGGTGGCAGGCTGCACTGGCAGCTCCCAGCCCTGTCTTGTGTTCCGCGCATGCGCCTATTTGTTTATAAAAATGCAAAGCGCGTTCTGTGCGAGAGTTGCAGTTGCGCGTCGCATAAGAATTTGTGATTTGCAATTTCGCGATTTTACTAAATGAAAAGCAATTGCTTAAAAATGCGTAATCGTCCGAAAGAGATAACGTTAAGAATAGTGATGGTTGGAGTGATGACGCCTATCATGACCAAATACGAGTCCATAACTAAATGTATTCATACACAAATACAGAGGTGATCGCCAGGATCGTTCGCCTGTTGTGAGTTTCGCCGAGTTCCACGCATGAATGCAACATTTTTCATCAAAGTGGTCGGTAGAAATGATCTGGTTTCTGGAATTACTCGTTTCACTAACACTGCATTTCCTCTCTAGACTTTGATAGAAGCTTGTGCATGCATTTAGTCGCTAGGCAAATTCATGTTTGAACATTTTCAATAAATATTTTAGATTATGATTGACGTGTAGATCGGTGTCATTAGCTTCCCTCAAATTGAGCAATTAATTAAGGCCCACATTAAGAAAATACTTCTATATTACTCACTTCTTATTATCAACTAATTCGTCTTTTTCTTTGTTTCAGATTCATCAGTTTAGTTCCGCATTAGTCCAACACTTCGTAAGTTGCATTAAAATCGTCACCATTGCTCCTCAACCAGTAAGCAGTACAATGAATGGTCAAAGCTACGAGCTGAACCATACGAACGGTGATATCATATCACAGAATCAGCAGAAGGGCTGGTGGACCATTGGCCTGATTAATGGCGCACACAGGTACATGACCGCCGAAACTTTCGGCTTCAAGCTGAATGCGAATGGCGCCAGCCTGAAGAAGAAACAACTGTGGACATTAGAGCCATCGAATACCGGCGAAAGTGAGTATTATGTATATGAAAAATGTGGATTTAAATATTTCAACTATCGTTATGTTTCTAAAAAATAAATTTGACAAAAAGAACATTATGTTATAAAACAATATACGGTTGGATAAGATAAAACAAATCGATATTTATAGTATCGATATTTTAGAGTCATTAAATGATTTGTTGCGTAGCTTTTGGTTTGATCACTAGTCGAGAGAAGAGAAGAGTCCTTCTTCTACCATACATATTTATATACATATTTCATATATCTCTACAGTTGATTTTTTTAGTGCTCCATTAAAGATCAATGGTGTCCACTCTTTTTGTGGCGTTTGCCTGAGATCTGTCTTAAGTGGTATTGTTATGGGGAATCTTAGGCACAAGATTCAGAGAAGTCAGGCGAGTTTAACAGCTTCTTTTTATTATGGCAGAAGATTTAAAATCAAAAATTACAAAGAATCGGATTGCAAGTTCCGATAATAATGAATTTCCGCATTTCAGTTTTCCGCAATTTCTGCATTTAATGCGTTTTAGGACAGTCTTGGAGTAAGAATGATCATAAGAATAGTCGGTATTTTTAATTTTATATAACGGTGTAAAATTTAAAATTTGTTTTGTAAATAAATACATTCTAAAAATATTCGGTTTTCTTCGTACTATCGATAGTTATAATTAGCAATAAAGACGCTCATAATAAATCGATGATTTTTTCCCAAAAAAAAATACGAAAAAATGAAAGCTGTTATAGGGTATTTTTAAGAAATTTGCAATAAATTTGAGATAACGCCAAGTAAGTGTCTCCAGCTTGCAAGAAATTGTGATGTACTGCATGTATTCTCAGGCTCTATCTTAACAACTTTCCCAAGATGATTTAATGAGATTCTTAAATTTGTTCCCATGACATTATTAATACATATTTACTTACTGAAATGGAGTGCATAATAGCGGAATTTTATCGTTTTAAGAGCTTTTCGTCCCATGTGATTTCTCACGCAGTTGGAATGCGCTGCTGTCCACCAATTGATCGCGAAAAAATCCGCGAATTACAACATATTTTAAAAGAACTCATTCATATCTGTTTGAGGGATGTTAATCTACATTTCATTTACTATTGTCATTCTAAGCGCTTGAATATACAGATCGTCTTATATACATATGTATATACATACAGAGAAATGTGTTTAGAATAGCTTGTATTAAGCAAATGGTGCAGTGACACTACTGGTTTTCCAACACGCTCTCATTACTTCTACACTTGCGGTGTCATGTTGCGCCTTGCGACCATGCAACATGGCCGTATGGCTACATGGCTGTGCAGAAAATAGATTAAATGGCAGCTGAGCATTTGCTAGAACCGCCGTTGACCGCCGTTGACCGCCTTTGCTAGTGTCTAGTAGTGGTAGCGTGTTGACCGAGTTGATTGCTTGACACGAAAAGCGTTGTTATTGTTGCAGCAGCCGGCAGCTATGGATGGCGGCCACTGTATGCTCATAATTTATAACGTGATTGTGGAAAAGGTGGCAGCACATAACGGCGATAGCTAGACGTCCAATGCCGTTCATTGTTTTCCCGAGACGTGTTGCAGCGAAATTGTGGCACGCCACACTGCCGACCGGCTGACCGGCTGCGCACCGCCAACTACGCCAACAACGCCAACAAACAAATGAGCACACATAGCGCAACAAATGGTCAATGTGAAATTAATATTGCAACTTGTGAATGTGCAACATGTTGTGATGCACGGTTATCATACTCCAATTTTTCGTTAAGCATTTTCCTGCTTGCAACTGTTGTTGGTGTTGTTGGTGTTGTTATTGTTATTATTGGTTTTTTTTTTTGTTTGTTCTTGTTTTTGTATGCCACTAAAAGTGCCGTTAAGTTATATTAATATGTCTGTTGTTATTATTAATTTATTTCTGCTGCATGCCACGCACATGTTTTTGTGGCTGTCGCATCTTTAACCTTTCAAATATGTTTTCTTACATACATACACACACACACACACCAACACACCAACACAATTGCGTTTTTGCCGAAGATTAGTTTCCAATTATTGCGTGAGTGTGTGTGTGCGCGCATGTTGCACGACGTTTTCGCGGCAGCCAAGTCGGCGATTGCTGTCGCATAAATCATAGTGCAGCAGCAACAGCAGCTGCGGTGGCTTATATCGCGCCTCGCGTCAGCGCGCTTGCCAATAACATCGCAACGGTACACCTTGTGTGCTCAAACATTTCGCAATGCTGCAACAACAAATCTAACTGTTTGCAATCGACAGTATTAAGTTTAGTCATTCTGATTTTCTCACTTTGCGCATTGTTGTTGTTGTTGTATATGCTGTTGCTGCAGCTATTGCCAAGCGATAAGCAATCAGTTGAGCTCAATGCATTAAATTACAAACGTTGCACGTTCAGAATTCAAAATTCATACACACACACATGCATACATACAAATGTTCAAAATTACGGTTGGGTATGTCGTGGCCCAAACAGAGGCGGAAGACAGTGATCGCGATGTCGTGTTGAACAAATTTAAATGCCAAATTTGATTTAGAGGTGTGCCACGGCTAGCAAATTGCAACAAAAATCCGCGCGTCACAAATACAAAATGACCTCTGCATATTAGTACAGTTAGTTAGTGCTCCAATTATGCGCGCTGAGCAAATCGATGCTTTCTCGTTATGTCGCCTGGACGACATGAAGAATCAATAAGAGAAGTAACAGGATTAAACCGGTTGAAGTTTAAGGAAAGCTTTTCAATTTGCAATTCATATGCCACCAAGGCATATTGCGATACTTATTAATATATGCCACGCCCACTTTTAAGCGATTTAACCATTGTAATGTGTTACGTACAATATTTTTGAAGAAAAGTTTAGATTTATAATTATCATTAATAGTTTTAGAGCAATGCATTTACATTTCAGCCGATAACTGCGTCGAGTAGATACCGGCGGATAGTAGTATCCTCACCGTCTGAAAAATAAAAAGTCTTTAAATCCACTATACTTAAAGTGAATAATGTCAAATATAGAGAAATGGTATCTTAACTGGACCATCGTCGAGAGTTTTTGAGATCATAAATATTTTTCCGCTTCGAAGAAATCTTTATGAGACTTTCCACAGACTTCGTTTTAGTTGGATGATGTTACTATTACATCTACACATATCAGAGGACTTATATGTAAGCGGTCAATCTAAAAAGCATACTCCGCAAGTACTATGGTGTTCTAGCGTATCTCTAAAGCTGTTATATAAATAATAAATTCATGTGAATTTCTGACTTCTAAACACATCGACTTTTGGTTAGACATATTCTAGTGAAATTCGGATTCACAGTGATAGTTGAATTGTCGTCTGGAGCTTAGGACAACTAGTTTATGACTAAACTTGAGACAAACGTTTCCTTTTTCTTTTTTTTTTCAAATATGTATTACCGTTTCCCATATTTAAATTGTTCAGGCTTATAATTATTAACTATATATCAGGGTTGTTATTATTTATTAAACTTTTTTTAACTTTCCCCTCTCAATGCTACGACTAAATTTTGGTTACGATTGGAGGCGATTACAGCAAAGTTCAGTTATTGCACTTACATCACTCACATACTATTTAACATGGTTGAAAATACTTCAGATCAATATTAGTAGTATTGGAATAGAAAATCTGATGTAAATATCCGCCATTCACGCTTCCATTGCCTTCTTTCGCTTTATTTTAATTGGTATACCTAAATGTACATATGCATATATTTACAAATTTATTAACTAAAAGCATTTTTTATGCATTTACCAACACACATATTCATATTCGTTTTCACCGAATTCATATTTCAGGAAGCAGTTATTTCCTTTTATTGAATTTCTGTGAAATTTAAAAACTCTCATATAAATTCTTTTTAATATGCAACAAAATAAAATAAAAATTGTGTAAAATAAAAAATATTAGCCCACCCAGTACGAAATATCTTCATGCAAGTTTCATATAAAAAATAATTTCATAAAAAAAAATTTTTTACTTTTACAGTTTCTAACTACGTACGAGCATTGTTATCAATAAAATCGACTAACTGTATATTAGATAAGTTTATTTCGGCTATAATTTTAGACCAATTTTAGATTTCAAAATAAAATATAGAATTTCTATATGTTTACAAGAGATAATCCTAAACCCTTTAACTAATAAATTAAGGTTTATAATATTTGGTCATTTGTTGTTATTGTAGTTTGTGTGTAAATTATACTTCTGTTTCTGGCATTACCGCAACAACAACCCAGCGCTGTTCTTGTATTATATTCACTAAATGCGTACTTATTAGCTCTGTTTGCATATTTTCCTACAGGGTGTGAACTGAGTCAC
This sequence comes from Bactrocera minax, assembly GCA_021498325.1. Lineage (NCBI taxonomy): Eukaryota > Metazoa > Arthropoda > Insecta > Diptera > Tephritidae > Bactrocera > Bactrocera minax. Next base: position 551,031 of record JAKEEE010000133.1, read on the forward strand.
TGACCGCCGACTCGAGCGTTAAACAATAGACTGTAACAAAATAAACTTCATTAAATTTGGATAAATATAAGATCCAATGTAAGCATATCTATGTGTATACAAAGTATGTATGTATGTATGTGTGCATATATGTATGTATGTACGTACATATATGAGAGTAAAAGTTGTTTGAAAAACAGATACGAGATGTTTGCGATACAAACAGTATTTAAACTCCTCTCTACTAATGACCGAATTTCCTTAAATTTTTACACTTTCATCTAAAATTTGTTTTGGCAAACGTAAAAAAAAGCCCAATAATTGCCAGCTTTACATGTCAATACGCTGTTGCCAACAGCCGCAATTAATGCGAATACGCGAAACAAAGATTTTCTTTCCGAGAATATCCGTTACCTCTTAATCTTCACATTTAACACGCGCATTATCTATCAATCATTTTATCGCTTAATGTTTCGCACAAGCGCTTTCAAAGTGCCCGAGATGCATAATTAGTCGATTGTTCAGTTTCTGCTTTCAATTGTTGAGCCAAACAGAAACAAAAAAATCTTCGAACTTGTGCCTTGTGCTTTTGTGTTAATTTCCTTTCAAAGTAATCACGAAACATTTTATTTGGCGAAATTCGCGCCAACAATATTTTTTTTTTTTCTGCTAATGATGAGACAGGTTTTTCTTTTGTAGAGCTCCCAAGCAAACTCTTGTCAGTTTTCGTTTTGTTATTTTTTTTTTATTTTTATTTATTTGCCTCAGAGAAAAGTATACAGTGTATAAGATGTACAAAATTAATATCTAATACAGTATTCCCCTCTTAAAAGTAATTCAGTTATCGTTATCAGTAATTGTTACCATTTTAATGAACTGTTCAATGCTGTATTGTAAATTAGATAACGAGTAATTAATTATGATAAAGACCAAGTTGTGTGAAAGATAGCGGCGAGGAATCATCTCAGCGCTGCCCTCATGGCCGGTCCGCTGTTCGAGACTATGGCTAAAATAATTCAGCTCTTACCTTTTTATACATCCAGGGAGATTATCCGTTTAACATAATTAGTCACTCAAAGGACATGACTAAAATTGTCCGAATGTGACCTAGTGAACAGGGAGGGGGGAAACATACTTTTTCAAATTTTTATATACTCAGTCGTGCAGATGCCATCTACTCCTTTTTGATCATACGACCTTGTGGTAAAAATAAAATAAAAATTTTAATGCTACCATATCTATGACAGTTTAATTTAAGAAATATATATATTATATCTTTGCAGTTCATCCATCCCGTCCACTTTAACTTATTATTTATAGACAGATGAGGCTATATAAACTAAGCTCCTTGAACATCTTGATGGATGGGTAATATCTACTGGTTCATTGAAAAGCATAAAAACAACAACGGAGCAAAGCGCTTATTTAATTTTATTTGTAAAGTTAGTGTAATTTTAGTCGGAAATAATGGGTTAGTAAAGAAGTTGTGATAAATATATATATCAATAGCGTAACCGAAATGAAAAGAAACAAAAAAAAGTTACCAAAAGAAAATTAAAAACCCATAAAATGAAAAAAGAAGGCAAATCAGCTAGATTTCTTTAATCTAAATGTGTTGAGCTAGTTTAAAAACTTGAGTAGGATACTAAGCAGAAGCAAAGAAGTAGTTCGATTTGAGTTTAATTTTCTTTTTTTTTTCGTTTCTAACCATAAATACTTTCTGTTATAATAACAATACTAAAAAGTACAGATTCCTCAAAAACATATTTCTGTATTTAAAGTCACCTCGAAGTATATGTTTTCGTGATGATTAATTTAATCGGCTGGCTCTCTTGCACCAAAATGCCACTTTGGTTTCACAACTTTTGAATGATGGATACTTTTCATTATCGTACTTGAAATTGACAGCATCTCTCAAATCAAATTAATTCAGAACAAACTAAGTTAAAATTCTAATTCCTTGCTTTCGTATTATCTTATTTTACATTCCTTACTTTTCTACATTGACGTTTTTGTTTTGCTCATGCGGCGGTCGGTTGTCCACATTCAAGGTAACAACAAACGGTCACAATTTCAGCAAGCAAATCGATCAATGCTGTCCTGTCAGTGACTGACCTTTCGCTTCTCTTTCGCCTGTGCCGTATATAAAAAAAGAACATGTTCTGATTGTTGTTGTTGTCAGTTGAACATTTTCAACTCGGCCTCATGGCTTCTTACCCATTGTCTTGTTGTGTTGTTGGTCTTTGATGAATGCATCTGTTTGTATGTTGTTGTATATCATATACATACATAGATGGAATTTGCATAGCATACATATGTATGTATTATGTGCATATACTTTTAGCGTTTTTCTCCAACTATGATTCTGCCTTATTTTATCCGCACAATCTCGTTTTCCTTACTTACATACGCGCATACATTTTGCAACGTTCAATTTGCTTGGGCAACCAACGGCACTTCCATTGTAAATGCAATCAATGTTTGTTGTTGTTGTTATTATTATCATTATTATTATTATTGTTGTTGTTGTTGTTGTTGTTGTTGTTGTTGTTGAAAGGCAGCCTTATCGCTTTGAACGGTCATTACTTTCAACACAACTGCATTTTACGGTCCACAATTCTTCTCGGTTATGCTCGTTGCATGTATTTATCCTCAGATGGGTGATTTAAACCGCAATAAACTATCCTTCGCTTAAATTGTGGTTGTTGTAAATCTAGCATTTAAGTGGGAAAGCGTGTCAATTACAAGTACCAGGCAATCTGCAGCCCTCAGTTGGTGCCACATCGTGCGCCAGCACTGATAATGCTGACATATATATATATATATATATATATATATATATATGTGTGTGTGTGTGTGTACATATGTTTTATTTTTGTGGTTGCTGAGTAATGCAACAACTGTTGTTCTGTTATTCCAAAATTGCTGCTTGACTTGATAAGCTAATCCATAGGCATTCGTCTGCGTTAATCTCCGCTTTTGATAATGATTTGTTTATCTCTTGACCAATTAGCCTCTAAATAGCCTTATCACATATGGATATTTGTATGTGCTATACATACATCTTTGATGCTACTTCCTGTAAAAGCAGTTTTAATCATATTTTGAAAGCCTTTGAGAGGCCAAGCGTTGAGCGCAAGCAGTCATTATTTAGAGATGCCAGCTTTACCTTTTCATAATAATTCTTGCTAAGGTCGGTCGCTATTTGAAAATTATTATGTAAATGTTTAAGAAGTATAACTTTACGAGGATACAAGATTACGAGGCGCTACGAAGTAAACGAAACGAATTGTTAAACTTTCGTAGAAATTTTATGATATCACGAAGCCATTTGCTTTCTTTCAAACTGTATAGTCGAGCTTCAGAATCCTACGAATAATATTTTTTTACTAATGGTATTCTCAAATCTCGAACTAACCCTCTTATTGCCCATTCCTTCTGGAAAAAATCTATATAATCTAAAGTCTCTATTGTATAGTCTATATATTCTCGAGTTTGGAACTCGTTCAAAATCATTAGAAGAATAATTCACTATTCTTTATAGCCTTCTGGACTTTCTACACAATCTAATAGGAATATTCTATTCCCCCGTTGCTCTCTCTTTTCAGGTATTATATATTTACGATCTCATCTAAACAAATATCTATCGGTCGACACGTTCGGCAATGTACTCTGCGAGAGCGATGAACGCGATGCTGGCAGTCGTTTCCAGATAAGCATCAGCGAGGATGGCACCGGACGTTGGGCCTTGAAGAACGAATCGCGCGGTTACTTCCTTGGCGGTACACCCGACAAACTCGTCTGCACCGCAAAAACTCCCAGCTCCAGCGAGTTCTGGACCGTTCACTTGGCTGCCAGGCCACAGGTGAATTTACGCTCAATCGGACGCAAACGTTTCGCGCATCTATCCGAATCACAAGACGAGATACATGTCGATGCGAACATTCCATGGGGCGAGGACACGCTCTTCACATTGGAGTTCCGCGCTGAAGAGGGCGGACGTTATGCTTTGCATACATGCAACAACAAGTAAACCCTGCATTGTGTTACAAATACAACAAATACAATGACTCCTCTACTTTTCTTGTTAGGTATTTGAATGCTAACGGCAAACTGCAGACCATCTGCAATGAGGATTGTCTCTTCAGCGCTGAATATCATGGCGGGCACTTGGCGTTGCGTGACAAGTGAGTTTGATTGATGCAATGCGAATGATCGATGACAATTAATTAACTCGAATTTATTTCTTTTCCTCGTTTGTGGCAGGCAAAGCCAGTATCTATCGCCAATCGGCTCGAAAGCAGTGCTAAAATCGCGCTCCTCCACGGTGACACGTGATGAGCTCTTCTCATTAGAGGACTCCTTGCCACAAGCTTCATTCATAGCTGAGTTGAATTCGCGTTATGTGTCGGTGAAGCAGGGCGTCGATGTGACCGCCAATCAGGATGAGGTGGGGGAGAACGAGACATTCCAGCTGGAGTTCGACTGGTCCGCCCATCGCTGGGCGTTGCGCACCACACAGGACCGTTATTGGTGTCTGTCCGCTGGCGGTGGCATACAAGCCACCGGCAATCGTCGTTGTGCCGATGCGCTCTTCGAACTGGTCTGGCATGGTGACGGCTCACTGTCCTTCCGCGCGAACAACGGCAAATTTTTGGCCACAAAGCGTTCGGGACATTTATTCGCCACATCCGAGAGCATTGAGGGGATCACGAAATTCTATTTCTATTTAATAAATAGGTAAAAGCTAATAAATAGGTTTGCGTTGAATTTCTATGTAATGTTTTATTTAACAAAAATTCTTCACAGACCCATACTTGTACTTAAATGTGAGCAAGGCTTTGTCGGCTATCGCACGCCCGGCAACCTCAAGTTGGAGTGCAACAAGGCCACCTACGAAACGATTTTGGTGGAGCGCGCCCAGAAGGGTCTGGTGCACTTGAAAGCACACAGCGGAAAATATTGGCGCATAGACGGCGAAGGCATCTCCGTTGATGCAGATGCGCCCGCCGATGGTTTCTACCTAGAACTGCGCGAGCCGACCAGAATTTGCATAAGGTACACATACTTCCATTTATTATAGACTCTTACTATAGTTGCTCCTTATTCACTAAATGCAGATCGCAAACTGGCAAGTATTTGGGCGCTACGAAAAATGGCGCTTTCAAGCTGCTCGACGATGGCACTGACTCGGCCACACAGTGGGAATTCTAAGCGACTTCAAGGCGCGTAAATGGGCTGGGCGATTGCTTAATTGATTGTAGTGTTTGTATGCAATTCAGAAGCATACATGCAAAAGCGGGAGAAAAAAGAGAAGAAATCGAAAAAAAATTGTTTGCCAATAACGATCGTGGAAAAACATTAACACCCACACACATACATATGCATACATTTAAGTAAAAGTGAGTCTAAAAATTAAAAAAGAATCAAATAAGATATAAAAAAGAAACGAATGAACAAACGCAAATAAGTTAAATGATAATGAATTAAAATATTTAATTAAATCGCATGCAATTTTTACTGAAATATCATGAGATTGTGGAGAGGCGAAGCAAACTACAAAACAATGCAATTGGGGATTTTATAACGCAAATAAATACATCAACAATTAATATAGTAATTAAAGTAATTTGTATGAAAAGAAAATGGTAATAATGCCCTTTTAAAGTAACGCTTTTACATACATACATACATACATACATACATATATACAAAGCATGCAAACACATTAACAGCATAATATTTTTATACCATAACAGAAGTGGCAAAGGTTATGAATAAAACTTAAATTTATAGAAATTAATATAAAAATAAATCAAAAACGAAAACAAAACAAAACAAAACAAATTGTCAACTAGAACAGGAAACGCACAATTTTTTACATAATTTTATACAGCAACAAAAAGTCTAGCTTTTATACCGTGCAAATAAGAAAACAACAACAAACAATAATGATATAGAAATTACAATTCATGTGTAGACAAGTGAGCGGCAAGAAATACAATCCTGTAAAATTCTTCTATAAGCATTTTTTTAAAGAAGAATTTAACGGAAAAGGAACAGCTTCGGTGGATATGTCAAACTTAAACTCCCTCCTATATTAGGCATGCTCAGATTTTCGATTCGGTGAAATTTTTCGAAATCGAAGTTAATTTGTATCCTTTATTTTGATACTATGAAACTATTTTGGACATCGAAGAACATTTTCCGATGCTAAGGAAAACAAAATTGCTTCGTCTTGCTTCTCAAACCGATTTTGAGTACATAATGAGTGGTATAAAGCAATTCCGGAAAAAAATTTTGAATCGGGATAAACGACATAAATGTATATCTGAAGCAATATGTTAAAGTACCTTAAGTCGACTTAACGTTTTAGGTATATTTGAGTTATTATGAGCAATTTAAACTAGATTCTTTATTATATTTGAAAATAAATATTACCTTGTAATGAAATTTTGATAAACTAGAGGTAAATAAAATGCAAAAATTCTCACTAGGAATCAAAATTCCTACAAAAGCTCCAGTCGGCTTAACATTAATTTAGCAATATTTAGCTACATTTACATAATTTTGAAAGTAATTATTTTTTTGTAATCACTCGTAGCAAACTTTGCGCTGCACTTGTCTTGCACTGAAATGTGCCGAGTATTAGAAATGCCAATTTTGTGAGTCCTTCCGTTGCAAGTCCTTTTTATAAAATGAGAACAATTTAATTAAAACTAAAATTTACCTACTTAAATAATAAGTATAATAAAAATTTATATAAAATCATAAAAATTGAGAGTTCGGCAATGAAATTTGTAAAATTATTTAAGTATTTTATATAAAAGAAATTTATAAGTCGCAATTTTATTGACAATGCGTGAATATTTTAAATGCTTTTTTAGCAATTTTAATCAGAAACTCCTCCAATATATGTATGCGTATATATTCCTATTAAAAAGCATTACAATCTACATTTTATATATCGATTATGTATAAGTAAGTTATATGCAAAATTCATACAGACATAAGTGAAGTTATGCATACGTGCACGTTTGTGTGAAAGTCGAGCACAGGACGCTGGCAACAAAAGTGAATTAATAGAAATAAAAAATAAATAAAATGAGCGTAAAGCATTAAAGAAATAAAAAGAGCATAGCGCAGACAACAAATTTGTATTATAATTTAAAAAACATATAACC